>BLSH010297406.1:134347-145695 GCA_018402905.1 Glandirana rugosa | reverse complement strand
GTCTCTTATACACATCTAGCTTCACTTGATGGGCACTGATGATCTTCCTTTGGTGGGCATTGGTAGGCTACAATTGTTGGGCACTGGTAAGCTGCAATTGGTGGGCACTGGTAGGCTGCATTTGATGGGCACTGATGAGCTGCATTTGGTGGGCACTGGTAGGCTGCATTTGGTGGGCACTGGTAGGCTGCAATTGGTGGGCACTGGTAGGCTGCATTTGATGGACACTGCACTGGTAGGCTGTATTTGGTGTGCACTGATAAGGCTGCATTTGGTGGGCACTGGTAGACTGGAATGGCTGGGCACTGGTAGGTTGCATTTGATGGGCACTGATAAGCTATATTTGGTGGGTACTAATTAGCTGCATTTGAGGGGCATTGGTAGGCTGCAATTGGTGGGCACTGATAAGCTGCATTTGATGGGTATTTATAAGCTGCATTTGGTGGGCACTGATGAGCTGCATTTGGTGGGCACTGGTAGACTGCAATTGGTAGGCACTGGTAGGCTGCAATTGATGGGCACTGATAAGCTGCATTTGATGGGCACTGAAAAGCTGCATTTGGTGGGCACTTGTAGCCTGCAATTGGTGGGCACTAGTAGGCTGTACTTGGTGGGCACTGGTAGGCTGCAATTGGTGGGCACTAGTAGGCTGCATATGGTGGGAACTGGTAGGCTGCATTTGATGGGCACTGATAAGGCTGCATTTGGTGGGCACTGGTAGGCTGCAATTGGTGGGCACTGATGAGGCTGCATTTGATGGGCATTAATGATGCTGCATTTTATGGGCACTTGTGGGCTGCATTTGATGCATTAATCTCTTGTATCATGTCTGCAGTCTCTGACTGTCTCTTGTAGTATGTCTGCAGTCTCTCACCATCTCTTGTATCGTGTCTGCCGTCTCGGACCGTCTCTTGTAGTATTTCTGCAGTCTCTGATCATCTTTTGTAGTATTTCTGCAGTCTCTTACCATCTCTTGAAACATGTCTGCAGTCTCTGACTGGCTTTTGCAGTATGTCTGCAGTCTCTGACCGCCACTTGTAGTATGTCTGTAGTCTCTGACTG
This sequence comes from Glandirana rugosa, assembly GCA_018402905.1. Classification (NCBI taxonomy): domain Eukaryota; kingdom Metazoa; phylum Chordata; class Amphibia; order Anura; family Ranidae; genus Glandirana; species Glandirana rugosa. The sequence goes on along the minus strand of BLSH010297406.1, from coordinate 144,633 downwards.
CCTCTTGTAGTATGTCTGAAGTCTCTGACCATCTCTTGTAGTATTTCTGCAGTTTCTGGCCATGTCTTGTATCATGTCTGCAGTCTCTGACCATCTCCTGTATCATGACTGCAGTCTCTGACCGTCGCTTGTACTGTGCCGATCAGAGACACCCCCCCCCCAGGTCTCATTATTGTATTCCGTTCCTGTATTTTGTTTATTTTTAAGAGATCATGGGATGATCCCAGGGCAATGAAGACTCCTTAGGGGAGCATCTCTGTGTTTGAGTCATTGCCATAGAAACATTTGTAAAGGGGAGGAGTTAGTAAGATAACCATGTGGGGGGCGCCAGAAATATTTCTGCACCCAGGCACCTGTGACCCTAGGATCGGCCATGCTCAGACACACAGTCAGTGACAGGCAGCCTGGCCGGCTCCGCATCCTTTCTTGCTGCCGGCCCTTCCCGGGCTGCTCCGTGAGCCGGCGCCGCTCACACAGACTAAGCGCGGTGGCGCGGCCGTCTGTTAAGCTGAGGAGAGCGGTCACTGCCCGGAAATGAAGTGGATAAGCCAGGAGTCCAGCCCAGGACAGGTGACCACCGTGACTATGAGCATGAAGGAAGGGGGAGGAGTCTCACCCCACCAGCAGCAGACACACATGAGGCGAAGGGGCCCTGAACTGCCTGCAGAAAAGTAATTTTGCCATTTTGCCATCATCCAATGCCATTGCCACTATATGCCAGCCTGCCTATTAATATTGTCTAACATGCCTAAGTGCCTATTAATATTATATTGTATTAATTTATGCTGAACGGTAAAGAGATGGCATTTGGGCGGCAGCGGGGGGCATTTTTGACCCCCAAGATGTCTCTGCTGGTCTGAGGCTGTCTCTGTTGGTCCGGGGCTGTCTCCGTTGGTCCGAGGCTGTCTCCGTTGGTCCGAGGCTGTCTCTGCTGGTCTGGAGCTGTCTCTGCTGGTCTGGGGCTGGCTCTGCTGGTCTGGGGCTATCTCTGATGGTCCGGGGCTGTCTCTGTTGGTCCGGGGCTGTCTCTGCTGGTCTGAGGCTGTTTCTGCTGGTCTGGGGCTGTCTCTGCTGGTCCGGGGCTGTCTCTGCTGGTCTGGAGCTGTCTCTGCTGGTCTGGGGCTGTCTCTGTTGGCCTGGGGCTGTCTCTGTTGGCCTGGGGCTATCTCTGCTGGTCGGAGGCTGTCTCTGCTGGTCTGGGGCTGGCTCTGCTGGTCTGAGGCTGTCTCTGCTGGTCTGGGGCTCTCTCTGTTGGTCTGGGGCCCTCTCTGTTGGTCTGGGACTGTCTCTGCTGGTCTGGGACTGTCTCTGCTGGTCCGGGGCTGTCTCTGTTGGTCCAGGGCTGTCTGTTGGTCCGAGGCTGTCTCTGCTGGTCTGGGGCTGTCTCTGCTGGTCTGGAGTTGTCTCTGTTGGTCTGAAGTTGTCTCTGTTGGTCTGGTGCTGTCTCTGCTGGTCTGGGGCTGTCTCTGCTGGTCTGCAGTTGTCTCTGTTGGTCTGAAGTTGTCTCTGTTGGTCTAGTGCTGTCTCTGCTAGTCTGGTGCTGTCTGTGCCGGTCTGGGGCTGTCTCTGCCGGTCTGGGGCTGTCTCTGTTGGTCTGGAGCTGTCTCTGCTGGTCTGGGGCTGGCTCTGCTGGTCTGGGGCTGTCTCTGATGGTCCGGGGATGTCTCTGTTGGTCTGGGGCTGTCTCTGCTGGTCTGGGGCTGTCTCTGCTGGTCTAAGGCTGTCTCTGCTGGTCTGGGGCTCCCTCTGTTGGTCTGGGACTGTCTCTGCTGGTCTGGGACTGTCTCTGCTGGTCCAGGGCTGTCTCTGTTGGTCCAGGGCTGTCTGTTGGTCTGGGGCTGTCTCTGCTGGTCTGAGGCTGTCTCTGCTGGTCTGGGGCTGTCTCTGCTGGTCTGGAGTTGTCTCTGTTGGTCTGAAGTTGTCTCTGTTGGTCTTGTGCTGTCTCTGCTAGTCTGGTGCTGTCTCTGCTAGTCTGGTGCTGTCTCTGCCTGTCTGAGGCTGTCTCTGCCTGTCTGTGGCTGTCTCTGCTGGACTGAGATGTATCCTTACTGGATTGGGGTGGTCTCTTTCCTGGATTGGGGATGTCTCTTTGCCAGGTGGGGATGTCCCTTTGCTGGATTGGGATGTCTCTCAGAATATCCTGTCTTCCACCACACGTGCGAACGCTCATCCCCCCTTCCCTGATCGGCCTGCCCAGTCTAAAATGACCGGGCCTATTGTTTGTCCCAGTGCGGGCCTGGCTGTCAGTCAACTAAGCAGGGCACTGACTGCAGAGGACTGGACAGCTGCCTGTGGGTCACACAGGAAGGTGACCAAACTCCTGCAGCTTTGGGAGTTCTGCCCCACCCCTGCCCCAAAGCACCTTGTCCCCATGTTGATGAGGACAAGGGTCTTTTCCCCACAACCCTGTGGGGTCTGCGGATGGGGGACTTATCGGAGTCTGCAAACCCCTTTTTAACAAGGGGGACCCCAGATCCCACCCCCATGTGAATGGGTGGGGAGTACCCCTACACATTCACCAAAAAAGTGTACAAAGTTAATAAAGACAGTAGACATTGTTTGACAAATCCTTTATTAAAGAAATAAAAAAAAAAAATGCCCACCGATGTAGATCTATCGGCAAACACGACGCCCGTCGCAACGCTGCACCCGAAAAAAAAACACACAAAAGAGGTCCGCTCACGACAAATGCTCTGGCTGTTGGCATGTGGCCTGGTATGGTTCAGGAGAGGGGGGGTTCTCTCGTTCTCCCCACTTCCTGACCTGCCAGGCTGCATGCTCGAATAAGTGTCTGGTATGGATTTTTGTGGGGGGACCCCACGCCGTTTTTTCTTTCCTTATTTTGGGGTACCAGCAGTAGCAACCGCGAGTCAATTTAAATGTGATTTGACTCTTTCTTTCTTTACATATGTAATTTTTTTTCTGCAGCATGTTCTATGCATGCTACAGATGCGTCACTTTACAGGCAGACTAAGGGGATGCCCCAGAGACTATATTTAAAGGATTTTTTCTTTTTTTGGTTGCACTTTAGGCAACATTAAAATTCTGAACAATGATCCTTTTTGAAAAACTTTTTTGCATTGATACATGTCCCCCAGGGCAGTACCCGGACCCCCATACCCCTTTTATGGCCAAATACTTATATTTGCCTATATTTGCATATAAGCCTCCAAAATGGGAACTTTTGATTTTTCCTGTTCGGCTACCATAGACTTCAATGGGGTTCGCTGTTCGGGTTAGACTTTTTCCCCTGTTTGGGAGTTCAGCTGCGAACCAAATAGGGGGTTGTTTTGCCCATCTCTAATAGTAAGGCTTACCTAAAGGTACAATAAATATCTCAGGTCTCCAACCTTTCTAAGCAAAGGGCCAGTTTACTGTCCTTTAGACTTTAGGGGGGCCAGACTGTGGCCATTGGGAGTAGAAATTGTCCTGGCATAAGTGGGAGTAACCAATGTATCTTTGCTATGATGGATGATTAGCACCCCATGGTGGTGTCAGTGGGAGGAATAGTATCCCATCATTGGTGTCAGTGGAAGGAATAGTGCCCAATCATTGGTATCAGTGGAAGGAATAGTGCATCATTGGTATTAGTGGAAGAAATAGTGCCCCTTCATTGGTGTCAGTGGGAGTAATAGTGCCCCATCATTGGTATCAGTGGTAGGAAAGGTGCCCCATCATTGGTATCAGTGGGAGGAAGAGTGCCCCATCATTTGTATCAGTGGAAAGAATAGTGCCCCTTTAGACTTTAGGGGGCCAGACTGTGGCCATTGGAAGTAGAAATGGTTCTGGCATAAGTGGGAGTAACCAATGTATCTTTGCTCTTAGGAGGATGATTAAAACACAGTTGTGGTGCCAGTGGGAGGAAAAGTATCCCATCATTGGTATCAGTGGGAGGAATAGTGTGCCATCATTGGTATCAGTCGAAAGGATAGTGCCCCATCATTGGTATCAGTGGGAGGAATAGTATCCATCATTGGTATTAGTGGAAGGAATAGTGCCAATCATTGATATCAGTGGGAGGAATAATGCCCCATCATTGGTACCAGTAGGAGGAATAGTGCCCATTGTTGGTGTCAGTGGGAGGAATAGTGTCCCATCATTGGTATTAGTGGAACGAATAGTGCCCCATCATTGGTATCAGTTTGAAGAATAGTATCCATCATTGGTACCAGTAGGATGAATAGTGCCCATCGCTGGAATTAGTGGGAGGACTAATGCCCCATCATTGTTGTCAGTGGGAGGAAAAGTGCACCATCATTGGTATCAGTGGGAGAAATAGTGTTCCATCATTGGTGTCAGTGGGAGGAATAGTGCTCCATCATTGGTATCAGTGGGAGGAATATTGTCCCATCATTGATATCAGTGGGAAGGATAGTGTCCAATCATTGGTGTCAGTAAAAGGAATAGTGCCCCATCATTGAACTAAGTAGAATACTGCGCAGTCAGCCCAGAAAAGAATGTATGTCACTGTGGCTAGAGACCTAGTTACAGTGGGGACAACACTGAGTCACAGTGCTGTGTCCAATAGATAGCTCTGAATAATGGTAAATGGATCACCTCTTCAAAATCAATATATAAATAAATAACATCTAGTGCACCATGAGATAAATAGTAAAACATGAATAATACAAAGTGCAAGAGTGCTAGTATAAGGTGCATAGGGGATAATGGTGTGTAATTAAGGTGCCTATCAAAGGGAACAGTGAATCCTATTTATGGTACAATAAGTGATGACACATAAAAATGTTGAGCAATAGTAGATAATCAATAATAAATATCATAAAAATAGACGTGCATACAAATTCTTATAAAAGTTCATATTGGTCGCATAAAACCGCAGATGATGGTGGTGTGGTGCTAAATCAAGTGCACTGTGCAACACACAAAAACGCAGATTGTAGTGTAAGCTATTGGTGCCAGTGATCGGGGAGTTGGTCTAGTAGCTCCACTCTGTGCCTCTAGATATGCTCCTGTGCCCGTGTGCACAGCTAAGTGCTCTCAGAGCGCTCACCTCAGAAAGGTGTAAAATACACCTTTTACTGCCAATGCTGCAGTTGTTGATCTTGTGGAACAACCGACCTCCAAACACCTCAAACGTATCCTGCCTCGTCACTAAGTGGAACGATCAATGCGGCCAGTATTTCAAGAATCGATCCTCACTCATACATGGGGGTATAAGAAATAAGCTCCCATAGTGTAGTAATTCCGAACAATCAATTTATTAATGGAAGAAAAATCACCGCTTACATTAACATAAGGCTAAAACACAGGTATGCATAAGGTGCATACACCTCTCACCCGACTTCCGGTTTCGGGTCACACTTCCGGTCCTACGCTTACGTCACAGGTCACGTGACTTCATCAGGGAACTGTTGCCCCATCATTGGTGTCAGTGGGAGGAAAGATGCCCCATCATTGGAAGTAATTGTGCCCCATCATTGGTATTAGTAGGAGGAATAGTACCCATCATTGGTGTCAGTGGAAGAAATAGTGCCCCATTATTGGTATCAGTGGGAGGAATAGTGTCCTATCATTGGTATTAGTGGGAAGAATAGTGCCCCATCATTGGTGTCAGTGGGAGAAATAGTGCCCCGTTGTTGATGTCAGTAGCAGGAATTACGTCGCATTGTTGGTGTCAGTGGGAGGAATAGTGTCTTGTATCAGTGAGAGGAAAAGTGTTCCAAGGGTCAGATAAAGGCCATCCAAAGACCACCCGGACAATGGAGGAACTACGAACCCCCAAGAGAACAGAGGGTATCACAACATAAACAACTGGCAAAGAGGAAGAGATCCCTGGCCACAGGAGAGGGGAGGATATGGCCACACCCAGGAACAGAGGAGGTTCACCAGGAGAGATGGACACCAGGGGGAGCCAGAACGAGAGAGAAGCACGGAAAGAAATCAAGAAAGAGAGGAACACGAGGAGGGAGGAAGAAAAAGAAGAAGACAGCATTAGGAGAAGGCATTTTCAATCTAAGCAAGGCCACCTTTACGGAAGAAGACTGAAGATTTTGGACTTAGGATTAAAATATGCCCCTGAGAGAAACGTTAATGATTTTGAATTATATATCGATTTACAAAGGTTTATTAGAAAATTGAATCTGAAAAAGTACTTCATCCTGAATAAAACTCCAGAAAATCAGGAGAAGACGTTTTATGAGCAGACATCATTCAGAAATAACTCTATTTTTAACCCTAAGGTTCAAGGAAATGAATGTATAGGAGCTTTTAAAAAAATGGTCAAGAAGGATTTTAGAACACTGGGAGGTAACAAATCAAAAACAGGACACATATGGAAAACAATTAAGAATTTAGGAGACAAGAAAGATGTGGTGATAAGACCTGCGGACAAAGGAGGTGGAATAGTGATTTTAAATAAGCAAGATTATGAGAAGGAAATGAAGAATCTTTTGAACATAGAGGGTACGTATAAAAAATTTAAGAAGAATCCAAAGAAGGAACTAGAGAAGAAATTCAAATCGTATGTGAAGAAAGGAAAAGAAAAAGGAATATTGAATAAAAAGGAGGCCAAATACATTGTACCAGAATCTACCAAAACCCCAGTAATATATTATCTCCCGAAGATACATAAAAATCTAACTGTGCCTCCAGGGAGACCGATCATCAGCGGGATTCAATCAGTGTTCTCAAGGTTAGGGGAATACTTAGACCAATTTCTCAAACCCCTGGTGAGAGAGGGTAAATCATATCTAAGGGACAGCACGCAGCTGATCCTTGAATTGGACAAATTAGAAAAAACTGAAAACTGTATTCTGGCAACTATCGACGTGAACTCCCTCTATACGAATATAGTACAAAAAGATGGACTTAGGGGAGTGGAGAAAGCCCTGCACAATAAATCAAAATTGAAACAAGAACAAATCGAGTACATATTGGAAGGATTACAACTAGCCATGGGGAATAATTATTTCTGGTACAACCGAGAATATTACATGCAAGAGAAAGGAGTAGCAATGGGCGCTATATATGCTCCGAGCGTTGCCAATTTATTTATGGACATGTGGGAAGAAAAAAATATATTTATAATGAGATGAGACCTGAACTGAAATTCTACCGGAGATACATTGACGACGTTATTATCGTTTGGGAAGGCACTGCGGACACATTACAACAATTCCTGGAGAAAATGAACAACAATATCTATGGCATTAAATTCACAGGGGAATGGAGCATGGAAGGAATTAACTACTTGGACCTACACATATTCAAATCAGAAGACAAATTACTAACTAAAACGTATTTTAAAACAACAGACAGAAACGGATATATTCCCATCTCCAGTTGCCACCATGCAAAATGGAAACAGAATATTCCAAAAGGACAATTATTAAGAATGAGAAGGAATTGTCACAACTTAGAAGACTTTGAGGAACAATCAGAGGTACTAATTAAACGATTTGTACAGAAAGGCTATCAGAGGGAGAGTCTGATTAAAATTAGGGAAGAAGTTAGAAAGATGCCTAGGAGTGATATCCTACAGGGCAAAAAGAACACCAGGAAGAAGAAAGACGAAATTATGTTTATTATGGGGTATAACAAACAATATAGAAACGTGGAAAAGATTGTGGAAAAGTACTGGCCCATCCTTAAAATGGATAGGACACTTGCCAAATTAATTCCAAAGAAGCCTTCCTTTGTCTACAGGAGAGCCAGGAATTTAAGGGACTGTCTAGTCCACAACGTCATCAACCCCCCAGGAGAAGTACAATTATTAGCAGATATGAAGGGTTTCTTCTGATGTTCGAAATGCCCTCCATGTAGAATGACTAAAACCCAACCGAGGAAAAAAGAAAAATTCAGATCCAAAACTAACAACAAAGAATACCGAATAGAGAAACTTATTACATGCAACAGCACCCATGTCACATATGTACTGGAATGTCCATGCCACTTGCAATACGTGGGGAGGACTACAAGGCCACTGCACAAAAGGATAGCTGAACACGTGAGAAATATCAAAAAAGGGTACCCAAAGCACAACCTATCCAGACATTTTGACGAGATGCATCAGAGGGACCCAAAGAAATTGATCTTTTATGGAATAGACAGGGTCAAGGAGAACTGGAGAGGGAGCAACAAAAGAATAGAGGTTTCACAAAATGAAACGCGTTGTATCTACCTCTTGGATAGCCTCAGACCCAAAGGACTGAATGTAGATATTGACTTAAATTGTTTTATTTCCAATTTTTAGCTTTTAAGGAGAACCACTTTTTAAGAATAGAACTTTTAAGGACTATAAGTAGCACTCCAATCCACTATAAATAGGTATTCTCTTTACCATAACAGTATCATATTACCTTCTCGTCCACATCAGCAAATATATTCCTCACTTTTATTAATAGCTAGAGCCACTTGAGTTCTCAAATACATGCCCCCTTCGTCTTAGATTTTATTGAGCCTTCTCGTCCGCATCATATTATATATCTTTTATTTGCACAAAAAAATTTTTATGTACTATTTTTATAAAGTTTTAGATACAAAACACTCTCTCATTTAAGAGGTGTTATTGAACCTTCTCGTCCACATCAATTGTTCACACAGAACACTTCTTGCAGGTCATCATAGTTCTGAATCTCCAACCCTCTCGTCCACATCAATAATTTTAATGTTTATGGCTATATATATATACACATTTTTATGTACTTTATCGATATTTATTTGGTACTATTTTGCAATATTTTAGCCTTTCAGCCTTCTCATCCACATCAATTCACACATATTTAATACCTAATAATTTTAAGTTTATGACTGCACATCCCCTTGTTTTAAACTTTCTTGTCCACAACCTTTGTATATTTATTTTTATGATATTCCAGTCTTCTAGCCTTCTCGTCCACATCAATTTCCGCATTTTTTCATCTAGTCCACATCAATCAGAATAGTTGGACGCAAAATCACACAGGGCATTGGCTTTCTACAATGCCTTAATTCTTCTTACATAACCTGTATTTCTCTCACTATTGGTTGTTCTAAATCTGTGCTACTTATTATTACTCGGTTAGGCCTCATACACACGGACGTTTTTGATGCCGGCGTTTTCTGGCGTTTTTTGCAGCTCTCCATGTTAGTCAATGGCCCCATAAAAACGTTGGCGTTTTTGAGCTGTAGGTGGCATCGGCGTTAGTGAGCAGAAAGTAGAACCCATGGCCATCGCGTTCTGAGGCTGTAACGTTTTGACGTTTTTTGACACCGACGCCACAAAACGCCAACAAACGCCACCTAATATTGTACCGGCGTTTTCCGGCGTTTTTTGACGCCAACATTTTTAGGTTGAAAAATAGCAGAGGGATGATTTTTTTTAAAAAACGCCTATTGACGCCGACGCTCACTAACGCTCAAAAACGCCAATGCATAACGCCGAAAAACGTCGACTTTTTTTCCTTGACGTCAGACCCGACGTTTTGTTTATTTTTTTAGATACGCCCGTGTGTATGAGGCCTTATAGTTTACATTTTACATATTTATGAAATACAAGACATACCTTTTACTGTGCAAAGCCTCTCTTTTATACCTATATAGACATATATTTAACTATATTTTAAGCGCTGAGTTTTCATATATCTATATTTATATTTTTATTTACATACTATCATGCATGGCACCTTTCAAGGTAACTTATAGATGGAATAGAGACTCATATATTTTGTGACCTTCTCGACCGCATCACAACATGGCTGCTTTGTTTGCCCAATCACATCAGGTTACACACATAGCAGATGAGATATAGACATAGAGACGCTCACTCGAACATACAGTATATGGCACGATGTTAATGTATTGAGGAAGGTTTGATCTCCTTCCTTTCTTCCCTCTGTAAACGCAGGAACTCATATAGCAAAGTTAAACCCTTAGAGTACTCCCACTTCACATACAAACACATACGATTGGTTATCCATTCAAGTTCCCGCCTACTTGGGTGAATATTTAAGACACACATTTTACTTCCATGGCCATAGCCTCAGACGACGTCAGAGTGACGAAACGCGTAAGCTCCGATACCGGTACCTTCATTTTACACACAGAATTTATAAGTGGGTTCATCCGCCCTTGAACTTACCTATTGGTTAGCATACACAAACATACACTTCACCCTCATGAGATTCCCAAATTGAAACGATATACTCAAGGACGCAAATGTCTCCCTTCTTTCCTTCCTCTAGTTTGGAAGGAGTTATGTAATTGTAGCACGGTATATGACATACAAGCTCACTCGCAGAGATACAGATATAGAGTAGACGATACACACATTGGACTACACTAACCCG
>BLSH010297406.1:73695-87809 GCA_018402905.1 Glandirana rugosa | reverse complement strand
AAAAATTATAAAAAAAAAGATTTGAAAAATTGAGCTAACAGTCTGTCAGAAGCAGTAACCCAAAAAGCAGTCTTTGTTAGAGGTTTTATCTGGTGATCCTGCCAGTTAGTCTGTTTGATTTAAAGTCCTTTAACAGAACAAGCTGTCCAGCCAAGATGGCAGTTAGGGCTCATTTACACCAAATGCACTCAGGTGTGTTTTTAAACGCAGCATAACCACAGTACAAACACATATACAGGAGACATAAATAAGCCTATCTGACACTATTCCAGGGCACTAATGTACATTTAAAATGAGTATGGCATCATATGCATTTTTCTGCATTGGAACTCAATACAAACATGCGCAAAAATGCAAAAGAATGCATACAGATGTGTGTTAAAGCAACTTAGTTAAAAAATTCAAATAAGTGAAATATTTAATCTATATATATATATATATATATGTATATATACACACAATATATTTTTTTTATCCCAAATACCACTTACCTCCTAAATGAATGAGATTTAGGGTGTCCTCCGCCTCCCTCTGGCTGCCAACGATCACCACGCAGAGGGTTGTGGCGTGATAGTTTGCTGCGCAGATCAAAAACCTTGTCTGCTTTACTCATTTTGCCCCAGAAAGGTTAGAAAAACCAGGGCAGTTAAATATACGTTTTTTTTCTCTAAACAATATCCAGTAATCTACAAAACACTAGAAATCTAGTAAATTACTAGAGCAAGGTATGAGAAGTCTCCAGATAAAGCAGCCAGTGAACAAGCTGTTTACCCTTCCACTGCTCAGTCCCAAGTGGCAGTTGGTCTGTGCTGCTCACCCTAGTAACTGCCAAGATGCTTTTTTTTTTCAACAGCAAAACTTTATTGAAATATTTTTTTCAAAACCAACATTTCCATGAATCTCACCATATCTTAGATACAGCATAGATTATGCGTTATTATACCCAGTAACTCTCAGGAAAAAAAATGACATATATGACTCAGGGCTGAATTCACTAAGCTTATACGCTAGAGAATATGTAGACCCATTTTTTAAAAAATGACAGTTATTTTCAGTTGTGTCTAATAGGATTAAAAAATAACAGTCACACGGCTGAATTAAAAACCTTATCCTTAAGTTAAATATTTGTTAATATGGTTGTTTTGCAATCTTGTAAATATTTAATAATAAAAAAAAATTGTAAACTGAGCCAACAGTCTGTCAGTAGCAGTAACTCTAAAAAAAAAAAAAACTTCAGTAAATTGTCTTTGTGATCCTGCCAGTTAGTCTGCTAGTCCTGGTGATCCTGCCAGTTAGTCTGTTTTGATTTAAATCCCTTTTAACAGACCAAGCTGTCCAGCCAACATGGCAGTTAGGGCTCATTTACAGGTGTGTTCTAAAACGGCAGCATAACCGCAGTACAAACACATATACATGAGAAATAAACATGCTTATTTCACACCATTCCAGTGCACTAATGTACATTGAAAATACACTATATCACCAAAAGTATTGGGACGCATGCCTTTACACATACATAAACTTTCACAGTGTACAGCTAAAATAAAACAGAAAAGAGGCGCCTCTGAGTGCAGTATTACAAAGGACTTTAATAGAGCAAAAGTTTAAAAAACTTAAAGGACATCAGATGTAAGCTGACTCATTGTGGTACTGAATGGGTAGATGTAAAGTCCAGCATCAGGGTGGTCCCGGTGGTGAAGGTCCCAGGTATAGTCCAAACTGCTATAGGTAATCCCAGCCTGGCCAGCAGAGTAAAGCCGGAGCCATGGAGGCTCCCAGGGAGTCAGCCGCGATGGTCAGGATCAGCGTGGACCGCAAAGTCCAGAAGTGACATCAGCGGGAGAAGACCAGCAACCAGCATGGAACGCAAACCGAAAGTGACGTAATGGAGGTGGGGCATGTTTTGGAAAAGCTGATTGATTCCTTCTTCATGCCAATAGCTTAGAGGCTAGAGGGTGTCTAGCCTCCAAGTTACTGGCATGAAGAAGTGACAGTGTGAGGAAAGGAATGCCGATATCTGGCAAGTGGGTTTAGATTGTGATCAGCTGTGATTGGACACATGGCTGATCACGAGACTTGCTTGCTTTGCGGCAGATACACCCCTGCTCATAGCAGCCATATTGTCAGTGTGTGTTGGGGTTGTTAAAGAGAGCCAACTATTTTGTGTAGGGAGAGGATTTTCTTTTGCTTTTATTTTTTTAAAGCAGTAATAAATCCAAAAGCAAATGTTTATTATTTGGCAGCTTAACAACTCTTAGATGTGATGGCTGCATTTGTTTTTTTTTAGGCTTTCTCTTCTATTTTCATCTGCTGATCTGACCTCTAAGTCTGTTGTTTTTCAAAAGAACAAGGTCTGTTGCAGTTACAGGGATGAGCCAAAGCATTTATTACTAACACCTGACACTCCCCTTTCCCCAGACTAACAATACTGCTGTCCAAAGGTGCCATCAGTGCTCCTTCATCCAGAGTAGAGGCTCCCTAATACAGGAGGTGTGTTACTGGCCAGGTGACCAGGTGAAAAATGGGGAAAAAGCATAAGAAAACTAATACAGCCACCACATCTAATGGTTGGTAAACTGAAATATTTTACATGTTTGGTTTTGAGTTTAATACTGCTTTCATTTGGGCATTGGTACATTTCCCTTGTGGCCGTGCCCAGCTTCCCATACCTTTTTAGTTTGTCTATTATCCCTACAAATGACAAGAATTGAATAAAACGATTATGTTCCCATAGAGTTCAATAGGGATCACTCATCCCTACTACTACTGACAAGCATCATCACTCTGCTAAGGTACTACCCAGATTCCCCCTTTATTGTATGATACTTAAAGTGTTACTAAACCCAGTACTATGGAAATAGTAGGGACAATAAATTTACACTGTTATACAAGCTGTACACTCACTACTTTACATTAAAAGTGTCATTTCTTTAGTGTTGTCACATAAAAAGATATAATAAAATATTTACAAAAATGTGAAGGGTGTACTCACTTTTGTGAGGTACTGTACCTTTTTGGTTTATCTGTAAACCACGGTCACGTGATAAACGGCAGGATCTGCCTGAGTGCTGAGTGTTCAGATAGGAGGAGATTTCCACTACAGCCTGTGTCCTCATGCTGTTATGGGAGGCGGATCATCCATCAATCAAGATGTAACACCCCACCCACTGTTTTCTTTTTTAGTTACTGGGCATGGAGGAGGGAGGGAGGGACTGAGCTGTCATTTAGGATCTTTATACACACCCCCATGTGTGATGTCATACCATGTGACCTGGCTAGCTCTGATCAACAAGGAAATGCTCTCTCCAGCAATAAAGACCAAACTGGGCATGTGCAGCAGTATTTCCCTCACTGTGTCTTATCTGGTCTTGCGAAGAGAGAGCCCACAGGAGGGGGAGGATCTGTCCATACAGGATCAAAGAGACTTTTTACACAATGCAGAGGATTAACATCTTAAGTTCCACAGTGAGTATAACAAGCATGCTATTCTGCACATACAGACAGATTTTACTGTTGTGGGTTTAGTAACACCTTAAGCAACTACCCTCCAGCTCCCAGAGTCAGAAACATGTTAGATGTCAATGAAAGCAGTATACAAGGTAACTGAACAGAACTTTCCCACTGCTAGGCAGGTCTCTCATTGTAATGCAAGATACTGTATAAATCTGCACAGAGCAAAAATATATACTGTATGTCTCTATCAGCAGTTGGCCACCATTCGGTCTACATCACTCTGCTATGGGAATCCTGGCCCAGGAGTGTGTTACAATTCTTAAAAAAAGCAAGTAATTCAATTTTCCTGCTTCATCTTTATACTGTGTACACCAGAGCAAAATTCTGAGTTATTCCTCATACATCCACAAGGGGGAACTCCTTCCCAACAGCTTTGGCAGCCTTCATAGTTGCCCCCCCCCCCCCCATTACAAAACAACACCAGGGACTCTGATTCATGAATATCTGCAATGACCTCTCCTGACCCAACTGTAAAATCAGCATGCTTTGCCCGCTGCCAGTGAATGACCATGAGGCAGAAGATCAAATATTATGAGAACAGACACATCAATGGGGTGAAAGACAATTAACCCATTGGGCTTCATAATACCAGCTGGTTTCCCACAATGGCGTTCATTACTGTTCCCGCAATGGGCAGTGATCCCTAACTGTTTGTTCTGCCATTTTTTTCAGGGGAATAATAAAAACTTTGCAAAAGAGTGCCAGCTTGCCAGTCATCTATTTCTCAGAAAATGGTCTGTGGGGTGTGCTGGTGACATAGACATAATAACTGTTGCTTGATGTGATCAAAATAATCCAAACAATTATTTTACATCTACAGGTATATTTACAATTTTGCTGTTTTATTGCTCATGAATACATGACTCACTGCAACACACAGAGCTGGCTTTTTACATTAAGCTGCAGTCATTGAAAAAAGAAGATTGAAAAAGAATTCCAGGTTCAGCCAAGGGTGCAATATATGAGCATGCTGGTAATTTACACTTTGAAAACAAATTAGAATTTTTCATCATGCCTCAACAAGTCACCTTGCACTTGTCAAAGCATTGGACCCTTGCTATTTATTACTGTAATGCGGCCTTTTTCAACCAGGGTGCCTTGAGGTTTCTTCAGGGTGCCTTGGCAAATGCCTGCAAATTGATCAAAAATATTATACAAGCCAGCAGGTTGATCAAGCCTGCCTTTTAGTTAAACAAAACCTGGGGTTTACATTATGTACCATTTTGACTTTCTAGATACTGGCATCCTAACAAATAAAGTTGCACCGATACCGATACGAATAACGGTATCAGTGCCGATACCAAGCATTTGCAAGAGTACTTGTACCGATGCCTGTGTCCTCAGCATAGCAGGGGGGTCAGCCTCACAGATGATCGGTGTGGGCAGTTACAGGCACCGATCTCCCTGTATAGCTTTCAACAAAGCAGCTGACAGCCACTTCTCCTCCTCTCCCTCCTGTGGCTGTCAGCTGCTTTATTGAAAGCTATATAGGGAGATTGGTGCCTGTAACTGCCCGCATCGATCGTCCTGACTGTCCCCTGTGTTCTTCTCAGGCTCCCAGGTCCTCCTTTGGCTCCTGCCCTGGTCCCCCTCTGTGCCCCTCTGGTACCCCTCTGTGCTCCTCTGGTACCCCCCTTGTCCTGGATCTGTCAGGATGGATAGCGGAGGAAGGAGCCGGTAAATCTGCCATTTACCAGCCCCTTCCTTTTCAGAGTGAACAGAGTCAGTGATCACTGTCTCTGTCCATTCATGATTGAGCATCGTAAACTGTGTTTATGATGCTTTAGTTTATGAATGAACGGGAGCCTCTGTCTCCTGTGCATTCATCTTCAGTGCAGCTGAGGCTGCAGAGAAAAGGAATGGGGAATCTCTGTCCTCAGTCCCTTTCCCTGTCTCAAAAGGGAGATATTGGGGGTCTGTTTAGACCCTGATATCTCACCAAAGCCCCCCAACAGGGCTGATAAAAAAGAAGACAGAATTGTAATAAATAAACATTTAAAAGGTTAAATTGTAAACATAAAAAATAAAATAAAAAAACACTGACAATGTCACCCCCCCCCCCCCCACACACACACAGAAAAAAGAAAGCATTGTTAAAAATAAATATATAAATTGTAAATAAAAATAAAAATGTTGCATATGAGTGTGACATTGTCACATTACATTAAAAAAAAGTATTGGTAATCAGTGTGGGCGAGTACTTGAAAAAAAGTATCGGTACTTGTACTCAGTCTTCAAAAAGTGGCATCCGTGCAACTCTACTAACAACCAATAATGTCATCAGTTAAAGTGGTCATCAACCTGTGACAACCACTTTAACCTACAGGTAAGCCTAGAATAAGGCTTACCCGTAGGTGCCCTGCATATCTCCCAAACCTACACGGTTCAGGATATATGCAGTGTTCTGCATGTGCCGACGTCATTTCGACACATGCGCAGTGAAGAAATGGCCTCCACGCTGTTTCTCTACCAAGACCGTGCTGTGATTGGCGGCTCCCGTGCCCATGCGCAGGAGTGACGTCACGCCACTCCGGCCAGTCATAGAGACGGAGTCGCGGCCCCGGAAGGAAAAGGAGGCTTAAGATGGACGCCGCCAGCACAGGGGACAAAGCTGGACATTGCTGGCTTTGTTTGCAGGTAAGTGTCACATAATGGGCTACTATGCGATGCATAGTAGCCCATTATGCTTCTAATTTACAGGGGTATGTAGAGGAAGTAAACCCCATCTGGGTTTACTTCCTCCTTAATAAGGAGGATGTCTGTTTCCTCTAAAGCATTATTGTTTGACCCCCCTGTGCTCCTCTCCCTCAGCACTGGGGTCACATTATCTGACTAATGGAAAGAAATTGAGGGAGAAGAGAAACATTGGAATACTAGTCAGTACCAGTGTGCAAAAATGTATTTGCTTTGGAAGAATAAATCACCTCTAACATTGGGTATCTTACGTGTGGAAGTTGCTGTATTGTGTAAAGCTATTAGAATAGTTTTTTACATTTGAGGATGGGGTGCCTAGAGACTGTCCATAATTTTAAAGGGTGCCATGACGTAAAAAAGGCTGAGAAACACTGATGTAATGCAGTCAGGCTGCTGGAAGCTAGGCTGGTGCTTTATGTAAGGCAAGCCATAGATTTTACAATTTTCTTCTTTCCTTTCCTTTCCTTTCCTTCCAGAAAATGATTTAATTCCCCCATTAACACAGTCAGTGTTGGTTTGGAATCCCTCCCACAGTGCTATTGTATTCTGCCGGTGGGAAGCCTTTCATGCTGGCAGAACACAATGATCACTGCTAGCGTCTATATCTGCTGGCAGTGATTGCATGCAAAATATCCAACAAGCTGGTTGTACTGAAGTCGATCAATGGATCGAATTCAGTACAACCAGCCTGCCCAAGGATGGATTACATTTCAGATAGTCCCTGCTGAACTGTCCAAGATTCGATCCATTTATGGCCAGCTTAAAGCGGAGTTCCACCCTAAAGTGGAACTTCCGCTTTAATGGAAGGTGACCCCCCCAACATGCCACAATTGGCATGTCTTTTTTTGCGGGGGTGACCAGGGACCCTGTTTTCACAGGGTCCCAGGTCCACTTCCTCCCCTGGTGCCACGGCTCAGGGAAGGAAGTCCACCTTCCCCCCTCCCTCTTGGCAATCTTCTGGGACACGTCACATGTCCCAGAAGATACACCGGCCAGTCACAAGGCGCAGCGCGACTCGCGCATGCGCAGCGCATGCCCGGCTTTGAAGCCAACGCCTGGTGCCCACACTTATGATGCTGGCACGGCTGAGGGGAGGGAGCGAAGAGCGAGCCCTTGGGCAACCGCATCACTGAAATGAGGGACAGGTGAGTGGCCGATTATTAAAAGTAAGCAGCTACACTTTTTGTAGCTGCTGACTATTACATGGGTGGAACTCCGCTTTAACCTCTTTGCGCCGCCGCCATAGCCAAATGACGGCTACAGCGCAGCGGTAAAAGGCCGGGAGGACGTCTATAGACGTCCTCCCATTTGGCTTGTTCTGGGCGCCAGCGACGTGCGCACATGCCACCGCACGCTGCGGGAGCGTGCCCGTGGGTCGGACGAACCCGATGTCCGCTGGAGACCCGCGATCTCCTTCCAGAGAGCTGGTACGGGGAACCGACCATGTAAACATGGCGGTTCCCCGTTCTATGAGGGGGGGCATGACAGATCTACTGATCCCTGTCACTAGGATGAGTTAGATCTGTCATGCCCCTGCCAACCCCCCCCCCCCACAGTTAGAACACACCCAGGGAACATAGTTAACCCCTTCACTGCCCCCTGCAGGTTAACCCCTTCACTGTCAATGACATTTATACAGTAATCAGTGGATATTTACATTTCTGATCGCTGTATAAATGTCATTGGTCCCAAAAAAGTGGCAAAAACGTCCGACATGTCCGCCGCAATATCGCAGTCCCGATAGAAATCGCAGATCACCGCCATTACTAGTAAAAAAATAAAAACGCCATAAACCAATGTCCATAGTTTGTAAACGCTATAACTTTTGTGCAACCCAATCAATATACGCCAATTGCGATTTTTTTTTACCAAAATTATGTAGAAGAATATATATCGGTCTAAACTGATGAATAAATTAGTTTTTTTTATTTTTTATTTTTGGATATTTATTATAGCAAAAAGTAAAAAATATTGTTCTTTTTTCAAAATTGTCGCTTCTTTTTCGTTTATAGCGCAAAAAATAAAAACCACAGAGGGTATCAAATACCACCAAAAGAAAGCTCTATTTGTGGGAAAAAAGGACGCCAATTTTGTTAGGGAGCAACGTCGCACGACCGCACAATTGTCATTCAAAGAGTGACAGCGCTGAAAACTGAAAATTGGTCCGGGCAGGAGGGGGGTTTAAGTGCCCAGTAAGGAAGTGGTTAAGAGGGCTGTGGCCTGACTCTCCCATGTACTGCCAGCACAGGATGTTTTAACCCTTCCTGTAGCACATGGCAGGATAAAAGGAAGAATACCCTTATTTACTACTGTATAAGCAGTATGACTGCATTACAGCAATAACCAGTGAGGGTTCATTAGGGCTTTAAAGGAGAACTAAACCCATCAATTTTCCAAAACAGTTACGTTCAAGGCATGCCATGAATGATAAGTGTCATAGCTGTTCTCAACTGTCAATGTGCAAACATTTTGGTGTCATAACTGATCACATGTGCACTAGGCTTGCGCAATTCGTTTAGTTCCGAAATTCGTTTTTACAGAATTTTTGCTAAATTTGGCAATTCGAACTAATTCCGAATTTTCCCGAATTTTTGTTTTTCCGTTTCGAAAGTTCGTAAATTTGCGGTAATTCGGCATTTGCTGTAATTCACAGCAATTCGGCAATTGCGGTAATTCGGAAATTTGCAGTAATTTGGCAATTGCAGTAATCCGGAAATTGGGGAATTTGGCAATCGGAACAGCCAAAAATCCGAAATTTGGAAATTCAGAAATCCATAAATTCAAAAATAAAGAAAATTTGATATGATAACTAACTAACGTATATACTCGAGTATAAGCCGAGTTTTTCAGCACATTTTTTGTGCTGAAAAAGGCCTCCCACGGCTTATACTCGAGTCAGTGTCTGTGGGTGTTCTAAAGAGATGAGTAAATTCACATTGCACAGAGCGCACTGCTTCTAAGAGCCACTCTGTGCATGAAACTGTGACCTAATTACATTGGAATGCAGAGAATGCAGAGAGAGCTGTCAGATTTTCAAGTTGATGTTGGTAGGTGGGCAGGACGCAAGGGTGTTAGCTGTTCAGTCCTGCCAACCTCCGATCTCAGTGAAGATATGACAGCTCTCTTTCTGCATTCTCAGCATTCTCTGCATTCCAGTGTAATTAGGTCACAGTTTCATGCACAGAGCGGCTCTTAGAAGCAGTGCGCTCTGTGCTTTGTGAATCTACCATACTCATCTCTTCTGCCAGTGCTAGCCAGTACCATCCAGTGCCAATCAGTGCCACCTGCCAGTACCATCCAGGGCAGGTGGTAATGGCTACAATACCTGTGTTCTGGCAACAATCCTAGTGTAATGGCTGAGTCCCTGTGCTCTGGCTACAATACCTGTGTTATGGCTACAATCCCTGTGTAATGGATGAGTCCCTGTGTCCTGGCTACAATACCTGTGTTCTGGCAACAATCCCTGTGTAATGGATGAGTCCCTGTGTCCTGGCTACAATACCTGTGTTCTGGCTACAATACCTGTGTTCTGGCAACAATCCCTGTGTAATGGCTGAGTCCCTGTGTTCTGGCTACAATACCTGTGTAATGGCTGAGTCCCTGTGCTCTGGCTACAATACCTGCATTCTGGCTACAATCCCTGTGTAATGGATGAGTCCCTGTGTTCTGGCTACAATCCCTGTGTAATGGCTGAGTCCCTGTGTGATCGCTACAATACCTGTGTTCTGCCTACAATCCCTGTGTGATCGCTACAATACCTGTGTTTTGGCTACAAACCTGTGTAATGGCTGAGTCCCTGTGTAATGGCTACAATACCTGTGTAATGGCTACAATACCTGTGTTCTGGCTGCTGCATTTCCCAACCTAGGCTTATACTCGAGTCAATAACTTTTCCCAGTTTTTTGTGGTAAAATTGGGTGCATCGGCTTATATTTGGGTCGGCTTATACTCGAGTATATACAGTAATAAATAACTATTAAATTATACGTATTGGAATTTCCTTGAAAATATGGCTGTTAGTGATAAATTTCATATTTAAGTTCACTAACAGCCAAATTTTAAAGGAAATTCCAATACATATAATTTAATATTTATTATTATTTCAAATGTTCTTTCTTATTTCCCATTTTCTGAATTCTGGAAATTCGGCAATAAGAAAGAACATTTGAAATAATAAATAATTATCAAATTATAGGTATTGGAATTTCCTTGAAAATTTGGCTGTTGCTGAGTTGAACCGCGTGCAGCAGCTGTTAGTTGCTGTGTGAATGGGCCCTAAGTATTTTTACTCCTTATGCTGCTAGCAGTAGTAAATAGATAGCAAGGTATATTTTATTATAGGTGGAAAGAGAGAGGTGTTCCCAGTGGGATTATACGGTGCGAAAAAAGACAATTTGATCTCACAGACAACTTTTTTAGGAATAAAATCAAGTTTTATTTGTTACCAATTAAAAAAGTATATACCAGCCACAACAATGGCTTATAATGCCCAACAAAAGGGCTGAACATACAGTCCAACACTGACAAAAGGGTTGGAGTAGTAATGGTTACAATTACATTTGGTAAGGAAACATAGTTCTTATACATGCACTTTATGTCAATGTCCCGACATGTTTCGCCCAACATGGGCTTCCTCAGGGGACTGATAATGACCAAGGCACTTTATTGTTCCAGTAACTGCAAAAATTCAATAAATTAGTACAAACATAATTCCAAAATAATTATTATATATTCCCTATATATCACTACCCCGTCATGTGATGTGGGCCCGACCAGCCCCTCCCCCAATTCCCAAGAAGGCCTACCCCAACCAGGATCCCAACACCTCACCCCCAAAATAGGGCCCTTTCCCCCACTCCACAGATTCGATCCCCCACCCAATGGTGTCCTCCCCCAATCACATCAGCCATGTACCTACCCAGTAGGTCAAACACAAACCAGCAGCCGCCAGGTATTAAACATCGCACCGACCAGGAGGCCCCAACCAAAGGGGGCTTGCAGAGGACACTCACAGTCCAAGCTAAAAAATAATAATGAATAAACCAAAAAAGCCAAGGTAATAACTCACAACAAAAAATAAATAATAATATCTATCAAATGTAGGTGCCTAAAACAAGCACCGTTAGGGTGATTTTATTCCTAAAAAAGTTGTCTGTGAGATCAAATTGTCTTTTTTCGCACCGTATAATCCCACTGGGAACACCTCTCTCTTTCCACCTATACCTTATTTCTTGGGATGAGGTGCCTCCTAATAGAGGGGACAATCCAGACAGGGAACCACCTTCTATAAGTATATTTTATTATATTTACTTTTTTTTGACATTTAATTTGCTTCCTGGTTTCTGGCTTAGGCCAAAATGATGTCATATATCCCCGGAGTCTTTATCGGCATTTTTCCCCCGCCTGAGCTAAGGGCAGGTGAATTACAGGAAGTAAATTATTTTATTATTATTATTCAACAAGACCAAGGCTAGAAATGCTAGGGGGTGTTTTTCAAAGTGTTTTCTCAACAATATAAATCATGGAGGCATGGATGTATGGGTAATATGCTTTGAATATTAAAAATGGATTAGATATTATTTTCAGTTTATGGTGCTCTGATACAGTTTATTTCCACTTTAAACTACATGATATTCAATAAGCAACAAAGGCATCTTAGAGAACAACTCGTATAGCTAGTTTATACAGCAGATTTACAACCATCCCTGAAATCACCTTACTTCAATATATTATTTTTTAAAATCTGTGAAATGTGAGAGATAGAATTATAAAGGAAGATATTCAAGAATAGATGTACTAAAGCAGCAAAGAAATGAAATAAGGAGGCTTGAGCTGATAATGCAGACTCCGTTCCACAGCCTGATCTGGCAGCACTAATGTAATAAACTCTGTTCATTGTTTCAATCAGGTCATATGCAATTAGCGGACCTCCACATGTTGCAGAACTACAAATCCCATAAGGCATAGCAAGACTCTGATAGCCACAAGCATGACACCCAGAGGCAGAGGCATGATGGGACTTGTAGTTTTGCAACAGCTGGAGGTCTGCTAATTGCATATCCCTGCATGGATGCTGCTGCAAATGCCAAGGGCTAGTCCTCCCTTGCTGCAAGTGTCTGTGCTTTCTGCAATCAATCAGATCTTATATAATGACTTTACACTGCAAAAAAATGACACAATTATCTCTGTATAATTAGAACTAGCTATAGATATGAGAGGGGCAGACATTGGGGCATAAATTCATTTTTTTCAGATGTGTGCAAGAACATGCATGCTAATTTTGGATGTTTATGCAATTTGCACCACAATCACTTTTTGGCCCCCAGAAGCAATTTTAAAGTCGAAGTACAGGCAAAATAATAATTTACATTGATGATGCATTCTGTCAGTATCATTAACACAGCAATTCCCTGTAACATAGTTTTATTACCTGCTGATCCTGCCCTAAATCCCTGATCTATCTGTTTCCTGTCACAGGCCAAGCTGCCCATCAAAAGTGGCAGTTACAGTTACAGAAATGGTCAGAGTAGCTGTCAGTCAATGAGGCAGAGCGCTGACTGTAGAGGACTGGACAGCTGCCTGTGGGTCACACAGGAAGGTGACCAAACTCCTGCAGCTTTGGGAGCTCTGCCCCACCCTTGCCCCAAAGCAGCTTGTCCCCATGTTGATGAGGACAAGGGTCTTTTCCCCACAACCCTGTGGTGTGGTTGTTGGGGTCTGCGGACGGAGGACTTATCGGAGTCTGCAAGCCCCTTTTAACAAGGGGGACCCCAGATCCCACCCCCCATGTGAATGGATAGGGAGTACCCCTACACATTCACCAAAAAAGTGTACAAAGTTAATAAAGACAGTAGACATTGTTTGACAAATCCTTTATTAAAGAAATAAGAAACAATGCCCACCTATGTAGATCTATCGTCAAACATGACGCCCAGCGCAACGCCGCACCCAAAAAAAACAAAAGAGGTCCACTCACGACGAACGCTCTGGCTGGCCCACCGTTTGACATTTCTAAGTAGCTATGGGGCAGGGCCACCCGGTGATGTCACAAGAGAGGCGGTACAACCAGGTGGCCCCAGCCTTAGCTATATAAGAACCGTCTTTTTCGAGTGTGGCGGACGGTGTGATTTATGATGGATTTACATTGGGGGACACTGTTTTTTATTTTTTAATAAAGTCTTTGTGCTTTTATTACTTTTTGACACTTTTTTGGTGAATGGGTAGGGATGCTATGTACCCCTACTCATTCACTTAGGGGGGCTGGGATATGGGGTTCCCTTTGTTAAAGGGGGCTTCCAGATTCTGATAAGTCTCATGCCCGCAGACCCCCACAACCACAGTCCAGGGTTGTGGTGAAGAGACCCTTGCTCCCCCGCCCCAAATCACCCCCCCATGTTGAGGGCATGTGGCCTGGTATGGTTCAGGAGAGGGGGGTTTGCTCATACTCCCTAATTCCTGACCTACCAGGCTACATGCTCGAATAAGTGTCTGGTATGGATTTTATTGGGGGTCCCCATGCCGTGAGAGGACTTGGTATGGTCCGGTGTACGGGAGTTGTACCCCCCCACTAAACCCCGCCCCCTCGTTCCCAGAGAAGTGGTGTTGGGACCTGACACCAACACCCCCAGACGCCCGTACTCTGAATAGTCTTAGACCTTCGGGGGAAATTGTTTCCCTTGGGGTATAGGGTCGGGGGGATTCACTTACTCATCCCCATGTATCGTAGGGATGGGTAAGTGGTTTTTTCACAGTTTTTCATTATTTTCGTGTTTCTGAAATAATTTTTTATTTTTTGTCACAGGGGGTTACATTTAGGTAGTATTTAGTGTGGCAGGCGGTGTGAGCTTTTTCTGCCAAGAATATATCGATTCCGACCCCGGTGGACCAACATGGCGGAGAGAACACTG
>BLSH010297404.1:13808-28276 GCA_018402905.1 Glandirana rugosa | reverse complement strand
ATAATCTCACGGGTGATAGAGTGGATAAATCCGACAGGCAAAAAATGGGGGAAATTGGAAAATAGGTTGAGTGGGGGTCACTTAGGGAAAGGGGTATGGATCCCTAAAGATTATAGGGAATTGGCAGAAGAAACAAGCAATTTGACACACACTGTATTTAAAGAGTGGGATAACTTGCTAGCACGGAGTAATTGGGAATTTAATTCCCCTTATACACCACTGAGTGGAACAAAATACTTTGCACCTGGGAAAGAAGAATGGTTTGGGAAATGGATTAAAACAGACACAAAATTAAAAGATATATTAACGGGAAGGGGAATAGCAACATTAGAAGAATTAAAACGCAGAAACGACTTCCACAATATCGACATATGGCGGTATCAACAACTAAAACAATTCGTTAACACACTACCACAACCATTAAGAACAGAAAGAGAAGTAACACAATTGGAAAAAATTTGTATGAAAAAGGGGAAAAGAAAAGGAGGAGTATCTAAATTATATAATATATTGGTAGAAATGGGAGGAGAAGAACGACCGCCATATTTCGATAAATGGGAGAAGGAACTAGGGAAGCAGCTGGGGGAGCACGAATGGGAAAAAATTATGAAAATGGTATTTAAAACTGCTATAGATAGTAAAACGTGGGAAACTAACTATAAATGTCTCTCACGTTGGTACCTTACCCCGCATAGAATGTCTAAAATACAACCAGGGTAGGAAAAATGGTGCTGGCGGGGATGTAAGGCCGAGGGGACAATGACACATGTGTGGTGGGAATGTAAGGGGATGCAGGAATATTGGGAAAAGATAGTGGTACTGAGCAAAGAAATAACGGGTGTAGAAATAACAAGAGATCCATGGATCTGCCTGTTCCACCGAACAGACAGATCCATCAGACAATACACAGGGACGATTCTACCATACCTCTTGAATGCAGCAAAGAGTTTGATTCCTAGGTATTGGCAGAAAATACAAATACCAACGATGAGGGAGTGGTGCCTAAGGGTGGAAGAAATAAGAACCATGGAATCCCTAAGGATAAGAGAGGAAGAGCTAATAGAAGATGAAACAGGGAAATGGAAAGGATGGACCATCTTCAAAAACTCCAGTACATTTACAAACATAATGAGCTCGGGAGAAATAGAGGTCGGAACCTAGAGGGGGAAGGGAGAGGGGGGGAGGTGGGAAATCCGGAGAAGTGAAGAGGGGAAATGGAATGACCACATGGGTGACAAAACAAAACATAAGTAATCCTCCCAGCACAATGGGAAGTTAAAAGGAAAATATGAAAAAGGGAAATAAAAAGAAAGGATATGGGAGACCGGAAATGATGAGATGTCACCCCACGATGATACACAGAAAGTGATAACACGTGGTGGAAATAAGGGTCAATAACATGAAAGACCAAGACAACTGATCCGGAAAAAAAAAAAAAAAAGAATCGAAGGAGCTAACCTCTTAATCTTTGCGGTCTACTCCGCAGAGGTGTCAAGAAAATGTAAATCTTTTCAAGCAGTCTGCACAGAACTATACAAACAAAATGTTCGCTTCTCCCTGGCCTTCCCGGCCATTTTGCGAATTCAAACGCCAAACGGAGAACAGCTGACATTCCATTCACCCAAGGAAGCAGAGGCATATATCAGGTCCAGCTCGGCCAGATCACCAAGCCACACAACTCCTCAGGACACCCTCTCACCAAACGCTAGGGAGCAACGGAGCCCCAGGAAAGACCCGGCAAAAAGATTGCTCCCAAACCACACTGGAGGCTCACCGCCAATCCGTGCCTAATTCTAAAGTCCCCTCACGGGACAAGCTCAAATGTCCTTTCTAGCCTTACATCAGGAACCATACCCTTACTAAGCGTATATTCCCTGGCTATTACAGACCTTTATTATTCCTTCAGACTCCCTTCTTGTTAGGCTGAGTCCTTCCCCTCAGGACATACCCCTTGACAAAGCCTGGAAGGCAGATTCGCCGAGGTCTAGGAGTCTGCACTTGAGGAAAAAAGCGAAGTCCAGAAAGTTTGCTAAGTTGAACTATTTTTTTATTTTGTTTTCTGTTCTTTTCAGCCCCCCACCCTTGATTTCTCTCTCCAAGCCTTTGAAAGAATCTACCGATCTTCTACCCAGCGGGGCCCGAACCACAACACGACAAAACCGTGAGTCCTTCCTGCACAACACACACCAGATACACTGAAAACACAGCATACTTCACACCAAACCCACCCAGATATGCGTATAGTCACCTGGAACGTTAAGGGGTTACGCTCCCCCTCTAAACGAGCTAAAGTGCTTAGGCATCTCAAACGCCTCCGTACAGATATCACACTGTTACAGGAGACCCATCTTGATGTAGACGATTTTCACCGTCTCCAGAAATTTTGGGTCGGGGAAGTCATAGGCTCCCCAGCCGTAGGCAGGAAAGCCGGCGTTATCATTCTGATACGCAGGAGCTTACAATGCAGCATAATAGGAACAAACCAGGATGCCCTAGGCCGTAAAGTAACAGTACACCTCAAACTACAGTCTAAAGAACTACTAATATCGAATATCTACGCTCCTAACTCCGCCACTTTGAAATTCTTTCAGGAGACCACTAGATGGCTCCTTAGCAATCCAAACATGCCACATTTGATAGGAGGAGATTTTAACTCTGTTTTCAGCCTAGAGGAAGATAAGTCTACACACAAACACTCAGCACGAGACACACCTAGTCAGAGGTCTTCCACCCAACTAGAACAGTTCGCGTCAGCGTCCAATTTGATAGACTCCTGGCGTCTGACACACCCTACCGATAGGGAATTCACATTCTTTTCTCCCCCACATGGGACATTTACGAGGATAGACTACTTATTCGCCACCCACTCCCTGTTACAGTACATTAGAGAAACTGCTATCCACGATATTATCATATCAGACCACAGCCCAGTCTCAATTACTTTATCAGATTTCTCCCCCACAACATCACCTAACATATGGAGGTTCCCCTCATACCTAGCGCAGGACTCTCACCTTCAAGAGGTCCGCCACAGGGCTTGGGAGGATTATTCTTCCACCAACAGAAAACACATGGCCAACCCAAATTTGTTCTGGGATGCAGGTAAGGCATTCCTTCGAGGTAAAATTCTATCCTATGCGACCCACTACAAAAGAAACACACTCAAGCGCTATACGGAAGCAAGCAAACAACTGAGAGAAGCACAGCGGGCACTACAACTAAAAGACACCAATATTAATCGCACACTCTGGCAAACGGCCAAGCATCAGTTTGATGCTTGGGCGGAACACCAAGACCGCATACACACAGCTCACTGGGACCTTACCTTACATAAACAGGGCAACAAAGCGGGGAAGCTTCTTGCCAGGTTACGCAAAGGCCCACACACACCCACGCATATTCGTTCCCTTAAAGACCAAGACGGAGGGCTGGCCTCCGCCCCAGACAAAATAAACAAAATACTCCATGGATTTTACTCTACCCTGTATGCCCCAGATCAACTGGACCTATCCATTGCCAGTTCCTTTCTGAACACACCCGTTCTCCCACAAATGAGTCAAGATCATCTCTCCTCCTTAAACGCACCAATCACCAGGGAAGAAATTGAACAAACTATTAAAGCTTTGGCCAATCACAAATCCCCCGGCCCAGATGGCCTAACCACCAAATTTTGTAAACTTACAATTAACTACATCCCAAAGACTTTAACAGATGTTTTCAACGGAATTTGGGAAGGGGGCCCATACCTGCCTTCTGGTCACCAGGCCTACATTAAACTAATTGAAAAGAAGGGCAAAGACCCTCAGGAACCAGGCTCATACCGCCCAATATCCCTCCTAAATGTGGACTCGAAGCTCCTATCCAAAATAATCGCTTCCCGCCTAGCGAAAATTCTCCCTTCTTTAATACATCTGGCACAGGCAGGATTTATCAAAGGTAGATCTGCATCATCAAATCTCAGGAAGGTCTTAGCGGTCCTTAAGTATGCAAAATCCCACCCCTCCAAAACCTAGCAATAATCACCCTCGACGCTGAAAATGCCTTTGACAATGTGAGCTTTCAATGGTTGTCACTGGTCCTCAGCAAATTTGGCTTCTCCGGCCCGTTCCTACACTTTGTTGAAAGCCTATACAAAGCACCCACAGCACGAGTCGTAGCCGCAGGACTCGTCTCAGACCCCATTCACCTACATAAAGGGACCAGACAGGGCTGCCCACTGTCCCCTCTTTTATTCAACCTGGCGCTTGAGCCCCTCTCGCGATACCTTGCCACATGCATTCGCTTACACGGTGTCAAAATGGGAGACGAGGAAATCCGAACCGCACTATTCGCAGACGATATATAAATTTTTACATATGACCCCCAACAAGATCTTCCCTTGATTATGGAAACCTTCAACACGTTCCGAATATGCTCAGGATTAAAGATCAACTACACCAAAAGCGAAATACTACCCCTCCAGCCAAATCACAGAGGATTTCCTCCTCTCCCTTCCCTATAGCCAAACAACATATCACCTATCTTGGCGTGAACATCGGTAGAGATCATTCATCCCTCTATACTCTTAACTACCCCCCTCTAATTTCTAAAATACTGAACCAGCTAGAATCATGGATGAGCCTTCCCCTATCGCTCACTGGGAGATGCTGTCTTTTCAAAATGGTCGGTTTTGCTAAACTACTATACCCGATGCAAACAATCCCAATTCTTATCAAGCATAAAGATTTGCAAAAACTAGATAGGGGACTAATGTCTTTCTTGTGGCAATGCAAAAAACCTAGAGTTGCACTGGCCAAATTGCGTCTCCCACGAAGCGAGGGGGGTCTAGGTCTCCCACATATTAGACTATATAACCTGTCCTGTGTTTTGAGATGCGGCCTGGACTGGATTACCCAGGAATCCAAATATACAAATTTTCACATTGAATCGGCTCTAGTTCAGCCATTTGATCTATTTTCCACCCTACATAATAACCTACGCAACCTTCCGCCAAACCTCAAATACAACCTACTAATAAGAGACACTCTCATTACCTGGAGAGAAACAAGAAAAGCCCAGCACCTACATGCCAACATCTCTGGATTCCTGGGCACTAAGGGCAACCCGATGTTTATTCCCTCAACTCTACATAAAGCCTTTCAAGAGTGGGAACAACATGACCTCAGGAAACTGAGCTCCTTGTTTGACCCAGCAACCGGGCATGCCATACCAATACACATCATTCAGGAAAAATTTGCCTTACCGGATCACCACAGACTCCACCTATGGCAGACCATCTCTTTTGTACACAAGTTATGCCCCGACCCCCATCTCAGTTTTGGACTCTCTGGTACACAACAAAACAACCACTGTCTCGCTCATCTACAAACGCCTCACTCCATTCTTCCTTTGGAGACCTCCTACTCCAAGGCTTGGAACAGGGAACTGCAAGAGGACAACCTCCACGAATACTTAATTAAAGGACACAACAAGATCTTGAAGCTGACCACCAATGAGTCATGGCGGGAAATGCAATTCAAGATCTTACACCGAGCTTATATACCTTACTTCACGCCAGAGGAATCTCCTCGCACCAGAACCTGCCCCTGGTGTAACACTGAAAAACCAACTCTCTTCCACAGATTTTGGATCTGCTCTCAGGTGGCACACTTCTGGACCCAAGTCCGGTCCCTAATTTACAAAGTCACGAAACAGGAGGTTCCTCTAAACCCAATTCTAATGGTCTTTGGACATGAGCCCTCGACTCGATCCTTAACTGCTACTACAAAAACATCGCTACCACCTTGGATCCACCTCTGCCTATTAGCAGCTGGTAAAACCATCATGACCCATTGGACTCAAAATATGCCCCCAACCACATCAGAGGTCAAACGACAATTGAACTCCCTCCTATTCAGAGAAATTCTAGACTTCTGGACGTACAAACAAGGATCCCATAAACGATTCCAGCAACGCTGGGGAACTTATATCACAGCCACATTCTCTAGACAAGAGCAGGAAAGACTCACACCCCCTCATCTTTATGACCTGAGATTTGAACTAATCAACAGCCTTACTCTCCCCCGCCATGGAAGCCCGCCTACATCCATGACCCCATTTAGTATATCACCTCACTCCCCCCCTGTATGGGCAAGCAGTAGTATGTCATGATATCAACCATGCATCTTCTTCTTTTATCCAGAAAACTTTACTAACATCTAGAAATTTGTAGGTGATACTCCTTACTGTTAAAATTTTATTTGTACTGTAAGAGCAGCTCGTTTTCCTCCACGCCAAGTTAATATAATCCTTAATCCATCATATACTGCTGTTAACTGCAATTATCATCCTCAATCTCTGGACGCTGGCCGGGTGCCGGCTATCCCTCCGCCCCCTTTTTATGGGGGCGAGGGGAGGATGACGGTGGGGACCCTAGGTCTCTCTTATCTATCCAGAATTAAACTTAATCTATACTTAACAGTAGCATCCCATACTCTCACAAGGACTTGGCCTGGTTGAACTACGGTTGGATTCTTTCCTTTCTCCTTGTCTAATCTTACCAAATGTATAGAGAGAGATTTACCCTGAACCTGCTCTATACCCTTCACAAGTGATCTTTGTTTCCCCTCCCCTCTCTCCTTACCCCCCCTCCTCCGCCCCTACTTCATAGTTGCTGGAAGTTTTATATAAGGCATACACCCCCCCCCCCTTTTTTCTGCTTTCCCCCTCAATCCTGAAGCTCTCCTTTCCCTTCTCCCTCCCTTCACCCCCCCCCCCCTCCCCATCCACCTATTGATATTATCTAAGTATTGATATGTATTTCTTCTGTGTTACATCAAACAATAAAATTTGATTTAAAAAAAAAAAAAACAATCACCGCCTTCATGCTTTCTA
Organism: Glandirana rugosa; assembly: GCA_018402905.1. NCBI lineage: Eukaryota > Metazoa > Chordata > Amphibia > Anura > Ranidae > Glandirana > Glandirana rugosa. The sequence continues at coordinate 21,403 of BLSH010297404.1, read as the reverse complement.
AGGGCATAAAATTGTGATTTTACTCCTCACTCCCTATCCGTTTCGGAGGCCATGGAATGCTCACATAGCCCAAAACTCCCCCAAATGACCCCATTTTGGATTAATACTCAACTAGTGCATGGTAGCGCTTGAAACAGTCACCAATGCAGAGACCAGGCTGGCCAAAACAGGATCAGCAATAATAACATGTGTCACGCCTGTATCCGCGTCATCGATAGACACATCTTTTTTGGGGGGCTCGTTGGGTAGGGGTACCAGTTAGGGTATGTGAAAAATGCCGTCCATGCAGCCGGCTCACTGCATTTTGGATTGGGAACATGGGGTGCAGAATCATCTGGATACAGAAGGGCTCTGATGGTCTCTTCCTGAAATTGAAGGAGAGGTCCAGTCCGTCCTGACGCTTTATATAGCACAAAAAAACGTTCAGCAAAGCCAATAGGAATAAGTAAACAGACACTTTTTTGTACCAGCATCTACACTTGCAGGCAGTTACAGTCAGGTCCATAAATATTGGGACATCGACACAATTCTAATCTTTTTGGCTCTATACACCACCACAATGGATTTAAAATGAAACGAACAAGATGTGCTTTAACTGCAGACTTTCAGCTTTAATTTGAGGGTATTTACATCCAAATCAGGTGAACGGTGTAGGAATTACAACAGTTTGTATATGTGACTCCCACTTTTTAAGGGACCAAAAGTAATGGGACAGATTAACAATCATAAATCAAACTTTCACTTTTTAATACTTGGTTGCAAATCCTTTGCAGTCAATTACAGCCTCAAGTCGGGAACGCATAGACATCACCAGACGCTGGGTTTCATCCCTGGTGATGCTCTGCCAGGCCTCTACTGCAACTGTCTTCAGTTACTGCTTGTTCTTGGGGCATTTTCCCTTCAGTTTTGTCTCCAGAAAGTGAAATGCATGCTCAATCAGATTCAGGTCAGGTGATTGACTTGGCCATTGCATAACATTCCACTTATTTCCCTTAAAAAACTCTTTGGTTGCTTTCGTAGTATGCTTTGGGTCATTGTCCATCTGCACTGTGAAACGACATCCAATGAGTTCTGAAGCATTTGGCTGAATATGAGCAGATAATATTGCCCGAAACACTTCAGAATTCATCCTGCTGCTTTTGTCAGCAGTTACATCATATATTTATGGACTTGACTGTAGCTAGCTAGCATCACCCGTGACACTTATACAGTAATCACGGGTGACAGGGGGCAATCAAGGGGTTAAAAACTTTATTGGGGGGGTAAGGGGGGTATTTACACCTATCTAGGCCTAATACTACCTACCCTAACACTGATTAGTGTCACTAGGGTCACAATACGCGATCAGTGAACGATCTGATTGCTGCACTCAGTGATACAGTGACAGGGGGTGACTGGAGCGAAGGGGTTAACTGGGGGGGGGGGGGGGGCGATCAAAGGGTTAAAGGTGTGCCTATGTGTACTGGTGTCAGTGTAGCATTAGTGCAACTCACGTTTCTGATGTCCTCTCTCCTCTCTGCAATGGAAAAGAATGAAGAGAGGGGAGATGACATCACTTCCCCTGTCTGTGTTTACATTCCACAGACAAGGGCGGCATCCCATTCGCTGGGACTGATCAACAGGAATAGACCAATATTCATTGGTCTATTCTTGTGGATTGAATGGTTCTTTAGCGAATCAGACTGCCGCGACCGCGCTGGGGGCGAGCGCATGCGCACCCTAGCCGTGCCTGCGATCGCCGCTAATATACGGCGATTCGTGGAATAGAGCCACATTGCCGCAGTAAATATGCGGTAGCCGGTTGGGAACCGGTTAATAACTCTTAATATACACCATTATTAAAAACAGTTGGTTTTTCTTTATTAGGTAGACTTTGGGTCATTAGTCAGGCATCTATGTAGATTTATAATTCGTTTTCATATAAACAAAAATGTATTATATATATTTTTTATTATTATATATATTTTTATTATATATAATTAGTATCCATCTTGTAGGTTGAACTTGAATAAATAATGATTTTTTAATTCCTTTTTATTTAATTATTTTTAATATTTAAACTTTTAAATTTAATCGTGATAGGATTTTCTCATTATAAATTTTGCATGTTGAATAACGTGTAGGAGTACGTGTGTATATATATATGTATATATATATATATATATATATATATGTGTGTATGTATATATATATATATATATATATATATATATATATATATATATATATATATATACACACACATTTATGTCTAATCATGTAAAGTTTGAGGTATCATTCCTCTATCGGACTTAATATGCTGTGTAATTTAATTTAATTAAACACAACGGGAAAAGAATAAACTGCTAAATATAGTGGTAATTTATTTATTTAATTAATGGCTATGTATTAGTTCCCTTGTATGCGTAGGTTCGGGTTTGATGTACTGCTGTGCTTCTTTCTAGCGTTTTTGTATTTATTCCCACAATGGACATACTTCGGGTAGTTAAGATCTATCCAGCTATATAGGGGTTAATAGCACAGGTGGACTTATCCCGTTTAGTAGATGAAGGGTTAATGGTTCCATTGGATAAGACCAATTGCTCGTAGTGTTGTTATTGACACGAGAGCGGAGGTTTTGTAATTATTGCACAGCTGATAGAGGAGGATACTTAAACTCAGTTGTCATGCCGTGTAGCCCCCCGTGACCAAGTCAGAAGTGATGAAATGCGTCAGCGCATGGCTACATGGCAACTGGTGGACTCGGACGTTCTATCTGATGACACGGGGCACAGAGAAGTGCAATATACATGTCCAGAAAGGCGACCACTGATACATTGTACTACAGGCTTGTTTTTAATGTTTTGAATATAAGAGCATTACCATTTATTTAAATAAAGCGTGTCATTGAGGATTTTACACTATGGGAAGATCTGTCTGATTTTGTCTCATACATACAGTATGTGAAATTGCAATGCTGAATGTATGGATGGCTGTCCGGAGTATTGTGGAATGGTGATACACAGACTGCAGTAGGAACAATCAGAGATACGCTTACATTGTTGTTATATCTGGTAAGCCTCTTTCCAAAAGGGTGTGAAATACGCACTTGGTGGTGGATTGACACGTTTACTTTTTCCACGGATGAATTATGACATCGGATTTTGTTGGTGATGTACTATTTACATTTTTTCATTTATTATTATCATTTTTGATTCATAGATGGACTTTTTTTTATAATTAATCATTGATTAATGTACAGTATCTCACAAAAGTGAGCACACCCCTCACATTTTTGTAAATATTTTATTCTAACTTTTCATGTGACAACACTGAATAAATGACACTTTCTACAATGTAAAGTAGTAAGTGTAAAGCTTGTATAACAGTGTAAATTTGCTGTCCTCTCAAAATAACTCAACACACAGCCATTAATGTCTAAACCGCAGGCAACAAAAGTGAGTACACCCCTAAGTGAAAATGTCCAAATTGGGCCTAGTTAGCCATTTTCTCTCCCTGGTGTCATGTGGCTTGTTAGTGTTACAAGGTCTCAGGTATGAATGGGGAGCAGGCGTGTTAAATTTGGTGTTATCACTCTCACTCTCTCATACTGGTCACTGGAAGCTCAGCATGGCACCTCATGGCAAAGAACTCTCTGAGTATCTGAAAAAAAGAATTGTTGCTCTACATAAAGATGGTCTAGGCTATAAGAAGATTGCCAAGACCCTGAAACTGAGCTGCAGCATGGTGGCCAAGACCATACAGCTGTTTAACAGGACAGGTTCCACTCAGAACAGACTAAAGGAAAGGGATAGGGGATCCTGTGGGTGTGAGATCACCACCAGATAGGAACCGGCTTCAAAGGGAAAACACTGTAGCATACAAAAATGCAAACATTTATTGATACTCAAAAAATGTGGCAGTAATAACATTCCATACAGTAAAGTATCACATCACACAATTAAAATTGTTCAAGACAACGTTGCCATAGAACAAACATTCGACCCGGGTAACTTGCACCAGCCACACAACATGTATAGGGAACACACACAGGGGGGAGGGAAGGGGAGCTGGGGAGTATGTCACTGCTGGGAGGGGGAACAGCGCAGTGGCCATGAATGTCTCCCAGAGTTGCTGCCAAAAGCAGATTAAGGACAATGTGATGATGGATGGCTCCGTGCTGATGAGTGGACAGTAGGCAGATCTAGAGTCTCAGTAACAAGGGAGATATGCCAGCCAATATAGTGTAAGAGTCATGTGGCCGAGCCACTAATAGGCTGTGTAGCAGTGTGAGACAGAGTGGCACATAAATGCTGGGGATATAAATGAAAACCCTCTTGGATACCACTATATAGGAGCTTCAAGCAGAGAGCATAAACCCAAAACACAGCGGATGCATTGAGTGGTGTGTGTGAATTCAATGGAGGGAACGGCATCCCATGGAGCAATCTCACCAGCAATCCTGTGTTGAGCGATCTCACTGATAGTCCTATGTATAGCAGCGGTTAAGACTCCAGTATGGATCGTCCTCCGTGCACCCCTATAGGTCACTGCTGAGAGGGGGAACAGCACAGTGGCCGTGAATGTCTCCCAGAATTGCTGCCAGTAACAGATGAAGGACAATATGATGACGAATGGCTCAATGCTGATGAATGGACAATAGGCAGATGTAGAGTCTCAGTAACAAGAGGGATATGCCAGTCAATGTGGTATGAGAGTCGTATGATAGAGCCACTGTGGGGCTCTGTGGCAGTGAGAGACAGATTCACACATGAATGCTGGGGATATCAATGAAAACCCTTTTGGACAGCACTATGTAGGAGCTACAAGCAGAGAGCATGAACACAAAACACAGACTTTGGATAGAAGTAAGAGGTGAGAAAAAATTGGGCTTTGGGCAGCTGGTGAAGTTTTAGGATGGGGGTGCCAGGCCCCACCCTTCCTTTTTGACCCCTCTTACTTCTCATAAGCCCCATCCCTTATAGAATCCACCCACTCCGTTCCCTGTATTCCACATATTGTGTCAGGAGTATACAGCTCAGTATCACAGGACACAGTATACAGCTCAACATCACAGGTGGGGTATATATCAGCCAGTAACACAGTATGCAGCCAGTAAACAGGTATTGAAGCCCCAGCCAGTACACAGGTATTACAGACAGTACACAGTTATTGCAGCCAACCCAGTACACAGGTATTACAGCCAGTACACAGGTATTGCAGCCACAGCCAGTATACAGGTATTGCAGCCAGCCCAGTACACGGGTATTGCAGCCAGCCCAGTACACGGGTATTGCAGCCAGCCAGTACACAGGTATTGCAGCCCAGTGCACAGGTATTACAGCTCAGTACACAGATATTACAGCCCAGTACACAGGTATTGCAGCCAGCTAGTACACAGGTATTGCAGCCTAGTACACAGGTATTGCAGTCGAGTATGCAGGTATTGCAGCCAGCCAGTACACAGGTATTGCAGCCCAGTATACAGGTATTGCAGCCAGTCAGTACGCAGGTATTTCAGCCCAGTACACAAGTATTGCAGCCAGCCAGTACACAGGTATTGCAGCCCAGTACACAGATATTGCAGCCCAGTACACAGGTATTACAGCCAGCCCAGTACACAGGTATTACAGACCAGTATACAGGTATTGCAGCCAGTCAGTACACAGGTATTTCAGCCCAGTACACAAGTATTGCAGCCAGCCAGTACACAGGTATTGCAGCCCAGTACACAGATATTGCAGCCCAGTACACAGGTATTACAGCCAGCCCAGTACACAGGTATTGCAGCCCAGTACACAGGTATTGCAGCCAGCCAGCGCACAGGTATTGCAACCCAGTACACAGGTATTGCTGATAGCCAGTACACAGGTATTGCAGCCCAGTACACAGGTATTACAGCCAGCCAGTACACAGATATTGCAGCCAGCCAGTACACATGTATTACAGCCCAGTACACAGGTATTGCAGCCCAGTACACAGGTATTGCAGCCAGCCCAGTACACAGGTGTTACAGACCACTACACAGGTATTACAGCCCAGTACACAGGTATTGCAGCCAGCCAGTACACAGGTATTGCAGCCTAGTACACATGTATTGCAGCCGAGTACACAGGTATTGCAGCCAGCCCAGTGCACAGGTATTACAGCCCACTACACAGGTATTACAGCCCAGTACACAGGTATTGCAGCCAGCCAGTACACAGGTATTGCAGCCTAGTACACAGGTATTGCAGCCAGCCAGTACACCGGTATTGCAGCCCACTACATAGGCATTACAGCCCAGCACACAGCACAGCAGTTAAGTACTTACCTCAGGGGACTGGTCAGGCTGCTCTCTCCCTCGGTCACGGGAATCACAGGCATGCGTGCAGTCCCAGGCTCCCAGCACGTCTCGCAGTCCCGCCCCCCCCTCCTGACCAATCAGCCACTGTCTGTAGGACAGTGACTGAGGCCAGAGCCAATCAGTGTATAGATGTTCGCTTCGCTGGCGCACAGCTATGCACTTTAATGACTGACCAATGGGCTTTGGGAATTGCTGTCAGCTGACAGCAGGACATCCATGTCCCGGCGGCCCATTTTTTTTTTTATTTCTTTTCGAGAAATCAGCGAGGGGGGTCGCAGTGGGGATCGGGGGGCGGCGCACTAGCGCCTTCTATGGAGGAGCCGCCTCTGGCTTTGGGTGTTTGTGGTGCCTTCACACCATAACCCTATAGAGGTACTCTTGATGAAAGCAAAAGTTGGCCTTGTAAAAAAAAAAAATTAAATTTGATGCACCTGTAAAACAGGTGTGGAAAAATTAGTGTTAATTGTGCCCCTCAAACCTATACTAAACAATTACTTCAAGATAAAATCAACACCCACAAAGCTAGGCAGCCTAGACACAGAAGGGGGCAAAATCCACCGGACAGAAAGGCAGGAGTTGTAAAGCCAGCAATTTGGACAAGCTGGAATTTAGATGCTGGGCATGTGGTTGACAGGGGGTGTATTTTTTTTTTTTTTTTGCTGCAGCAGCTGGGGTAGAGAAATTTGCCTGCTATAATCTACAGCTGGTGGTGTGCTGCTGGCAAACCTGTGACACCCTTTACCACACCATCATTCCTGTCAATGGAGGCTGCTGAGAGGTCATGAAATATAGCGGGGGTAGACCTTAACCACTTAAGGACCGGAAGGATTTCCAGCTTTAGGACCGGAGCCCTTTTTGCGATTCGGCACTGCGTCGCTTTAACTGACAATTGCGCGGTCGTGCGACGTTGTGGAGAGTCGTCGGAGGTAACTGTCCTTACTACCACACCATTTCCCACAGTGTCCAAACGGTCGTCGTGTGGTGGTCGACATCTAATATCGTCCGTTTAAAGAGATGGGGTCGACGACGTCGTTTTTTTTTTTTTTTTATGTGGGGGACAGTTGGTGTACGGGTCGTAGATTTAAGGTCGAACAGGTTTAACGACCGAAATGTTGAGGACGGAAAGACAGGCCACCTAAAACGGGGGAAGACACAGATCCGACGGATCGAAACACCCACAACTAAAATAGAACTTCATTAACAAATCATATCCAAACTCCCCGTGTTAATTGTGATTAAAAAGGTGTGGACAAAATGTCCACGTAGTTTA
>BLSH010297389.1:0-11026 GCA_018402905.1 Glandirana rugosa | reverse complement strand
GAGTAACCAGACAACAAGTTACGGGTAGGTGTCGAGGACGCGTCACACCCCAAATAGGGGGTTTGTATAGTCAAAATTTTGTTGGACAACAGCAAAGGGGGACCTACACGACTACAACCACCACTTCCACAATGCGACTCTGCTACTCATCCACCAGCTCCTCCTCCTTCGCGTCATCCTCCGTTGTTCTCCGTTTCTCTTTACGGGACGTTAGGAGCCACCACCTTCTTGTACGTGGTTTACCGATCGGCCGAGTCCGGGTTGACGGTGATGTAAACGGGTCACACGTCAATCGCTCTGTATCGTATGGACGGGCACGAATGACCAGGTACATAGTCACCAATACACCTGGAACGGTGTCTACCGCAACGCGTCACGTGTGAACTAGAATCCCTTCCCTGCACAAACAAGTTGGGGACAAGATCAAGTGTGCACTGCGCAACGCCATCTGTGGCAAGGTCCACATAACCACTGATACATGGACCAGTAAGCACGGGCAGGTATGCTATGTCTCGCTAACTGCACACTGGGCAAATGTAGTGGCAGTTGGGCCTGAGCCGGCTAGCCATTTGGTGCATGTTCTTCCACCACCGAGGATTGCAGGGCATTTCTCTTTGCCTCTTGTTGCCTCCTACTGCGCTTCCTCCTCCTCGACCACCTACTCATCGTCTCAGCGTAACACCTTCACCACCAACATCAGCACATCCAGGGGGAAACGACAACAGGTTGTTTTAAAACTGATATGTTTGGGGGATAAACCCCACACTGCGCAGGAGCTGTGGATGGGCATTGAACAACAGACCAATGAGTGGTTGTTGCCACTGAGTCTCAAGCCCGGCCTGGTGGTATGCGACAATGGCAAAAATCTCGTAGCGGCTCTGGGCCAAGCCGGTTTGACGCACATCCCTTGCCTGGTGCATGTGCTGAATTTGGTGGTACAGAATTTCCTAAAAAAAACTACCCGGATATGTCAGAGCTGCTGCATAAAGTGCGGGCCGTCTGTGCGCACTTTTGGCGTTCTCACCCTGCTGCTGCTTGCCTGTCTGCGCTGCAGCGGAACTTCGGCCTTCCCGCTCACTGCCTCATATGCGATGTACCCACAAGGTGGAACTCCACCTTGCACATGCTGGAGAGACTGTGCGAGCAGCAGCAGGCAATAGTGGAGTTTCAGCTGCAGCACGCACGGGTCAGTCGCTCTGTGGAACAGCAACACTTCACCACCAATGAGTGGGCCTCCATGCGAGACCCGTGTAGCGTATTGCGGTATTTTGAGTACTCCACCAACATGGCCAGTGCCGATGACGCTGTTCTCATCGTTACTATCCCACTTCTATGTCTCCTTGAAAAAACACTTCAGGCGATGATGGAAGAGGATGTGGCACAGGAGGATGAGGAGGAGGAAGAGGGGTCATATCCATGGTTATCAGGCCAGTCATTCGCAAGTGGCTCGGAGGGTGGGTTCCTGCACCAGCATAGGCCAGGTCAAAAATATTCAAGCCAGGGCACAGTTCTGGAGGACGAGAAAGAGGAGGAGGAGGATGAATCGCAGCAGGGTGGCACCCAACGCAGCTTGTGGGCATTACTGGAGCGTGGCTGGGGGGATACAGAGGACACAGATGATATACCTCCCACAGAGGACAGCCTGTCTTTGCCTCTGGGCAGCCTGGCACACATGGCCGACTACATGCTGTAGTGCCTGAGCAACGACAGCCAAGTTGCCCACATTGTAACTTCTTCTGATTACTGGGTGGCCACCCTGCTGGATCCCCGTTACAAGGACAACATGCCGTCCTTAATTCCCTCACTGGAGCGTGAGAGGAAGATGCGCGACTACAAGCGCACACTAGTAGAGGCGCTGCTGAGGGCATTCCCAAATGACACCGGGGGCTCAGTGGAAGCACAAGGCGAAGGAGGAGGAAGAGGCCACCAACGCAGCTGTGCCACCGCCAGCACCTCAGAAGGCAGGGTTAGCATGGCAGAAATGTGGCAAAGCTTTGTCAGCAGCCCGCCACAACAAACAGTACCACCAGCCGATAGACAACGTCTTAGCAGGAGGCAGCATTTCAGCAACATGGTGCAAGAGTATGTGTGCACACGCCTACACGTACTGACTGATGGGTCTGCCCCATTCAACTTCTGGGTCTCCAAATTGGCCACATGGCCTGAGCTTGCCCTTTATGCCTTGGAGGAGCTGGCCTGCAGTGTATTTTCTGAACGTGTGTTTAGCATGGCAGGGGGCGTTATCACAGACAAGCGCAGCCGCCTGTCCACAGCCAACATGGACAAGCTAACCTTTATTAACCACTTCAGCCCCGGAAGGATTTCACACTTCAGGACCAGAGCACTTTTTGCGATTCGGCACTGCGTCACTTTAACTGACAATTGCGCGGTCATGCGACGTTGTACCCAAACAAAATTTGCGTCCTTTCTTTCCCACAAATAGAGCTTTCATTTGGTGGTATTTGATCATCGCTGCGTCATTTCTGATCGCCGCTATAAACAAAAGAAGAGCGACAATTTTGCAAAAAAACCCAAATTTCTTACTTTTTGCTAAAATACAAATCATACAAAAATACAAAAAAAAACATTTTTTTCATCGGTTTTGGCTGATTTATATTCTTCCTCATATTTGTGACAAAAAAAAATCGCAATTGGCGTTTATTGATTTGTTTGCGCAAAAGTGGCCGCGTTTACGGATGATGAGAATTAATTTCTGGGGTCTTTATTTTTTTTTTTTTTTTTTACTAGTAATGGCGGCGATCTGCGATTTTTAGCGGTACTGCGATATTGGGGCAGACATGTCGGACCATTTTGACACTTTTTTGGGACCATTGGCATTTATACAGCGATCAGTGCTATAAAAAAAGGGTTAACTGTGTTCCCTGGGCGTGTTCTAACTGTGTGTGGGCTGCCCTAGCAGGGGAAGGGAAGTGATCACAGCTTCCATGTAGAGGAAGGCTGTGATCACAGCCCTTCCCCCTCTCACAGAACGGAGGTCTGTGTTTACTTACACGGACCTCAGTTCTTTCAGTGTGGGGGGGCATCGCGGGTAGCCGGCGGCGATCGAGTCCGCCGCACCCGCTCCCTGGCCCCCCCGAACACAGTGAGTGCGCGGGCGTGCCTCCGGCGGCGCGCGTGCGCTCACAGTGCACGATCTCGCAGCCGCTGTCGTAAGACGGCGGTTTGCGATATCGAGCCACTTTGTCGACAAGTAGTTAGAATGAACCAGGCATGGATCCCACAAGACTTGTCTTTACCTTGTGCAGAATAAACATTTAGACCGGACTCACACAGCCATTCGTTTACTTGTTTTTTTGAATAGGCCTCAATATTTTTGGGGCTACCCCAATTATAAACAAACAAAAAAAAAAAAACAGTGTTGGCTACCTCCTCCTCCTCCTCGACCACCACCACTTCCACCTACACTGCCATGGTCACAGCCTAGTCAACCTCTAGGCTCCTACTCCACATCCACCCCCCCTTCCCATTTTTTTTTTATTTGATTTTAATTTATTTTCCCTATCCCCATTTTTTTGTAGGGCACTTGCCCTACTCTTACCCCCATTTTACTTCCTTTTGCAGCCCTCTAACACTTGCCAGGACTTTGTTACAGCCATTTTTGTGCCTAAAAGTTTGGGTCCCCATTGACAGTTCGGGCAACTTTTGGTGCCGAACCCGGACTTTTTCCCAAAGTTTGTTCAGGCCCTCCGAACCTCGAACGTCCAGGTGTTCACTCAACTCTAGTCTCTAGTAAGCACTGACATACTGCAGTTTCCTCATCATGGAGCAAGCTGTCATTGAGATTCCATATAGGAACTGATTTCTGCAGGGGCATAGTAGGCATGGTCAGTTGGATGGGTACATGGTCTGAAAAAATTGTTGGAGTTAATAGAGGCAGAAGACACCTTAAGGATATGCTTGTGTGGACACAAAAGTAGTCAAGTCTAGAGCAAGTTTGAAGAGGGGCTGAAAAGTAGGTGTAGTCACGATCCGACAGGTATCCACAAAACGGTACTGATGGAGATCAAGTTGAAGTTTCTCTAGGTAAGCATAACCAATGTGCAATTCACCTCAATAGTTGTCAAGCAGAGGATCATACACAAATTGAGCCCTCAAATTCAGCAATGACTTGTGAGAGATGGTGCTTGATTTGAGTTGGGAAAATAAATGTTGATGAACGTCTTGCAGACTGCACCAATCTTACCCTTGACCAAAAGAAAGCACCCTAACTTCAGGGTGTCAGTGTTGTCAAGGGATCCCAGTGCGGAATTCTTGAAGGAGTCATGGTTTCCCAGCATTGGCATATCAGCTGCTTTTATTGGAAACTCCAGTTGGTTGGGCGCCCAGTCCATTGCTAAACACCAGCATCAGGGAATGTAACCTAGCACTAGTGAGGCACCCACTTTATCAAAAGACCCTGGTGGTGGGACATCCAAACTATTGCCTGACCCTGGTGGTGAGGCACTTCACCTGTTACTGAGCCCTGTGGTGGAGAGCCCTCCCAACAACTTCTAATATTACAGGAATATGATTTTGTTAGCACCACAGTACCATGTGAATCAATATGCCTTATGTGAGTCACTTCAGAAGGATTATTTGTTTTATAGTTTTCACTTTGCTGGAGTGTCAGAGATCAATAAGGACTTTATCAAGCGGAAGAAGTCAGCAACACCTGGCGTTATTTACATTGCTTTGTATAGGTTTGTCACTTACAGTATGTTGTGTGCTGTGCTCATTAAACATATTTTTTTTCAACTTTTTAACTTTTGAGTCCTGTCTCCTTTGTGCAGCTCACATATTTGGTCACACCTGCTTTACAGGATATCAGCATGTGGTATCCCAAAGATTCTTGTTAATATTTAATTGCTTGGTTATTTGATACTATATTATTATTATTATACTATATTAAAGTGGAGTTCCACCCAAAAGTGGAACCTCCGCTTATCTGCTTTCTCCCCCCCCCCCCCTCCCACATGACACATTTGGCACTTTTCAGGGGGAAGGGGGGAACGGGTACATGTTTTTGACAGGTACCCTTCTCTACCTCCTGGAAGCTGGCTGGTCTGAGTATTTCAAAAACTGTTGATCTACTGGGATTTTCACACATAACTAGGGTATCTCTAGGGCTTACAGAGAATGGTTTGAAAAAGAGAAAATATCCAGTGATATTGTTGTGTGGAGGAAAATGCCTTGTTGATGTCAGAGGTCAGAGGAGAATGGGCAGACTGGTTTGAGATTATATAATGGCAACAGTAACTCAAATAACCACTCGTTACATCCAAGGTATGCAGAATACCATCTCTGAATGCACAACACATTGAACCTTGAAGCAGATGGGCTACAGCAGCAGAAGACCACACCGGATGCCACTCCTGTCAGCTAAGAACAGAAACTGAGGTTATAACTCCCACAGCCTCACCAAAATTGGACAATAGAAGATTGTAAAAATGTTTTGTTGGGGGGCGTGGCCTGGTGCAGCATCTAGGCAGATGTTTTATTTAGCAGCTCCAGATCTCCTCTCTACAGTCCTGCTCAATCCTGCTTACCCGCGCCTAGAAACTCGCCAATTCCTACACCACTACGGTGGGGAGTCCCTCATCCTTTTTGGGTGTTTTGGTGGATGGAACAGTGGAGGAAAAAGCAGCCCCCTGCCGTAATGAACATCACCACGCGCTCGGGCCTTACAGGCCAAGATGGTCACCTCTCTCCTCCCTGGCATCCACGCCGGATCTATTTGGGGAAGAACCGGGGTCCTCTCAACCTCCCTTTTCAGGGGCCACCGCTCCTCCGGGGCCGCTGTCACAGACCTCTCCTAGCGATGACGGTATGGGGGAAGAACCGGACCCAGAACCGGAACCTATGCTGCTGGATGCGCTAAAGATTATCAAGGTATTTATCAAGGTAAACCATTCAGATTTAATGGGGAAGGTGGCGAAACTAAAACTAGACATTACCATTATGCGTCACGACATGCATAAAATCCGGGATTGGGTCTCCGAAACGGAACAACGTATAAGCGATTTGGAGGACACTATTAACCCTGTCCTCCCTGCTGTCAAAACATGTGGCACTAAAATAAAATTGCTGGAAGACAAAGTGGATGATTTGGAGAATCGTTTAAGAAGAAATAACCTCGGCCTGGTGGGCTTGCCTGAGTGGTTGGAGGGCTCCAACCTGCTATCCTTTCTGGAGTGATGGTTCATGCAAGAATTTGGCAAAGATATTTTGTCCCCAGGCTTTGTTTTGGAGAGGGCCCACAGAGTCCCTGGTAGACCTCTCCCTGTGGGTAGCCCACCCCGCACCATGGTAATATGCCTGTTTAACTACCGAGGCAGGGACTCTATCCTCAGAGCAGCCCATTTGAAAGGGAGCCTCAAGATTAACAACGCATCAGTCTCCCTGTTCCCTCACTATTCTCTGGCTGTGCGGATCCAGAGGGCCAAGTACCAGCACATCAAGACCAAGCTGAGAAAGAAGGCCATCCAATACTCCATGCTTTTCCCTTCCACCCTGCCGGTTGTCTATCAGGGTCAAGTTCAGTTCTTCCAAACACCTGCTAATGCTCTCTCCTGATTTGAAACCCTGTAAATGCCTGGTGGATCGTCTGCAGGTACCTGAGTTACAAACCCCACTTTTCTTCTGGTAACATCTTACTTTCTTGTTTTTTTTTTGCAATCTGCTGTTCCCCTATAATGGGGCGGGTACGCACTGAAAACCTTGCCCTGGCAAGAGGATCAAGATTCCACAAATGGAAACTGTGTTGCATTAACTGATTACCGTTGTGATCATCTACTGTTCTAACTACTGTTTCTGCTGGCTTGGGACATACAGGCCAGGCTTCCTATCTATGATAGCTGTTTTGGGTCATAAGCTTGCTCCTTGTTTTTGGAGCAGGGCAGGGGAATTTTGCTGGATGGGACCTATGCCATCCAGGCCTCATGTTGTTTTGGTTATTTTGTTACCTGGTATGAATGTGGTGTGTCTGTGTGTGCTTGTCATGTTTGCTTTACCTCTCACCTCCTTCCTCCTCAGTAGTTGCAGCCGTATGGGGACTAAAGAGCCACCAGGGTGCTATATTACTTGTGTCACCTTTCCCGCTAGATCAATATCTTATATCTCAATATGGTTACTGTTACATGCATCTCCTGGAATGTGCGTGGGTTAAATTCTAAATTTAAAAGGGCCTCTCTTTTTAGTTTTCTTAAATCTCATAAACCGCACATATTGTGTTTACAGGAGACCCATTAACTGGGTCCAAGATTTTAGCCCCTAAAAAACACTGGGTTATGTATGGCTATCGCTCTACATATTCTAGCTATGCCCAGGTGTGTCAGTTTTAATACGTAAGGGCCTTCCCTTTACATGTGAGCTGGTTGTTTCTGATCCCAATGGGCGTTATGTGATGTTATATTGTATTATCCACACTACACCATTACTTCTAGTGGTGGTGTATGGTCCCCACCTGTCACGGCTGCAATACTTACGGACTTGAGTGTTCAACTGTCGGTATTTGCAGCAATAGCTACTCTCATTTTGGGGGACTTCAATTTGGTCATAGATCCTACTCTGGACCGGTTGAAACCCCTACAATATGAATCCAAATTGTTTGCAAAGTGGTGTGCCTCCTTTGGGTATGTGGATCTATGGCGGCAACAACACCCTGTAGACAGGGTATATTCATGCCAATCTCATACATACCGTGCTCTTTCCGGGTTGGACTATTCTCTGGGTACTCCAGACTTGGTTTCGTGTGTCAGGACCACTGTGTACTTGGCCCAGACATTATCTGACCATTCAGCTTTGGCAATAGACCTGGCCTTGGGAAATAGGCCTGTTTTTAGGGTGTGGAGGCTTAGTCCCCTCTGGGTATCCGCCCCGGACCTGCGGGAGCCCGTTGCCCAGGACATGTCACATTATTGGTTAGAGAATGCTCAATCCTCCCCTGTTGGTCCTATGTGGGATGCCTTCAAGACAACGGTAAGGGGCTCCTATATTTCTAATATTGCTAAACATAGAAAGACCAACTGGGCCACACTCCAGTCCTTGGAGGCCTCTTTGGAGACTGCCAGAGCCCAGTATACTGCTGCCCCTGGCTCTCACGGAACATTGGTGGGGGCACACAGGGCCCTGGACCTACACATGGCTGACATGACTCAGAAATAGCTACTCTACTTGTCTGCTAGGTTGCATGAACATAGTGGGAAAAATGGAAAGTTATTAGCCTACCTGTTCCGTACTGACTATATTGATCATTCTGTATCACAAATTACTTTACCTGATGGTACAGTTGCTTCTGATCCCCTAAGTATCAATCAAACGTTTAGGTCCTTTTATGAGCAATTATACTTGGAGACGGAACCCTCTGACGAATTGGAAATGACTGGTTTGTTAGATTCCATCTAGTTTCCTGTTTTAAAGGACTCACATAGAACTATACTAGACAAACCCCTAACGGTAGATGAAATCACGGAGGCCATATTATCCCTCCCTGCTAGCAAGACCCCCGGGTTGGACGGGCTCCCTGCAGAATGGTATAAGGCTTATGCTGAGGATTTGGCCCAGAGACTGTATTCACTGTTTCAGGCAGCGTTTGAGGACGAAGCACTTCCAGCTTCAATGTGTGAGGCCTTATAGTATTGTCCAAACCCAAGAAAGATAGCCTACTATGTGGGTCCTATCTTCCCTTTTCCCTGCTCAACAGCAACTTACAAATGTTGGCCAAACTGCTTGCAAGAAGACTACAGCAGGTCATTTCGCCCCTTGTCCACCCAGATCAAACTGGATTCATGCTTGGTAAAAGCATTTATGACAATATTCATAGGTTATATTTGAATATTCAGAGAGTGCCTACTGATCGGCAGAGTGGTCTGGTGCTATCCTTGGATGTACTGAAGGCTTTTGACACTGTGAACTGGTCCTTTCTCTGGGAAACCATGCATTGCATGGGTTTTAGCCTTCAGTACATACAATGGGTTTGTTTACTATATACCAACCCCAGGGCCAGGGTCTGCACCAATAGGAGCATCTCTGATGTGTTTTCATTGCAAAGGGGTACAAGGCAGGGTTGCCTACTCTCACCATTTCTGTTTTCTCTGGCAATGGAGCCTCTTGCTCTGACTGTGAAACAGACGGAGAGGGTGGAGGACATCCGTTATGGCGATCTGTCCGAAAAAATATCTTTATATGCGGATGATGCCCTAATTTATTTGGACGGTACTGAGGACTCCTTTAGGTCACTGATGGAGGTGGTGGAGGAGTTCGTAAGGGCTTCTGGGTTGTGGGTTGGTTGGGAGAAATCTGTGGCCTTCCCACCTGGTCCCATTGCAGATTACTCCTATTTGCTTAAGTCCAAACTGAGTTTGCACTCCACCTTTAAGTACCTAGGGATCCAGATACATGCTGATCTGTCGCAATTTGAAGCCCTTAATATATCCCCCATTGTGCTGAACATGGAGACTAGGCTGCGCACTTGGACCGCCATGCCCTTTTATTTGATAGGTTGTGTGAACATTTTCAAAATGATATACCTCCTAAAGTTTTTATATGTTTTTCGGGCTTCTCCGGTGTTCTTACCCAAAAGGGTTTTTTAAAAACTAGACAAAATGCTGAGCACCTTCTTTTGGCAGGGAGCTCAACCTCGTATATCCAAATCATCCCTTCAAGCGTCTAAAATAGATGGGCGATTGGCTTGTCCAATCTTATGGCACTACTTTGTAGCGACACAACTTAAATACATATATGACTGGTTCCTGGAGCCCTCCCTGAATTCCTCCACTTCTCTAATATCTGCCCTCTCTGGCTCTAAGGCCTCCGCTGTGGAGGCGCTAAATAGAGCTATGCTTAGATGCTACTCAAGTATGTCACCTGTAGTGTAGATGTCAGCTGGCTGGCTTGGCAAGAGGGTAGTAAAATACTGGGGCCAGTTGTGGGAGTGTTGCCTAACGTCCTTATGTGGCACAACCCCAACTTCCCAGAGCTTTTGGGTCACCCGGACTCCAAATGGTGGACTCGCTTGGGCATCACCCAAATTGCTCACGTTTTTCACAATAATATTTTTGTCACCTTTGACGAGCTGAAAACTAGGTGTGGAGTAACCATCAAGTTTTTCTTTAAATACTTGTTGCTACGACATGCAATACATGCACAGTTTAGGGACTTGTCTCAGAAGCTCACAGAGTTACCACTGGAATCGCTAATGTTCCTGGTAGTAACCCCTTCCAAACTGCGTATGGCAAATGGGGGACATTGCTCCCGGGGCTGTCTGAGGAGGCATGGGAAATTAACCTATATGGGCTACGCCTCTGCTGCTTCATGTCCCAGATTTGGTGAAATGCATGCTGATTGTTTACATATGTTTTGGTCTTGCACTGTACTAGCCCCATTTTGGAATGCTATATTTTCTTTCTTTGAGAACACTCTAGGCATACCTGTTCCACAGACTCCAGAAGTTGGCTTACTTGGGGTGCTGAATGATGTTGACTCATGCTCGAATTTTAGTGCTTATTTTACTATTCTATGCTAGAAAACTGATTTTGCTATCGTGGAAAGATTCCTCTGCTCCAGGTATACAGCTGTTCTATCGTATGATCAATAAAAGCTTACCTGTATTTAAACTTATATACAATGGGAGGGTCTGTCCTAAAAAGTTCTTTGAGATATGGCAGCCATGGCTTGATATTGCTGATTCGTTTTGGAAGGATGTTCCATTGTCTCAGCAATAAGGGGACATTAATCTAACCGTGTTTTTGTGTAACTGAATGTATAGGTCTGTTACTGTTTTGTTACCTGCTTGGTTGTTAACCCGCATGGCTGGTCTGATATAAGGGGCTTGGAAGGAGGTGTTTGAATTTTGATAGACAATGGTTTGTGTGTGTGTGTTTGGGATGAATCAGTATGGTTTACTATTCCCCTGTTGAAAGTAACTCATCATATACTCTGGGTCCGGCTCAATCCAGGTAGTGGCAATTGCCGCAAATTCCTACTATTTGTTTTTTTATATGTTCTATATATGTTTTATATATATTCT
>BLSH010297388.1:497054-511491 GCA_018402905.1 Glandirana rugosa | reverse complement strand
CGCTGACAGTATGCTGGTGAGCAGGTTGAAAAAGGTTTTAGCCGACAACGGCCAACACAGATCGCATGACTGTACTCAGTTCATTAACCGATTTTTTCGGCTTACATCACTGCGCAATGTTTTCGTATTACTCCTTCAAGTCCACTTACACTAAACACTTAATCCTTGCGTCCAAATGTCCTGGGTTGTGAAGGACCTAAGGTTCGTACGCACAAACGTGAAAGTTGAAAAACAACCGGTTGAAGACATGTGTTGTCACCATGTTGCGTAACAACCGGTTTTTCAAAAGAGTCAGTTGAAGACAACATGCTAACAGCTTGCAGTCATCATTTATCTTTATCTGTATCTGTCATTACTTGTAATAAATGTTATATTTTTAAGTATTTGCGTGATCTCTCTTTGCACATATCGAACATAATCCCAAAAACGTGACAAGAGATAATCCGACCGTTAGTACGCACGACTACTGACGTTCGACAATCGTACAACAGAAGTTGACTGAGAAAACTTTTTGGCCAACAATGCGTTGTACCACTGTTGTGTACAGAAGTTGGCCAACAAAAAGTTGAAAGTGCAAACACGCATGCTTGGAATCCAGGAAGTGTTGGGTCCTGTAAACCTGCGTTCCTAATTCACAAATCACATTCACCTGAACTTCCTCATTATGCTTTTGTAACGCGTCACTACATTCGGCTTTTTTAGCCAATTACTTGACTCATGTCAGTACGCTAGACACAACCGGCAACAGCCGATTTTGGAAAAAGTTGGACGAGTGGTCGTATGACAGTCGCACCGTGTATTACAAACATTGCACATTGATATCAATTTACTTTGATAGAGTAATATTTGGCTTTGCATTTACATTTATATAATTATTTCTTTTCACGGGATATATTGCACAGTGGTTATATTTGCTTACCTTGCTAGGATAATATTTAGCTTTGAATCTTGCACATTAAACTGTTGCTCTATGCAATCGGTATATTGCACATTGGATTTATTTCTTTACCTTGATAGGATTATATCTGGCTTTGCATTTGCACACTGAATTGTATGCACAGTATGTATTGTTATTGGGTAACACTTTATAATGTTATATGATTATAACATTTAAAGACTCCCCTTACCTGCATAGGCAGTTTTTGGTTAAGGTGAACTATGTCTTTAAGAAATGTATATACTGTATATGTACAGCATGTTACAGCAACAATGAGGAAGACAATCCAGACATAAGAATATCAGGATTATTCATAATGACTGTCATGTCATAAAATACTAAACAGATTAGCAGGTTATAAATGTCTGTGTGTTGTTCATTTACTAATCAGTAGCAAGGAGTCATAAAACATGCTTATCTTTCTTTTCTGGTCTCCATAGAATATTGCAGATTTAGGTGTATTGCGCATATATGTATATCTGTAAATTAGACAAACATCTGAAATTCTACTAAAATGATTTCTTCGTATTTTATATTATTATTATTATTATACAGGATTTTTATAGCGCCAACAATTTACGCAGCGCTTTACAACTTGAGGGTAGACAGTACAAATACAATACACTTAAATACAGTAGGAATCAGAGGGCCCTGCTCGTTAGAGCTTACAATCTAAAAGGGAAGGCCAAGAGATACAAGAGGTAATAACTGTGGGAGATGTGCTACTAGAGAAGATAAATGTACAGTTGTTAGGTGGGAGCCAGATAGGCTTCTCTGAAGAGATGAGTTTTCAGGGATCGTCTGAAGGTGGACAAACTAGGAGAGAGTCGGACAGATTGTGGTAGAGCATTCCAGAGGATGGGAGAGGCTCTGGAGAAGTCCTGGAGACGAGCATGGGATGAGGTGACAAGGGAGCTGGAGAGCAGGAGGTCTTGGGAGGAGCAAAGAGATCGATTTGGTTGGTATTTTGAGAGCAGTTTAGTGATGTAGCTGGAGGCCAGGTTATATTTCTAATTATTTGTTTATATATAATATGCTTAATCCCTTCCCGCCAGAGGGTAAAACAAATCTTAATGCCTGAACACAATTTTGCAACTTTGAGATCTGTTAGAAAAATCGTGCATATCATCACAACTACTTTGTGCATCCAGGTAGATTACACCACGTTTATCTCAGGACAAATTGGAATTTCATTTGGTGGTAATGGATATCTCATGTTTTTTATTATTATTATTAAAGGAAAACTGGCCAAACATAGTTAAAAAAACGAAAAACATTTTTTAAAGTTTAGCTGTATATTTCTTACTACTACCATAACCTTCCACCGAATACTCAAATAAATTCTCTTGCTCCCAACCATCGCAGTGATACCACATAAGTGTATGTTATTTGCTGCTTGTACCCGTAGAAACAATAGTGCACATTTTGCTTTATTTATCATACATAAAACACACTGACACTGATACTAATTTAAAAAATATAAAAAATAAAAAATCCTGCCCAAAATATACTGACCCTGACCTTTGACCCTGCCTTTAACCTTTGACCCTTACTTGACCCAAATACTCACCCTGGCACTGACCTAGATCAAACCTTAAAGTGGTTGTAAAGGCAGAATGTTTTCTTTTTTATCTTTATACATTCTATGCATTAAAATAAAAAACCTTCAGTGTGCAGCAGCCTCCCTCAGCCCCCTAATACTTACCTGAGCCCCATCTAGATCCAGGGATGTTGCAGCAATGTCTCGGCTGCCCAGGACTCCTCTCCTCAATGGCTGAGACAGCAGCGTGGCGCCATTGGCTCGCGCTGCTGTCAATAAAAGTCAGTCAGCCAATGAGGAGAGAAAGGGGATGGGGCCAGGCCTCAGCTCTGTGTCTGAATGGACTCGGCTTGGGTGCCCCCATAGAAAGCTGCAGAAGCACCCAAGTGGGACCAGAGAAGAGGAGGATTGGGGCTGCTCTGTGCAAAACCGTTACACAGAACAGGTAATTATAACATGTTTGTTATTTTTAAATAAAAAAAAAGAGACTTTAATATCACAACACAGGGGTGGGCTACACACAGTGACTGATCACTGGGGTAGCCAATAAGAAGCTATCACAGCGATCTGGTGACCCCGGAACTGGGAGTTCCATTTCCCGATCGTTAGTACTGGACCCAAGGCATATCTGTGTACTGTCGGCGGGAAGAGATTAACCACTTCTGGACTGCCTTTTGTAGCTTTACTGCTACAATGAGGCCCGGCTGCATAAGATCATGTAAATATACATGATGTGCGTTTCCAGGTAGGGGGTGCACATGCTAGCTGTGCTGTCATTCGCTACAGTTGAGCGAATGACAGAAGAGAGTCCTGTGTTGGTAAGAAAACTGGAACATTGCACACATTACACACAGTAAACATTGTGAGGCACACAGTTAACCCTGGCCCCATTGCCCTAAATGTCAATCCCTTAGTACAATGACAGTGTATAGTGTTAGCACTGACCACTGTTTTAGTGTCACTGGTGATGTCAGTGGCAGTTAGTCAGTTCCCACATAGTGTCAGTTAGTATCAATTTGCCTGCCGTGCTATGGCAGCACCATTACAAGTCGCTGATCGCCACCATTACTAGTATAAAAAAATCCAGTATCTATCCCATAGTTTGTAGATGCTATAACTTTCATGCAAACCAATCAATTTACACTTATTGGAATTTTTTTTACCAAAGACGTGTAGCAGAATACATTTTGGCCTAAATTTAGGAAGAAATCAGATTTCTTTAATTTTTTTTATTGGATGTGTTTTATATCAGAAAGTTATAAATATTGTTTTTTTTTTAATTTATGGTCTTTTTTTGTTTATATAATAAAAAAAAAGCAGTGGTGGTGATCAAATACCATCAAAAGAAGGCTCTGCTTGCGGGAAACAAATAATATACATTACATTTAGGTGCAGCATTGCATGGCTGCGCAATCACCAATTAAAGTAGTGCAGGTCATGAAGGGGGTAAAATCTTTCGGAGCTGAAGGGGTTAATCAGTGGCCCATTTAAACCACATTTCAGTAAGTATTTTAGAGAGACACTTTTATCCAAACAAGAACAGTAGATACAATTTAATCAGCACATTGTGCATTCTGTATTTTGGAGGGGAAATATTATTTAAAGGGTAACACCACTTTCATGGGAAAAAATAGTAAATAAAAAAATAAAAAATAGCATATACAATTGATATACAAGTCATATTGTAATTGAATGTTATTAAACATTTCCTTTCCTTTTCAATCTGCAGCCCTGTAATTTTCTGTAAAATGCAATATGGCAACCTGGAGGTGTTCTGTGCACAGATGGTGTATAGAACACCACCCAGAAAGCCTGCACTAAGATTCAAATCATATTTTGAGCATCCTCTGCAGCAAAAATGTCATTTTTGGTGAAGTAGTTGTGGCCCAAATCACACCGCAATGTCCAGTAGCTCAGCGCACTGCTGGATATTGCAGTGAATGAAGTGTGCATTTTCTACACTTCAAATAAAGCTCATGCCAAAAAAAAAAAAAAAGGGAGCAGTGTGATGCGCTGAATCACGCACCCTTCTGCCCCTTAGTGCAGCCAGCAATGCAGGACGGCCGGAGCAGTGAATTGCTCCTGCAGCTCTGTATTGCAGTATGAGTTGGCCCTCACTTAGCACATGGACACAGACAAACAGCTATTCCTTCAGAATAACAAAAGGTAGGAATCTGCAACAACGTAAAATCCTTGTAATATACATAGATCACCCAGATGTGAATGTTTTTTTCTCAACAAAAGTGAAGTTACTGTTTAACACCTTCCCACCCGGCCTATAGCAAAGTGACAGCCGAGCGGGGGTTGCATTGTTGTGACTGGGCGGGATCACGCAACGCAGTGATCGGTGGTGCAGTGTGTCACTCGGACACACCGCATCTCCGATCACGGTAAAGAGCTTATGACACCATGTGATCAGCTGTGTCCAATCACGGCTGATCACATTGTAAATAGGAAGTGCCGGTTATCTGCATTCTTCTATTCTCGCTGACAGCGTGTGAGAGCTGATAAGGGTCTCTTCTGACGGGGGGGGGGGGGGTCTGCACTGATGATCAGTGCATTGATTATCTGTGCAGCCCATCAGCAATGCCTGCCAGTGCCCACCAGTGATGCCCACCTATGCCCACCACTGATGCAAATCAGTGCCTTCCAGTGGTGCCAATCAGTGCCCATCAGTGATGCCAATCAGTGCTGCCTTTCAGTGACCATCAGTGATGTCTGTCATTGCCTCCTCATCAGTGCCGCCTATCAATGCCCATCAGTGCCACCCAATAGAGCCACCCATCAGTTCCCATCAGTTCCGCCTAACAGTGCCCATCAGTGCCACCTATCAGTGCCGCATATCAGTGCTGCATATCAGTGCTGCTTATCAGTGCCCATCAATGCTGACTATTAGTGCTGCCTATCAGTGCCCATCAGTACTGCATATTAGTGCCTCCTCATCAGTGCCCATCAGTGCCACCTCATCAGTTCCGCCTCATCATTCATTTAGCAAAAAATAAAAAACTCAGTAGTGATTAAATACCACCAAAATAAAGCTCTATCTGTCTCAAAAAAATGATAAAAAATTAATTTGGGTACAGCAGTGCATGACCGCGCAAATGTTATTCAAAATGTGACAGTGCTGAAAGCTAAAAATTGGCCTGGGCAAGAAGGGGGTGAAAGTGCCCAGTATTAAAATGGTTAAACAATAAAAGTAGATACAATTTAATAAAATTAAGAAATGCAGGCATTGCAACTTTTTATATGCCACTTTAATAAGATTCATACAAGACTAATTACCTTAAAAAATAAGTCCCAATGCCCAGATTTTTTAACCATTTCAGCCCCAGAAGGATTTCACACTTTAGCACCAGAGCACTTTTTTGTGATTCGGCACTGCGTCGCTTTAACTGACAATTGCGCGGTTGTGCGACGTTGTACCCAAACTAAATTTGTGTCCTTTTTTTCCCACAAATAGAGATTTCTTTTGGTGGTATTTGATCACCTCTGCATCATTTCTGAACAATAATTATAAACAAAAGAAAAGCGTAAATTTTGCAAAAAAAAGCCACATTTCTTACTTTTTGCTAAAATACAAATCCAAAAAAAATATAAAAAAACATTTTTTTCCATTTTTTTGGCCGATTTATATTCTTCCTCATATTTTTGGTAAAAAAAAATTGCAATTGGCGTTTATTGATTGGTTTGAATAAAAGTGGCCGCGTTTACGGATGATGAGAATTCATTTCTGGGGTTTTTATTTATTGAGAATTAATTTCTGGGGTTTTTATTTATTTTTTTAATAGTAATGGTGGCGATCTGCGATTTTTAGCAGTACTGCGATATTGCAGCGGACATGTCAGACCATTTTGACACTTTTTTGGGACCATTGGCATTCATACAGTGATCAGTGCTATAAAAATGCACTGATTACTGTGTAAATGCCATTGGCAGTGAAGGGGTTAACCTGGAGGGGGCGCTCTAAGGGTTAACTGTCTTCCCTGTGCGTGTTCTAACTGTATAGGGGCTGTCCTGGCTGGGGAAAGGGGATGATCACGGCTCCCATATACAGGAAGCCTCTGATCACCGCCCTTCCCCCTCTAACAGAACGGAGATCCGTGTTTACTTAGACGGACCTCCGTTCTTTCACTGCAGGGGGGGGCATCGCGGGTAGCCGGCGGCGATCGAGTCCGCCCTACCCACTCCCTGGCCCCCCCAACACAGTGAGCGCGCGAGCACGCCTCCGGCGGTGCAGGCGTGCTCACAGTGAGAGATATCGCAGCCACCGTCATATGATGGCGGTTTGCGATATCGAGCCACTTTGCGGCCGTCAGACGCCGGTCGGTGGTCCGGAAGTGGTTAAAGTGGTTTTAACTCCCAAAACAAAAATGTAATATATTGCAGCTTACCAATCATTAGATGTGGTGGCTGCATTGGTTTTCTTTATTTTAGTCTTTTTTTCTTTATTTTCATCTGGTGATCCATCCAGGAACACACTTCAGGGTTGATTTACTAAAACTCGAGAGTGCAAAATCTGGTGCAGCTGTGCATAGAAACCAGCTTTGCTGTATTACCTCACTTATCAATAGTTTCAATTAACTGTATCCTTTGCCTACCATACCATATTTTGATCTTAATACAACTTAATCATTTGTTTTACAAGTGTGCTTGTATTTTTCTTTGTGTGACAGCCAGGAGACTACCTAGCCAAGGTACTTTGCTGGTGTCAGCAGGGGTGGTGCTCTGCCCAGTGGTCAGTGACAGAGAACCCAAATATTCTAGCGGCTCCTGCAGGAGTAGTGCTACATGTGGGGGCTCATCCGGGATTTCTTTGTTCAACAAGTTTGCGAGTCACAAAAAGAGAGTATGGAACACACTGCTGTCACAAAATGGTGCCGGAAAGTGAATGGGCACTCAGATTTGTGTGTGGTCTTGAACATGAACACTGGGACGGGTCGAGCAGATAGTAACCACGTGGTTTTCATATCAACAAGTGTATATATTATACATAAGGGGACAGACAAACAAACGGCTATTTCTTAAAAATAACAAAAGGTAGGAATCTGCAACAAAGTTTGTTAAATCCTTGTAATGTACATAGATCACCCAGAGGGGAATGTTTTTTTCTCAAGAAAAACGGAGTTACTCTTTTAATTTAACTTAGTTATTTTTGATACACTGCATGTTTCCTCTGAAAGCAGCTTCCCTTTGACTGGTATTCTAGTCACCTTTTTTCTTTTGTATTAATACATATGCTGTAGGGACCACAATGACTTAGTGAATTGGCATATTTCTATGGTTTAAACCATTTTACCTCTTTATTGACAATAACTGACAGAGGTTCTAATTCTTATCCACTCTATCCATCCCACTGGATATCACATGAGATAAAATAATGCTGATAATATATTAACTACGAAACACACATCGAGGTGCTTCTTGGTCACGTCCCTGGCTTACAGCACACGGTGGTGAAATGTACGCTGAGCTCCCAGCACAAGCCGGAGGAACAGCACGGCTCTAATCCACAAGTGAGAGACCCTTAGTGCCGAGTTAGGCACTTATAAAAGTAAGAGGTAAATTTGTAGTATTTTAAAAATATTTTTAATAAACTGGATTACGCGATGTGGTTCCTCTGTTCTTCTTTTATATACCCCATTCGTGAACTCACGGAGGAGAATACATCCTAAAGAAAGTCTCCATCACTGAGCAAGCAGAATCTTGCAAAAGTACAATATGACCTGCGTTTTCATTAAAGAGGTCATATATTTTTGGCAAGCAGATTTGATCTACAGAGCACTTTATTGGGTATAAATGTTTTACAGTCAGTGATGGATTGTTAAAGTGATGCTGATCTGAAGACATGAAGCACGAATAGGAATTATTATAGTACTAAAGGACAATATATTTTTAAGCCTGTTAGGTTTATACAGCCAATTGCGGCTTTGCACATTTATGAACTTTTGTTTTTTGACATTATTGCACTTTATTTATTATCAAGAAAATCAAATGTTTTGCATTTATTCATTGTATCACTCACAGCAGTTATACATAGAAAGAAGGGGGGAGGTGGCTGTAGCTCACCCCTATTTGAGGCATACTGTTTGGACTTTCATGGTACCATATGAACTCCACAACAATATAGTTTACATAAAAAATATTTGTCTTTGTTATGATTCTTTAAAAGATGAGTATGAAAAGATGGGGGTACATATGTACAAATCTTTAAAATTCAGCACTTTACAATAAGTTCAGACATCTATGCACATAGTTGTTAGCGATAATTATACAATTCTCTGTGGACTCTACATTTTTAGTGGATTTGTGGGGTATCGCCGCTTCCTCAGGAGTCTTTCTTAAAGGAGAATGCATATGTTCTGTACATTTGATATCTACATATGTACTGCAATAATGAACAGTAACAGAGTGAAAGTTTAAGTAACAAATATCACAGGTTCCAAGTCTTACACAAATGTAGAAAGCATAATAAAACAGCCCATGCAAACATGTGGTATATATGTAAATTCTCAAACATAATCAAATAGGTAGCCTGATTTGGGGAATTGGGGACCCTATGCATCTATACATAGGTATGTCTGTAGGAAGATGCTGGCGATTACCAGTGCTTTTTTTCCCCTATATAATTCTTTATGATACATTTTGATGTAGTTGACCTTGTAGAGGGGTATCTAGGTGACCCTGGAGGGTAACTATTGAATTATATGTAATTCAATGTATTGATTTGATATGTATTTCTATTCCATTGTACTCCAATATTTAACAAATGTATATGTGCTTTTCTGCCACTGGGTGTCGCCTGCCTCTCTGGTGCTTCCTGTCCATATTGGCCTCTGGGATCTCCATTTGCCGACCTATCTGGCGTGCGTGCGGTCGGCCGTAGGAATCCATCATGGTGGACGGAACAATGTCCGGCCAATGTCATGTGCCTGGACTTGGGGCGGAGCTTCCCAGTGGGTGTGCGGCTCTGTCGGGAAAGGGGAAGGGATTTGCTCCATTTGTAGACCTGTTTATAATACAAATAGGTAATTACCTTCTTAAAATATTTCAGGCCCTCCCTCCTATGCTTATGGGAGATTCCCATTTACATTGTACAGCGGCAGGTGCATGTATCTCTTTGACCAGGTAATCATCATGTCTACTCATCACACATACTCTTGAAGTTAGGGCTTATATGCATATTTGAACCATACACTCATTGAATATATTGAAGCTGATTAAACGCCAGGTGGCTTTTCTTGTTATCTTTGTATACCTTAAACAGAACCCTGGTGAATTAGCATGTCATTAATACCTTATAAACATTTATAAATAGGAGTAACATGATAAGCTCTGTAATTGGTAAAATACATATCTTCCATTCTATATAGGGTGCTTTGAGGGACAGAGTAATATTCTAAAATCATCTCATACTGGTATAGGGAGAGGTTCCTGTTGCTGGTGTGAGGGAAATCATCTCAAACTGCTATAGGGAGAGGTTCCTTCCTGGTGCTGGTGTGAGGGATAGATTAGCGTTCCAAAATCATCTCATACTGCTATAGGGAGAGGTTCCTGCTGCTGGTGTGAGGGACAAATTAGTGTTCTAAAATCATATCATACTGGTATAGGGCGAGGTTCCTGCTGCTGCTTTGAGGGACAGAGTAATATTCTAAAATCATCTCATACTGGTATAGGGAGAGGTTCTTGTTGTTGGTGTGAGGGAAATCATCTCAAACTGCTATAGGGAGAGGTTCCTTCCTGGTGCTGGTGTGAGGGATAGATTAGCGTTCCAAAATCATCTCATACTGCTATAGGGAGAGGTTCCTGCTGCTGGTGTGAGGGACAAATTAGTGTTCTAAAATCATATCATACTGGTATAGGGCGAGGTTCCTGCTGCTGCTTTGAGGGACAGAGTAATATTCTAAAATCATCTCATACTGGTATAGGGAGAGGTTCTTGTTGTTGGTGTGAGGGAAATCATCTCAAACTGCTATAGGGAGAGGTTCCTTCCTGGTGCTGGTGTGAGGGATAGATTAGCGTTCCAAAATCATCTCATACTGCTATAGGGAGAGGTTCCTGCTGCTGGTGTGGGACAGATTAGTGTTCTAAAAACATATCATACTGGTATAGGGACAGGTTCCTGCTGCTGGTGTGAGGGACAGATTAGTGTTCTGAAATCATCTCATACTGCTATAGGGAGAAGTTCCTGCTGCTGCTGTGAGGGATAGATTATTGTTCTAAAATCACCTCATATTGGTATAGAGAGAGGTTCCTGCTGCTGGTGTGAGGGATAGATTAGTGTTGTAAAATGATTTCATATTGTTATAGGGAGAGGTTCCTGCTGCTGCTTTGAGGGACAGATTAGTGTTCTAAAATCATCTCATACTGCTATAGGGAGAGGTTCCTGCTGCTAGTGTGAGGTAAAGATTGGGCTCTAAAACCATCTGATACTGGAGTAGGTACAGTTTCCTGGTGCTGTGAGGGACATATTAGTGTTCTAAAATCATCTCATACTGCTATAGGGAGAAGATCCTGCTGCTGGTGTGAGGGACAGATCACTGTTCTAAAATCATCTCATACTGCTATAGGGAGAGGTTCCTGCTACTGGTGTGAGGGACAGATTAGTGTTCTAAAATCATCTCATACTGCTATAGGGAGAGGTTCCTGCTGCTGCTGCTGTGAGGGACAGATTAATGTTCTAAAATCATCTCATACTGCTATAGGGAGAGGTTCCTGCTGCTGGTGTGAGGGACAGATTAGTGTTCTAAAATCATCTCATGCGGGTGTAGGGAGAGGTTCCTGCTGCTGATGTGAGGGACAGATTAGTGTTCTAAAATCTTCTCATACTGCTATAGGGAGAGGTTCCTGCTGCTGCTGTGATGGATAGATTAATGTTCTAAAGTCATCTCATACTGCTATAGGGAGAGGTTCTTGGTGCTGGTGTGAGGGACAGATTAGTGTGCTAAAATCATCTCATACTGCTATAGGGAGAGGTTCCTGTTTCTGCTGTGAGGGAGAGAGTTGTGTTCTAAAATCATCTCATACTGCTATAGGGAGAGGTTCCTGCTGCTGGTGTGAGGGACAGATTAGTGTTCTAAAATCATGTCATACTGGTATAGGGAGAGGTTCCTGCTACTGCTGTGAGGGATAGATTATTGTTGTAAAATCATCTCATACTGGTATAGAGAGAGGTTCCTGCTGCTGGTGTGAGGGATAGATTAGTGTTGTAAAATGATCTCGTATTGTTATAGGGAGAGGTTCCTGCTGCTGCTGTGAGGGATAGATTATTGTTCTAAAATCCTCTCATACTGCTATAGGGAATTGTTCTTGCTGCTGGTGTGATGGACAGATTAGTGTTCTAAAATAATCTCATACTGGTATAGGGAGAGGTTCCTGCTGCTGCTGTGAGGAACAGATTAATGTTCTAAAATCATCTCATACTGCTATAGGGAGAGGTTCCTACTGCTGGTGTGAGGGACAGATTAGTGTTCTAAAATCATCTCATACTGGTATAGGGAGAGGCTCCTGCTGCTGCTGTGAGGGACAGAATAATGTTCTAAAATCATCTAATACTGCTATAGGGAGAGGTTCCTGCTGCTGGTGTGAGGGACAGATTAGTGTTCTAAAATCATGTCATACTGGTTTAGGGAGAGGGTCCTGCTGCTTCTGTGACGAACAGCTTAATGTTCTAAAATCATCCCATACTGGTATAAGGAGAGGTTCCTGCTGCTGGTGTGAGTTACAGATTAGTGTTCTAAAATCATCTCATACTGGTATAGGGAGAGGTTCCTGCTGCTGCTGTGAGGGACAGATTAGTGTTCTAAAATCATCTCATACTGCTATAGGGAGAGGTTCCTGCTGCTGCTGTGAGGGACAGATTTGTGTTCTAAATTCATCTCATACTGCTATAGGGAGAGGTTCCTGCTTCTGCTGTGAGGGATAGATTATTGTTCTAAAATCATCTCATACTGCTATAAGGAGAGGTTCCCGCTGCTGGTGTGAGGGACAGTTTAGTGTTGTAAAATCATCTCATACTTCTATAGGGAGAGGTTCCTTCCTGGTGCTGGTGTGAGGGATAGATTAATGTTCGAAAATCATCTCATACTGCTATAGGGAGAGGTTCCTGCTGCTGGTGTGAAGGACAGATTAGTGTTCTAAAATCTTCTCATACTGCTATAGGGAGAGGTTCCTGCTGCTGCTGTGAGGGATAGATTAATGTTCTAAAATCATCTCATTCTGCTATAGGGAGAGGTTCCTGCTTCTGGTGTGAGGGACAGATTAGTGTTCTAAAATCATCTCCTACTGCTATAGGGAGAGGTTCCTGCTGCTGCTGTGAGGGACAGATTAGTGTTCTAAATTCATCTCATACTGCTATAGGTAGAGGTTCCTGCTTCTGCTGTGAGGGATAGATTATTGTTCTAAAATCATCTCATTCTGCTATAGGGAGAGGTTCCTGCTTCTGGTGTGAGGGACAGATTAGTGTTCTAAAATCATCTCCTACTGCTATAGGGAGAGGTTCCTGCTGCTGGTGTGAGGGACAGATTAGTGTTCTAAAATCATGTCATACTGTTATAGGGAGAGGTTCCTGCTGCTGCTGTGAGGGACAGATTAGTGTTCTAAATTCATCTCATACTGCTATAGGTAGAGGTTCCTGCTTCTGCTGTGAGGGATAGATTATTGTTCTAAAATCATCTCATACTGCTATAAGGAGAGGTTCCTGCTGCTGGTGTGAGGGACAGATTAGTGTTCTAAAATCATCTCATACTGCTATAGGGAGAGGTTCCTTCCTGATGCTGGTGTGAGGGATAGATTAGTGTTCGAAATCTTCTCATACTGCTATAGGGAGAGGTTCCTGCTGCTGCTGTGAAGGATAGATTAATGTTCTAAAATCATCTCATTCTGCTATAGGGAGAGGTTCCTTCTGCTGGTGTGAGGGATAGATTAGTTTTCTAAAATCATCTCATACTGGTGTAGGGAGAGGTTCTTGCTGCTGCTGTGAGGGACAGATTAGTGTTCTAAAATCTTCTCATACTGCTATAGGGAGAGATTCCTGCTGCTGCTGTGAGGGATAGATTAATGTTCTAAAATAATCTCATGCTGCTATAGGGAGAGGATCCTGCTGCTGGTGTGAGGGACAGATTAGTGTTCTAAAATCATCTCATACTGCTATAGGGAGAGGCTCCTGCTGCTGGTGTGAGGGACAGATTAGTGTTCTAAAATCATCTCATACTGGTATAGGGAGAGGTTGCTGCTACTGCTTGGAGGAATAGATTATTGTTCTAAAATCATCTCATACTGGTATAGAGAGAGGTTCCTGCTGCTGGTGTTAAGGATAGATTATTGTTGTAAAATGATCTCATATTGTTATAGGGAGAGGTTCCTGCTGCTGCTGTGAGGCATAGATTAGCATTCGAAAATCTTCTCATACTGCTATAGGGAGAGGTTCCTGCTGCTGCTGTGAGGGATAGATTAATGCTAAAATCATCTCATTCTGCTATAGGGAGAGGATCCTGCTGCTGGTGTGAGGGACAGATTAGTGTTCTAAAATCATCTTATACTGCTACAGGGAGAGGTTCCTGCTGCTGGTGTGAGGGACAGATTAGTGTTCTAAAATCATCTCATACTGGTATAGGGAGAGGTTCCTGCTGCTGCTGTGAGGGATAGATTATTGTTCTAAAATCATCTCATACTGCTATAGGGAGAGGTTCCTGCTGCTGCTGTGAGGGAACTAAAATCTTGTTATTAGATAGGGAGTGTCGTCTTCGTCCTTGGAGATGGATATCGTCATACTCTACTTAAATCTTGTGATTAGACAGGGAGTGTCGTCGTCGTCCTTGGAGAGGGATATTGTCATACTGTACTAAAATCTTGTGATTAGACAGGGAGTGTGGTCGTCGTCCTTGGAGAGGGATATCGTCATACTCTACTAAAATCTTGTTATTAGATAGGGAGTGTCGTCGTCGTCCTTGGAGAGGGATATG
>BLSH010297388.1:474858-485243 GCA_018402905.1 Glandirana rugosa | reverse complement strand
GAAAAAGGTAAAAAAAAAAAAGGTAAGACTTAGTTTGTATATGTCATAAATATACATTCGAAAGATAGTTTATCTATATCCAGGAATTAACAGAGGTTTCACGGTTAAAGAACACTTCCCGTTTTTGGGTCTGGATCAGCATTGTGACTACAGACCCGACCCCAATTTAGTATCAATCGTTCTAACTAATATAACTCGAGACTTCATAACCACAGGGGCTACCAACATCACAAGAATGATCTCAACTCGCTTGAAGATCTTCAGGCCCAAGACGACCAAACCGGCTTGAAGTCCTGTTTCAGGCCCAAGCCCTCGGGGTCCGGGACAAAGTTCGGGTTCTGTCCGGACCCGAACCCGGACTTTGTCCTGAAGTTCGGCCAAACCAGCAGAACCCGGACTTCTAGAAGTTCGCTCAACTCTAGTAAGAACACTACAACCATCGGGGACACCAATACTTCAGAGCTCAATATAATCAATCTTGCTAACTATGATTTAACCCCAGCCCAGACATCAGTGTTACGACTAGGTCTGGGTTTTTGCCCTTCACAAGAAATTGGCACTTTGGAGACAATTAAGGACCTATATCTATTTGATAGAAAGCTTACATATAAATACTGTATATGTTTGATTCAGAATGGAAAAAAAAAAAATGGAAAAAGGCATTTCTGAACAACTGAAGGGTCTTACAATGAAGGATTTTTGAGCTCTGAGGGATCTCATGATCCTATACGATAAAGGTGCAATAGACTTTGATCCCCCCTGTGGAGACGACGTGCGATGAAGCTTCCCTTGATACACATCCCTTAGATAAATTTAAGTCCAAATCACGACACTTTCCTGAGCTATCTACATGTCCTAATGTATGGATGTTCCTACAGAAAACCATTTGGGACCTAAAAAGGACCCTGTGGACACCTTCCCTTTCACTCTCAACCAATCTAGCTGATGAACAAATGGTAGCCATCAAGCAACTCAAAACACAGACCCAAATGGTTATCAAACCCTCTGATAAGGGTGG
Organism: Glandirana rugosa; assembly: GCA_018402905.1. Lineage (NCBI taxonomy): Eukaryota > Metazoa > Chordata > Amphibia > Anura > Ranidae > Glandirana > Glandirana rugosa. The sequence continues at coordinate 484,225 of BLSH010297388.1, read as the reverse complement.
AAACATCGTTCTGATGTCCCACCCTCAATACCAGCAAATGTGCTATAAGATATTAAGTAATAAACAATGGTACAAACCCATTAATCTAGAACTTATTGTATCTTTTGAAAGTGAATTCCAGATGCTTTTCACCCAGGCACACCAAAAAGGGCTAATTGATAAAGACACGTTGGAGTACCTGAGGACCCCCACATTTTACGCATTACCTAAAATTCATAAAAGCCAGACATGCCCACCAGGGAGACCCATTGTCTCAGGGACAGGATCCCTCACTGACGGAGCCAGTAGATGTGTAGACTCAATATTATTACCTCATGTAACAAGGCTCCCATCCTTTATAAAAGATAAACCTGATTTACTAGGACATGTTGAGGGGATCCATGTTCCCCCGGGCGCCCTACTCATTGCTATCGATATAGAAACACTATATTTTATTATTCCACACGAGTGGGGCGTCCGGGTGACTGGATCCTTCCTCATAGAGGAGGATAGAACCTCCTGGCCGTTCAATCAGTTCGTCCTAGACCTGCTTTAATTTATTTTGACCAGAAACTACTTTGTATTTATGGAGCAACATTTCCTGCAAATACAGGGAGTAGCAATGGGCACATGTTGTGCCCCTTCATATGCGAATCTCTATTTGGGAGGATGGGAAAGAGAGATCTTTTCAAGTGACGATTTTGCTATATGTCTCCCGTATATTTTGTGTTGTTATTGTTTTATAGATGACCTGTCGGTCATTTGGACAGGGTCTGAGAACATGATAAGCTCTGTAATTGGTAAAATACATATCTTCCATTCTATATAGGGTGCCCCCATATCCCTGCGCTTTGACGTCTCCCCACTCGCCGGGCGAGACTTGGCCCCCCAGTCTATAAGCACAGTGACTCTATGGTAAGGAGACGGGATAGGGCGGCTGTTGCTTAGTGGCAGTTATTTATACCGCATGTTTGCATGGGCTGTTTTATTATGTTTTCTACATTTGTGTAAGACTTGGAACCTGTGATATTTGTTACTTAACCTTTCACTCTGTTACTGTTCATTATTGCAGTAGATATGCAGATATCAAATGTACAGAACATATGCATTCTCCTGTAAGAAAGACTCCTGAGGAAGCGGTGATACCCCACAAATCTGCGAAACATGTAGAGTCCACAGAGAATTGTATAAGTATCGCTAACAACTATGTGTATAGATGTCTGAACTTATTGTAAAGTGCTGAATTTTAAAGATTTGTACATACGTAGCCCCATATTTTCTTACTCATCTTTTAAAGAATCATAATAAAGATTAATCTTTTTTAACCACTTGCCGACCGCCGACCGCAGTCTGACAGCTACAGAGGGGCTCGTTATCGCAAACCGCTGTTTGACGGTGGCTGCGATAACTAGTGTTGTGAGCTGTGTCCAGGGGGGGCCAGGGAGCGTGTAGGGCGGACTCGATCGCCACCGGCTACCCACGATGGCCCCCCCACAGTAAGAAAACGGAGGTCCGTGTGAGTAAACACAGATCTCCATTCTGTTAGAGGGGGAAGGGCGGTGATGACAGGCTTCCTGTATATGGGAGCCGTGATCACCCCCTTTCCCCAGCCAGGCCAGCCCACATACAGTTAGAACACGCCCAGGGAACACAATTAACCCTTAGAGCGCCCCCTGCAGGTTAACCCCTTTACTGCCATTGGCATTTACACAGTAAGGCCTCATACACACGGACGTTTCTTAAAAAATAAACAAAACGTCGGGCCCGACGTCAAGGAAAAAAAATCGTCCTTTTTCGGCATTAGTGAGCGTTAATAGGCTTTTTTTAAAAAAAGTCATCCCTCTGCTATTTTTCAACCTAAAAACGCTGGCGTCAAAAAACGCTGGTTACGGTGTTAGTTGGCGTTTGTTGGCGTTAGTGAGCGTTTTGCGGCGTCGGCGTCAAAAAACATCAAAACATTACAGCCTCAGAACGCGCTGGCTGTGGGTTCTAGTTTCAGCTCACTAATGCCGACGCCACCTACAGCTCAAAAACGTCGGTGTTTTTATGGAGCCATTGACTAACACGGAGAGCTGCAAAAAACGCCAGAAAACGCCGGCGTCAAAAAACGTCCGTGTGTATAAGGCCTAATCAGGGCATTTTTATAGCACTGATCGCTGTATTAATGCCAATGGTCCCAAAAAAGTGTCAAAATGGTCCGACATGTCCACCCCAATATCGCAGTACCGTTAAAAATCGCAGATCGCCACCATTACTAGTAAAAAATAAAATAAAAATAAAATCCCCAGAAATGAATTCTCATCGTCCGTAAATGCGGCAAGTTTTGCGCAAACCAATCAATAAACGGCAATTGCGATTTTTTTTTTACCAAAAATATGAGGAAGAATATAAATCGGTCAAAACCGATGGAAAAAAATGTTTTTTTATATATTTTTTTTTTATTATTTGTATTTTAGCAAAAAGTAAGAAATTTGTTTTTTTTTTGCAAAATTGTCGCTCTTCTTTTGTTTATAGCGGCAATCAGAAATGACGCAGAGGTGATTAAATACCACCAAAAGAAAGCTCTATTTGTGGGGGAAAAAAAGGACGCAAATTTTGTTTGGGTACAATGCGGCACGATCGCGCAATTGTCAGTTAAATCGACGCAGTGCCAAATCGCAAAAAGTGCTCTGCTCCTAAAGTGGGAAATCCTTCCGGGGCTGAAGTCGTTAAGTAAACTATATTGTTATTGAGTTCATATGGTACCATGAAAGTCCAAACATTACGCCTCAAATAGAGCTTCAGTTACCTCCACCCTTCTTTCTATGTACAATTATTCATGGACGGAGGTACTATGCTGTATTAATTTATACTTTGGGCACTTTTGAAGAAACTCACAGCAGTTAGTTTATTAATCCTATATTTTTTGAGTAAATGTTTGTCACCAGTTAGGTGTATTCCTAGCACTAGTAGTTCTACAAGAACCCTTGGTGACAAAAGAATTTTTGGCACATTGTATACTATTTATCTGTTCATGAATTTCACAGTTATGTATAGTAGCTAGGGGTGTTAAAAATAATGAATGCATCCCGATGCGACCTTTCACGATTCTGCATTCAGAGAACGGGCCGCATCGATTGCATGGATGAGATCACCCCGGCTCCCCATGCCTCTCCCGGGACAGCCCTGCCCGCTCACTCTGTTGAAACAAATGACCGTCAGTTCCCTTTGTTTCATGCATTCCTGTTCAGGGGTGACTCAAGTCGCCCTGCACAGCAAGACTTTAGCACGGCTTGCAAGCGACTTTTGTAATAGAAGTCAATGCAAGTCGCCTGAAGTCGCCCCCGAAGTAGTGCAGGAACCTTTTTCTAAGTCGGAGCCACTTGTCTCCTGACAAGTCGCCCCAGTGTTGCGTGCCTCCTGTCTGCCCTTCTTCTCCTCCTCCTCCTCCCAGCCAGCATGACTGACCAGCACTGACAGATCGGAGATAAGGTAGAGGCTTTAGTTTACATTAACCCGTTCACACTGTAGGAAGGAATGCATGCAACAGAGTGACTGACAGTTATTTGTTTTAACTTTAAAGTGCATGGGCAAGGCTGTCCCCAGGAGAGGCACGGGTCTACTGGGAGTGCAGGGGGTTGTATCATGTAAATGGGCTGTATAATGTAAATGGGCTGTGTAATTAATTTTTGTTATGAAAACTACGGTCAGTAATCGTGATGCATCGTGGATCGTTGATAGGATAATCGTAATCAAATCGAATCGTGAGACCAGTGAAGACACGCCCCCCCAATACTAGAACTATGCACTTTGTTAGTTGATGGGGTAATTAACTTTGTACTCAATTACACTCTTCATGGTGGATTAAGTAGGAGCGCCCCCTATATTTTAAACACATACTATCTAAAGTAATCTTATTACCTTAGTCAGGTGTGCAGCTTTTATATCTTTTTACCTTATAATTGGTGCAAGGTATTTCTTATCTACATTTCATGAGATAAATACTGCATATTTCAGAAAAATACTGCATGTGGTATTTTAGAAGCGGTTTTAAGTGAATGCCAACATTTTTTTGATAAACGCTATGCGGTATTTTACCGCATTTCTTAAAGCGTTAGCTGTGTGAATGGATCCTGATAAAACTGCAGTAAAAAATAATAAAAACCTTCTTTAACTATTATCCCTCATACACACGGGCGTTTTTTGACGCCACATTTTTGGGCGTTTTTTTACAGCTCTCCATGTTATTCTATGGGCCCCTAAAAACGCCAACGTTTTTGAGCAGTAGAGGGTGTCGGCGTTAGTGAGCTGTAACTAGAACGCGGGAGCAACGTGTTCCGCGGCTGTAACATTTTGGCGTTTTTGACGCCAACGCCGCAAAACGCTCACTAACGCCATACCGGCGTTAACCGGTGTTTTTGACCCCAACCTTTTCTGGTTAAAAGATAGCAGAGGAATGTTTTTTTAAAAAACGCCTATTGATGCCGACGCTCACTAACAGTCATTAAAGCTCACTAACGCCAATACAAAACGCCAAAAAAAACACCGATTTTTTCCCTGACATCAAGCCTGACGTCTTGCAAATTTTTTCTCCTACGCCCCTGTGTATGAGGCCTTATCAATAAAACAGTTTATGTCGATATGGACATTTAAGCCCCGAGGAATGGACGTTTGAAAGTAATAAATACAGCAAGTCTCTAATTTAGAGACCTCGTGCTTCCTATTACATCCTTGGGTTATTGGGGTTATTTTGTTGATGCTGACAAAACAATTCCTGTGGGGTCTTTTTAATGGTACTTCCTAAAATGTGAGTAGGTTGTACACGTGTTCTCACAAACTGTCCTTGACCTTTCTCCTTGTCCTGCCAATGTACTGTTTATTACCAGGGGATTATAATAATTATCTTACATGCCTAATATTGCACGTAATAAAAGAGTCTACATTGTATTGTTTACCTGTACTAGCAGATTGGAAGGAGGTGCATTTATTTCTCCTTACGTCACTCAATTTGCAATTATTTTGGTAGGGGGCTTTACAACATTTGGGGCTACTTTATCGCTCAAGTTGGGGGAATTAACTTAATAGAGAATAGAATTTAACAGCGGGTCTCTCTTTAAAATGTCCCAGTGTCTGTTAATAATTATTTTTATATGTTTATGTTGGATAGGTTTGTCACAGAACACACACGCCCATGGCGACTAGCTAACGAGACATGTGTGCAGTGACAGGGGTTATATGAGGGAATAAGGGGAAACTTATACTGCAGTAAGACATCATCTACTTTCACAGCCCACCCTACCTTTGGCCACCACTAGAGGGAGACTCCACTCCAATCCAGCTGGCTGACCACACACAGGCAGATACAAATCTTACATACAATCTGGTGCACTCTAAGGGTTGGGGAGCAGTCTAGCAATTAATACACACTTCTAGGGTTTCTCTAGCTATCCTGCAAGCTAAAACCCCAGTGCTAATCACTCTTCCCACTGTCCACACCCCCACACCAGATCCACAATAAACAATAGCCTGCCACCACTCAACAGTTGGACTGGTCTGCTGAGGCACCACACACACAGATCTCCGTCTGGCAGATCAGTTAGTTTACAATCTGCATGCAATCTGCCCACACACAGAGCAATTGCACGCCAATTGGCACGTAGCATAGACCGAATATACTGAGGCACTAAAATACAACAATCTCTCTAGAGATATGAGTCCTAACTTAGTACATAGAAGTCACTTATTAATTTTAACATTTAATATCCCAAAAGTGGCAGTGTATAAAATATATATAAAGTAAAAAGGAGTTACAAAAATACAAAAAGATAAACAGACAATGCATACAATTGGCAATTTGCTATGAAAATAAAAGGGGATGAAAACAGAAATAAACTTTACTGAAGTTTATCTTTTTGTAGAAGCATACTGGAACATAGGGGACTCCCCAGTTTAGAACTGGCTTCAAGAGAGCTCACTGGGAACATGAAGACTCACCAATTTATTGGAATATGGACATGGGCTGGATGTTAGCCCCTAGTCAATCAACCCTGGGGGGGTGTTCCTGTCCCAGCCCACACAATGTTTCATGTTCCCAAATGACCAACGTCAAACTGGATCAGAACGGCGCTGACCACTGGATCATGGATAGGATTTCCAAAACCAGCACCTTTTCCCGTTCACGACAGTGCCAAACACGATCTACCTGCCGCAGCCCAGCTCTATCTAACGGTTTTGTGTGTTTTCCTGAGAACTGAAAACAGCTACAAATACCGCTTAATATGTGCTGGAAGCTTATCACCCGTACGATCAAAAGGAATTATTTTCATCTCTCTGCCGCTAATATTTCACATTTTATGATACATTAAATATATTCCTTTGATCTGTTGACTCTAATCAAAGCTTGTGCCAATGCCCCTCCTGCCAACACCTGTAGCCAGGGAGACTGGAATTCCTTGTTTGAAGCTTCGAGGAGGTGACAACTTTTGCTCATTCTAATTGGGAACTCTTATTAGCTTCTAGGTGTCAACTGGGCTCTTTAGCTCGCTTAGTTCTATTTACATGCTAATAAAATGACTTATGGCCTGGCTGACATTGCATGCTATTTTTTTTTAATAACATAATTAAACTACGTCCACAATTATACTATTTCTATAAATCACATCACATCTTGCTAAGGCAAACTATCTTACACTTTACATTTATGTTACATCTCCCCTCTTCTAGATGACGCACAGCTGAGCCTAAACAAGTCAGCTAACGCGTTTGCATGGAAAGTTCCCTAGGTTGGAGGTGAAGGTTCCCCCCAACTGAAGCTTGGCACCGCTGACATTTCAGCCTGTCTCCGTGCAGATAGGAAAGGACTACTGCGCCCCTCTCTGACTGATCCTAACGGGTCTGGATCAGGATTGGCTAGAGCAGATCCCCTGTGGATCCACTTCATCCACTGGCCACTGACTACCTACTGAAAGGGTACGGGCAAATCTGTCATTGTGCGCTGTCATCATTCTCAGCCACTGGCCCTGGCCATCCGGTGTACTCTGTTAGCTACTTCACCCAGATATTTGAGCCTGGCATAAAACCATTCCTGGGTGGTCTGGACCTGGTTCCATGGCCTGGGTACCAGGGCCTCCACCTTCTGACCCGTCTCCCACATCTCTGTTCCGTCTGCCTCAGCAGAGGGCCGATCAGCACAACACTGGAATTCCTTCAGGCTGACACCAAACCTATCAGGCTGTAGAAACGCAGTGCCGTCAGCTGCAGCCTCTGAGAGAGCAGATTCAGATGGGATCAGCTTCGCCCCTTCATCCTGTGACCCTTCCCTTGCTGTGCACAGCAACAAATCCTCAACCATGATATTCGTAGCTGTGGGGACAGAGGACAAGGACACGGAAGACTTTATTTTGCCAGGGGTCATCCCCTGACCCGTGTCACACCCTCCTACTTGGTCCTTCTCAGCAGAAGGTCTGCCAGCGCAACAAATGAGCTCTTCTCGGCCAACATCAAACTTATCAGCCGGAAAGTACGCAGTGTTGTCAGCTGCAGCTGCTGAGGTGGTAGGCCCTGATAGGGTTGGATTTTCCCCGTCACCCCTTAGTCTTCCCACTGCGACACACAGTAACGAATCCGCCGTGGCAGTATTCACAACTATGGTGACAGGGGAGGCGGTCACAGAAGACTGGGTTCCACCAGGGGTTCTCCTCTGACCCACATCACTCACTTCCACCCTGTCCTCAGCAGGATGTCTGTTGGCACAACACCTGATTTCCTCTGGGCTGGGCTGGCATCAAATGTATCAGCCTCTAGGAACTCAGTGCTGTCAGCCACAGCTGCTGAGGGAGTAGAGTCAGGCTGGGTCAGATTTGCCCCCCCCCACCTTGTGGTCCATCCTCTGTGATGCACAGCCCAGAATCCACATTGGTGGTACTGTTAGCCACAGAAGACTTTGCCTCCCATAGGGTTACAGGCACACCTTGCTTGTCCTTACTAGGAGCTGCTGACACACAATTTGACAGTTTAGCAGGTATTTCAAAGCATTCCCTTTCTTTACAAACAGTTACAGTACCACAATCCTGTTCCCAGGACACTCTCATCCCAACATCCCCAGCTGGTGGTCTGTCCGACAGACCCCTGAACTCCTCCAGGCCGATGTCAATTTTAACAGCCTTGGGGGACTCAGAGCTATCTGCCCCAGATGCCAGTAAGACAACAGTATGAGGGGACCTCAGGCCTGCTTGGCCAAGTTCACAAGGGTCCAACCCAGTTGGATTGGGCCCTTCCACAGACAGTTCCTCTGAAGCAGTGGGCTGTGACTAGTTCGGGGCAGACCGGTGGGCCCCGGGAGTCACCACTGCGGCAGAGGGAAGGTCTGCACAGCACAGACCATGGCATTTCACATCACATAAAACATTATCAGTTTCAGAGTTCATTTTGACTATAAGTTCTTTTCTAGGCCTGGGCTCTAGAGACCCACTAGGGCCAAGGCCTGGCACACAGTCATTAGCCCCCGGACCCTCCCCAGAGTTCCCAATATGCACTGGGTCACCCAACAGTACTTGATGCGGGTTTCAAGGAGGCTGAATTTGTCTCATAATGGGCTACCAACCGCCGCAGGTCAGTGCCTAATAACACATTAGAGGGAATGGCATCTGTTACCCCCACTTCTCTCATTCCTTTTCCCACTCCCCAGTCTAGATAAACCCAGGCTGTTGCTATGGCTGGGTTGACGCCCCCAACACCTTACAGTCGTGGTCTTACCAGGGATGAGGTCCTCAATAACACAGAATTAAACTATGTCCACAATTATACTATTTCTATAAATCACATCACATCTTGCTAAGGCAAACTAGCTTACACTTTACATTTATGTTACAAGGTTATAGGAGAGATAACCTCAGTTTATAAATGAATGTAGTAAAAACAGTGCTTGCACAACAATAAATAAACTCAACAAATACTATGTCGCACTACATACAGTCCTGCTCACCATTATTGGCACCCATGAAGTTTATGTACATATTGTGGAATATCTACTGAAGGAAATGTATCGAATTAACCAACATATTACTACAGATAGCTTGTGTTTGACAAAAAACTGTAAATGATAAATAACATTTAAAAAGATAAACATTATGAGGAAAACAGAGAAAACCATAATGCTTGCCTTGTCAGTGGTATTGGCACCCTTTGCTGCAAATCAGTATGGAAACCCAATTTGGCTCACCTGTTGCAGATCTCAAATGAGGATCACCTGTGATGAATTGCCTCCACCCATGTGACCGAAATTAGCCAATAAATGAACATTTTGGTTTTATAAAAAGCCACCTGTTATTCCCTCTTCATGTGTGACAATGGTAAAGACAAAGGAGCTGTCTGACGACACCAGAAATGCTATTATTTGCAAGCACAAGAC
>BLSH010297388.1:463971-474141 GCA_018402905.1 Glandirana rugosa | reverse complement strand
TGGAGTTAGACACTAGTAGTCATAGTGTCTCGCGTGGCGGGCAAGGGGTGTCGCCCACACGCCGCCCGTGCTAGTGCCGTACGACGGTATACTCCCGTAGGGTCTTGATAGGCCGACGTGACATCGGCAGTAAGCCAGTCGTTCACCAAATTGCTTTTCTATAATAAATAAACAAAAAATTAACGTGTATACGGTAAGTGTGTAATAACAGGGTAAAGTAAATTTCCATGTCATTGGTAAATAAATGAACCTAAGAAACGAACTATATAAATGTCAGGACGAGTGGTAATAACCGTGGGGAAGTACAAAGATCCTGCTGATATAAATTTGGTACATTTCCATTTATTTCTGAAGACATTCACTCAGTTATGCAAAACATGAAGGGGTGCCAATAATGGTGAGCAGGACTGTAAATATATCAAGCAAAGAATCCAAGTAAATAAATGGTTACTGTACCTTTAAATGAAATGGGACAATAATGTGTGAATGGCATATGTGCAATTAAAAAACAAATAAATAATATCTTTTCGTTAAACCACTTGCTGACCGAATGACGGCTACAGTGCAGCCGGATAGTTCTGGGATGCCCTCATATGGCAGCATGCCGTGATCGTGCCCGCCGCACACCCGCTGTGGGGAACGGGCGGTGCGCTCTGTGATACTGATGATCACAGATTGAGGTAAAGGGCCAATCAGTGGCTCTTTACTACATGATCGACTGTGTCCAATCACAGCTGATCACGGATGTAAGCAGAAGCCGGTTATCAGCTCTCCTCTCTTCATGCTGTCAGCAGTTTCCTTGGAGCTCTGCCTGTAGAGCCCGTGGGTGCCTCCCCTCCCAGCAAACAAGCAATGATTGGAGCAGATAATGCAATGTATGAATGATTGGAGCAGACAATGCAATGTATGGATGATTGGAGCAGACGATGCAATGTATGGATGATTGGAGCAGACAATGCTTGTTCTGGTAGAGCTATGTATTTTTGAGCATCTATTGTTACTGTAGAAACACAGGAATCAGCTTGAGTGAAGAATCAGAACTTGTGTTTTAGAGACACATCTAAAAATATCTCCAGCATGGCTTCTTTGGGACACATGGAGGAATTTGATGTGGCTAGCCCATCCTCATGGGACTCTTATGCTAACAGGTTAGCCTTTCCTGGAAGCTGGTAGGGTGGTCAATGCTATGCAGAAAAGAGCAGTGTTACTGAATGTTATTGGATCTAAGATTTTTGATATTGTCCGCTCACTGATATCTCCTGCTAAACCAAAAGACTGCTCATATGAGGACATACAGGCACTGTTAAAAAATCATTTTTCATTCACTGCATCTGAAACAGTGAGGCTTTTCCATTTCAACAGATTAAACCAACAGCCGGGTGAGAGTATTGCAGCATATATTGCAGAACTGCACAAGCTATCTGATAATTGCAATTTTGGTGCCAGTTTAGAATCCTTGCTAAGGGACAGGCTAGTGTTTGTCTGATAATAGAACACAATTTACCTCCCCAGAATTCAAAACCTTTATGGCAAGCAATCTTATTTGACATGTTACGATTGCACCATTTCACCCGTCATCAAATGGTCAAGCTGAGCATATGGTTCAGACCACCAAAGACTCATTAAGAGAATTGTTCAAGGAGATTGAAACCAGAGACTTGCAAATTTCCTTCTGCAACAACATGTGACACCATGCTCAAGCACTGGTTGTAGCCCAGCAGAGCTCCTAATGAACCGTCATCTAAAAACACGTTTGGATCGTTTACACCCTGATCTGACATCGGAGTTACAAGAAAAGCAAGAATTGCATTTGAAAAAGGATGCTTGAGGTGATTGTAGCCGTATTAGTGCAATAGTGCCAGAGAAAATTGAGTACTGTCCGTGATACTTTTTTTATTTGCACTAACATACAATTTTTCAGGACAAGCTTTCAGGGATCTCCCCTTCTTCAAGGTCCAAGCAGTACTGAATAAAAACAGTTTTAGCCAAATGTTAAAAAAAGAGAAAAAAGGAGAAAAAAAGCTCTAAGGGAAAGAAAAAAAAAAACCAATGTATAAGGCCATCGTAATGAAACTAGCTGTAGAGATAGTGAGATAAGACAGGCAGAGTTATAGACTGGGGAGGGGAGGGGGGTGACAGTCACAGAGGGGGTCGTAAAACTTTAGAATAATGAGTGAGAAAACCTATATCCAAGTTTAAGCCGTTATTTTTTGTGTCAAAAAGAAATATCATTCTCAGTTCAAACGTTTTCCTTTCCTGCGTGGTTCTGAAATCCCCTTTAAGAACTAAAACATTGAGGTTTTCAATAGTGTGGTCCGGTTGTGAAAAATGATGTCCCACTGGTGTGCAGAAATAATTTTCTTGATGATTCTTGATGGAATGTCTGTGTAAATTCATCCTTGTTTGCAATTTCTGTCCTGTTTCCCCAACATAGGATCCTTTATTGCACCGACTGCATTGAATCAGATATACCACATTACTAGAGGTACAGCTGTATGATCCCATGATATTGAAGGTCCCATTTGTGTGTGTGACACTCTTGAATGGATTGATCTGGTTGCACAGTTTGCAACGTTTTTTATTGCAGGGTTTGCTTCCATTATTTGTGACTCCATAATCACAGTGAAGTTTCCTGCTGATTAGTTTTTGTCTAAGATTGGGTGGTTGCCTGAAAGCCAATATTGGGGGTTGTTGGAATATTTCTTTCAGGGTATCATCTTCTGTTATAATGGGTTGTAAATCTTTGATTATCTTCTTTATCCCTTCTAGTGCTGGGTTGTATGTAGTGACTAGAGGGACGCCGTTATTTGTTTTTTTTTCTTTGTATTGGAGGAGATTTTCTCTTCGGGTTTTCAAGGCTGTGTTTATGCTGCTGTTTATGGTTTTGTCTTTGTATCCTTTCTTATGGAAGGAGTCTGCCAGTGTTCTGAGATGTTTATCTCTATCCTCTGGGTCTGAACATATTTGGTGGTATCTGATGGCCTGGCTGTGTATGATGGCCCGTTTAGTGTACGGGGGGTGAAAACTGGAACTATGGAGATAGCTGCATTGGTCAGTCGGTTTTCTGTATATCGAAGTGTGAAGCTTGTCATCCCTGATGTATACTGTAGTGTCTAGAAAGTTGACATGTGTGTTTGAATAATCCATTTTTAGCTTGATAGATGGGTGAAAGGTGTTGATCAATGAGTCAAACTTTTTTAAATTTTCTTCACCTTCAGTACATATCATAAAGATATCATCAATATAACGATAATATCTGTATGGCTTATGTTGTATGCTGTTCAGGTCAGCCATAAATAAATTTGCATATTGGGGTGCTATTTTACTTCCCATAGCAGTGCCCATACACTGGAGATAGATGTCATTGTTGAAAGTGAAGTAGTTGTGTGTAAGAATGAATTCAATGAGCTGTGTAACATCATCAGCAGTGTATTTGTGGTTTGGTGAGGATGATAAGAATCTGTGACATGCAGCCAATCCATCCTTGTGAGGAATGTTACTGTACAGAGATTCTACATCCATAGTGACTAGAAGTGTATTAGGTGGTAATTGTTGTATATGGTTGAGCTTGTTAAGAAAATCTGTGGTGTCTTGCAGGAAACTTGCAGTGTTCATGACTAACGGTTTTAACATATTTTCAACAAGGCCTGAGATATGTTCGGTAAGTGTATTCATACCTGTTATGATGGGTCTGCCTGGATTTCCTGGTTTATGAATCTTGGGTAGCATGTAAAAGTCTCCAATTTCTGGGTTATTCGGAATCGCATTAATAACTTCTGAATGTAGATGACTTGGCATTGTTTTAATGAGACCTTTTAATTTCTTAGTGAAATCCTGGGTCGGATCATAGTCCAGTTTTTTGTAGTAAGTAGTATTTGCCAGCTGCCTCTGGCCCTCTTGTATATATTTGTCTGTATCCATCACAACGACTGCTCCACCTTTATCTGCTGGTTTGATGGTTATGACCTGATTATTGCGCAGATCGTGTACAGCTCTTCGCTCCAGTGGTGAGAGGTTGTATAATATTTTCTTTTGCTGGGTAGATATCAGGGATGTGACTCGCAGCCTGAAGCTGTCGATATAGGTGTCCAATTTGGGGTTGCGTCCTTGTGGAGGTGTGAAGTTGCTGTTCTTTTTCTTTTTGTCGCCTCCTATTGTACCTGGATTGCTTTCTTCTTTACTGTGGAAATATTCTTTGAGCCTTAGTCTCCTGAAGAATTCCTCCATATCTGACCACACCTGTAAATTATCCAATTTGGTGGTTGGGCAGAATGTGAGGCCTTTGGAGAGAACTGTTACTTCTGGTGCGGAAAGTTCATGATTTGACAAATTTATGATTCCAAGTTCCTCTGTTATAGCCACATTTTCAGTCAGGTCAGCATTTATACAAGGGATACCTGGGGATTCGGGATTGGGTTCCATGTCGCTGATAGCAGGAGTTATGGAAGTAGTGTTTGTTTTATGTTGTTTAGATTGTATCCAAAAGGTCTGTTCTTGGTGTAGCTTTTTGAATTTTTTTTGCTTCCTGTTCATGGCAAGTTTTTGTAGTTGTCTTTGCAAGGTTTCAATTTCATTCTTAATTTGGTTGATGCTTGTAGGGTCCAGTGATGTTGAGGTTTCAAACACCAACTGCTTTTGTTTCTTGATTTCTTCCCTTTTACCATACAGTTTATGAATGAGGTTGTTCCTTAATCTTTCACTAGTACGTCTGCAGAGTCCTTTTGCATAGGGAGAGTTCAGTGTATTTGCACAAGGATTTTTAATCCGGAGACCTTGTGGTATGAGATTCCTCTTTTTGCATCTTGAGAGAAAGAAAATGTCACTGTTCACCTGTGTTTCCTTTGTGATCAGGTTGGTTAACTGCTTCTTCATGCAGCTATATCCAGTATCTTCCATATTGCTTGAGGTGATTGTAGCCGTATTAGTGCAATAGTGCCAGAGAAAATTGAGTACTGTCCATGATACTTTTTTTATTTGCACTAACATACAATTTTTCAGGACAAGCTTTCGGGGATCTCCCCTTCTTCAAGGTCCAAGCAGTACTGAATAAAAACAGTTGTTTAAAAGGATGCTAATGTTTCTGTGAGAGTGTTTGAGCCTGACAGTGCTGTCTATGTCAGAAACTATGCTGCCGGGCCTCGTTGGATACCGGCGAAGGTACTTGTGGCTACAGGACCTTTGTCATACAAAGTACAAATTACTGATGGTAGAATATTACAAAGGCACGTTGATCGAATCTGAGAAAGAAGTGGTAGAATTGTACCTGCTGCTGGTTCTAGTGGTACTGGGATTCCAGTGATACCAGATCATGGTGAACCATTGTTTGATACAGGTGCTATTCCTCCAGGAAATGTTGTTGCAGAGCCAGTTTCTCTCAGTCCCTCTGACACAGCACAAGAAGAAGAATTACACCCAACTGAGATTCCCAGGGAACTGTCTCAAACAGTGGTCCTTAGGCGTCCAAGGAGAAATATTCACCCTCCCAGTTATGTCAAAGACTTTGAGGTCTAGGGGGAATGAGCGTTATGTATAAGTGTGTTATGCTGCTCTCCATCCAGTAGGGGGAAGCATTGTACATATATGCTGTGAACAAGGCTCAAACGCCAAAATACATCAGCCTTCGCTGCTATATTACATGGATTTGATGCAATATAGAAGAAATTATATCCTATTGCGGATGCTCTTTCTTGGACTATACGTTTGTATGTGCATTGGGTGTGTGGAGGACACCCTTAGCTAGAGCACCTGCAACAGGGAGTGTATTACCAGCCCTATACATTGTTGTTGGAGTAAGCATTGTATATATGTTCACTTCTTTATTGTTCTGGTAGAGCTATGTATTTTTGAGCATCTATTGCTCCTGTATGTCTGTGTTGGATTAAGTAAAGAAGTCCTGTGAATGCCTGTCCATGTCGATGGTTCAAATACATTTTAAAATACACAAAGCTGCTGTGCACTGATGATGCGGCACTGATAGGCAATGGTAGGCTGCACTGGTGAGGCAGCATTTATGGGCACTGATGAGGCAGCACTAATGGGCACTGATTAGGTGGCACTGATCGACCGCACTGGTGGGCACTGGTAGGCGGCACTGATGGGCGGCAGTGGTGGGCACTGATAGGTGGCACTGATGGGTGACACTGATGGATGGCACTGATGGACACTGATGGGAGGCACTGATGAGCAGGCACTGAAAGGCTGCACTGACTGGTATCACTAAACAGCACTGATTGGTGTCACTGATGGGCGTCACTGATGGGCACTGCTGTGGCTTTCCTGTAAACAGGGCACTGATGTTCAGTGCCCTGATTACCTGCCTGGACTCCCCTGGAAGGAGATACCGCTGATCTGCACTCCTCCCCACACACTCTGTCAGTGTGAGGCAAGGAGAACCGATTGACGGCACTTCCGCATGTATATGTGACTAGCTGTGACTGGACACAGCCGATCAAATGGTTAAAGAGCCATATCATCTGCTCTTTACAGAAATTGGGGTCCAGACGACGCGGCCACAATTACCCACCTGCACGCCCCCGCAGGTACGTGAGAGTGGACATTCTGGAGCGCCGTCATATGACGTTCTCCCAGAATGAGGACTGCACTGCTCCTCCGTCATTTGAAGGTGGGCGGGCGGTAAGTGGTTAAGGTGTGCTCTTAACAGGCGGTAAAACCGCACTTAAATTGCCTAGTTTTATCAGACTTTTTTTTTATAAATTGCCCCTAACGTGTATATTGCCAGATACAAAAGAAATAGTGTGACCTTGCATATGCACATATCGATATAATCACCTGGTGGGACTAAACTGATAAAATTGAAATTAAAAAACATGCAAACCAGAGATCCTCCAGTATTTTGTGATCAATATATTCAGTGTTTTCAATACTCTATGTTGCATCATTCAATAGTGGAATTGACAATAAATTGCTTAATAGCAATCACTGGAACCTAGCTCAATCACAAATCTCTACGTGTATGGCCAACTATTAGGCTGAATACTTTGTGCTGCTGCTCTGATTGAGATGCAAGTACAACTGCAGCAGATGACCTATCTGACGTGCCCCCTAATTTTAACTTTTCGGAATCCTGAGATGGGCACTTCAATGTGACCAACTTTACATGAAGGTGTTGACCGGTCAGTTTAAAGCCCATCCCTTCTAATGATGACCACTACATTTTTGTTTGTAAAAAATTCTGCATTCAAAAGAAAAAGACAGTATACAGTAGATTGTATGCATTAATGATATATGACAGATGTGTAACGTACATTGCTAATTTTATTAGAGTGTGTAGTCAGTATACCACAATTTTAGCTGTCTTGGATTACACATTTCCCTTTGCCCACCTATTATATCCCTCCAACACATGGTCATTGACAAGAGCCCTTCTAAAAATCCCCATTCAAAAAATTGTACTCACTACAGCCACAAACACAAGGGAGCAGAAGGCGATCAAATAGTGTCTCCAGGTCATCATCTTCATAGCTAATGTCATCTGTAGCTCTCTGTTGGATTATGCATTGTACATTGTACCATACCTGAGCCCCACCTATGTACTGCATCTCACTGCCAGAGCTCTTGTTAACATTTAACAACTTCGCTCTGAGCAATTAAAGGGAATGGATGTTCTGTTCAAAATTGTATTAGATAATGATGTGAGATTGGCTTAATGTAAACAATGTTATCAATAAAGTCTTACTGAGTACCGCCAGTTTTCTGACACCAAGGGCTTTTTTTCTCAGAGAATAAGTGTATGTACTCAATCTTTTTGGGTCACTCCTTGTCTCTGCCTCCTACCCACCTCTGAGCACTGTTCCTTGGTTTCACCCCCTACCCACCTTCCAGTTCGCCCCTTTTGGAGAATACATAGCCAAGTATCCTTTTGTGGTTCTAAGTAGTTTGTATGGAATTTGTTAATGGCAACAAGAAAAGCAGTAAAATAGATTGCCCCACCCACTCAGCAACAATAGATCCCACCTCACCCAGCAACAATAGATCTCCACCAATAAAAGACCCCTTGCAACATAATACACCCAGCAACAATAGATCCCCCCCCCCCCCAAACAAAACTGTGTTCCCCCATGCTCCCGCTGAAAAAAAGCCCTTCTGACACAGGGCTGTCTTAATAGCATCATGGGCCCCTGGGCAAAGTAATGCAGTGGGGCCCCTACCAGCCTGCCCCAATTTACGCACCTACTTTCAAGAATTAAACTATATATAGTTGATAGAATTAAACATATACTGTATGTATTAGTACACTCAATAAAATGTATTTTAAACAATAAGAAGACATACCATAAATCAAAGACTAATCAACACACTGGGCATAGTACAGGGGAAAAGGCAGAAGGGCACAGTACAGGGGAGGAGGCATAAGGACACAATACAGGGGAGGAGGCATAAGGGCACAGGACAGTGGAGAAGGCATAAGGGCACAGTATAGGGGAGGAGGCATAAGGGTACAGTACAGAGGAAGAGGCAGAAGGGCACAGTACAGGGGAAGAGGCAAAAGGACACAGTGCTGGGGAAAAGGCAGAAGGGCATAATACAGGGGAAGAGGCTGAAGGGCAAAGTACAGGGGAGGAGTCAGAAGGGCTAAATACAGGGGAGGAGGCAGTAGGGCACAGTACAGGGGAGGAGGGAGAAGGGTACAGTACAGGGGAGGAGGCAGAAGGGCACAGTACAGGGGAGGAGGCAGAAGGACACAGTACAGGGGAAGAGGCAGAAGCGCACAGTACAGGGGAAAAGGCAGAAAGGCACAGTACAGGGCAAGCGGCAGAAGGTCACAGTACAGGGGAAGAGGCGGGAGGAGGCAGAAGGGCATAAAACAGTGGAGGAGGCAGTAGGGCACAGTACAGGGGAAGAGGCAGAAGGACACAGTAGAGGGGAGGAGGCAGAAGGGCACTGTACAGGGGAGGAGGCAGAAGGGCACAGTACAAGGGAAGAGGTAAAAGGGCACAGTAGAGGGGAAGAGGCAGAAGGGCACAGTACAGGGGAAGAGGCAGAAGGGCACAGTACAGGTGAAGAGGCAGAAGGGCACAGTACAGGAGAAAATGCAGAAGGGC
The DNA here is from genome assembly GCA_018402905.1 of Glandirana rugosa. Lineage (NCBI taxonomy): Eukaryota > Metazoa > Chordata > Amphibia > Anura > Ranidae > Glandirana > Glandirana rugosa. The sequence goes on along the minus strand of BLSH010297388.1, from coordinate 465,079 downwards.
ACAGTACAGGGCAGCGACAGAAGGTCACAGTACAGGGGAAGAGGCAGAAGGGCAAAGTACAGGGGAGGAGGCAGAAGGGCATAATACAGTGGAGGAGGCAGCAGGGCACAGTACAGGGGAACACAGTAAAGGGTCAACAAAACGCTGCAAAAGAACATTTTCTAAGCAGCGTCTCCTGCCCGACGCCCACAGAGCAACCAGTGTGCATGGAGCCTTATAGCCAATAGTGTTGACAGTTTTTTGGAATTTTTATATCTTAAAGTTGCACTTCTGTTTGTCAAAAAGCAATATTTTTGTTTGTTTATGAAACTTGGTTTTATTTATAAAGAAGTTATACATCACAACCGCTAAATCTGTTTCTGTAGTGCATGTTCAAACCTTAATACCATAAATAATAACATAATATTAGATTTTTACTCCAGAAATATATAAAGAGTTTGGCGATTCTAGAGAAATGCTTACATAAAGCATTACAATATAGCTAAACCCATTAGATTTTAGTCAACTAAAATGTGCTGAGGATTTTAGTTGACTAAAATACGGCTAAAACTAACATGGCACTAAAACTAAATCAAAATATGATGTCGGCATCCAAAATCAATGGCACCAAAAACTTCCATTCAGGCCACAAGGTAACCAAGAGTTATGAAGAAATAGGATCCTGCAGCTTCCAAAGAGGGATCCTGGATGATCTGAAACAGCTCAATTACAAAAAGACAGGAGCATGAAATCCAAAAATAAAGGTTCTAGTAGATCAGTGTAGGCAGCAGAGGGCACCAGGATGGACACATAACCAAGCTAAGCTGAAGTTGCAGAAGCACCCAATCTCATAGCCGGCATACAGGGACCTGCTTTGACAGCTGTCAAAGAACCGTCAATAGACAGTGTCCTCAGCCGCTAGCTGTTGCCTTGTAGTAACCTCTATGTGGGGGGAATAGGGGGTGGTAACGCATTTCAAAGGACAGCTCCTTCTTTCTCAAACCAGTTCCTATGGATAACAGAGGGTTTTAAAAAGGATCGAATCAGCTTGAGAGTATTAGATCGTTACTTTGTATTGTCGGCAATTTGATTAAGAGGTACAGCAATGCCCAGACCAAGTCAGCATGAC
>BLSH010297388.1:419719-431965 GCA_018402905.1 Glandirana rugosa | reverse complement strand
CTTACATGTATTAACACAACGACGACACGTTTATTTAAATTTAAGAACTCGAAAACAAAAAAAAAAATTAAAACAAAACCCCCTCGACCCGAACCTCTTCACTTGACAGAACGATTACTGTTTAATATTCCACATTAACACCTAATTTTTTTTGCTTAGAGAAGTCATCTCAACTCGCTTGGAGACATTCAAGCCCAAGACGACCAGGCTAGGCTTGAAGCCCTGTTTCAGGCCCAAGCCCAGGCCTGCCTTGGGCTTGCTAGCGTGCCTGGGGCTTGGGGTAACTTTACTTACCCCTGGGCTTGAAAATCCGTGTTTTTACCGACTTACCCCCATTTTACTTCCTTTTGCAGCCCTCTAGGGCTTTCCAGGACTTTGTTACAGCCATTTTTGTGCCTAAAAGTTCGGGTCCCCATTCATTTCAATGGGGTTCGGGGTCCGTGCGATCGTTCGGGTTCCGTCCGGACCCGAACCCGGACTTTGTCCCGAAGTTCGGATCGGACCAGCAGAACCCGAACTTACAGAGGTTCGCTCAACTCTACTGAAGAGATTCGTTTTTTTTAATCCACAATTACACCTTATAATTTGTCATTAGCAAGACAGTTCACTTCTCCAAGCCCAGCTCCCCCAAAACAAAATTAAAAAAAAAAACAAAAGCTCAAGAATTTAAATTTATTTGCACAGCAGCAACACAATTATGTACATTCATTTAGTGGCATTAGTATATTAGGTGGTACATTTAGACACACATTTAGCAATTTGGATCTCATGGCCCTGCTCATAGGAGCTTACAATCTAAAATTTTTCAAAGCCTTATAGTGGACATAGCTTTAATTTCACAGTGTATAGCAGGCTACATATTTCATAGTACAGCTACTCTCAACAGACACCAACCGCCAACAAATGTTTAGCTGCAAGATTATACAAAATTACAAAAAAAGTCAGTCATTCTTAAAAAAAATACAAAATATTAAAAAGACACATATTCCAAACATTAACACTCACCACCCCACATTCCACACACATACATTGGTGACCGTTCTCCTGGAATATGCATTTCTGTGTACATGATTAAGCAATGAGATCAAAGAGTAGAAGGTCAGCAGATGCTCCCAAACCATAAATGCATGGTCAGACAGCAACAATACACAACATTGACAGTAAAGCTACACTTTTGATGGACAAAATGCACAAGAATTTCAACTAACAGCCCAAGTGGGGCACAATATCAGCCCTACTCCCCCAAAAACCACAGAAAATAACATGGCCTCTTCGCAGGGCAAACCAACCCCTCTACTGCAGCCATTTATATAATATAGGTTGTGTTGTTAGCACACCGACACACCCAATGGAAGTACATGCCCACCAGTGTCATTCAATCTGTCTCTTCATGTCTGCCTAACTCTATAGTGATTGCACCTGATAAACAAGAACACTAACAATTTGCAAATGTGTTAGCCCACAAGATATTGTCAAAATGCCTGCCTTTACACGCACATGAACTTTAATGGCATCCCAGTCTTAGTCTGTAGGGATCAATATTGAGTTGGCCCACCCTTTGCAGCTATAACAGCTTCAGCTCTTCTGGGAAGGCTATCCACAAGGTTTAGGAGTGTGTCTATGGGAATGTTTGACCATTCTTCCCAAAGCACTTTTGTGAGGTCAGGCACTGATGTTGGACGAGAAGGCCTAGCTTGCAGTCTCCGCTCTAATTAATCCCAAAGGTGTTCTATCGGGTTGAGGCCAGGACTCTGTAGAGGCCAGTCACGTTCCTCCACCCCAAACTCACTCATCCATGTCTTTATGGACCTTGCTTTGTGCACTGGCCAAAATCATGAGGGGGGATTATGGTGTGGGGTTGTTTTTCAGGGGTTGTTCTTTCACACTTGTGCGAATTGAAATTTGTGCCATTTTACCACAATTTGCTGCAATTTTTTGCTGCAATGTTTTGCAGGGATTTTGATGTGACTTGAAGCAATAGCTGTGTAATCCTGAGGTCTATGGACCTCAAGTCGCATCAAAGTCAGACCAAAGTAGTGCAGGGACTACTTTGAAGTCACTGCGACTTGAAGTCACACAGCTATGAATGGTACTCATTGAAAATCATGGGGAATGACTTGTCATGTTACTTTGAGGTCCCAAGTCACAGGAAAAGTCGCACAAGTGTGAAAGGGGCCTGAAGATGATTTCCAATGAGCATCATTCATATCTGTGCATCTTCAAAGTAGTCCCTGAACTACTTTGGTCCAACTTTGAAGCAACTTGAGGTCGATAGACCTCAGAATTACACAGCTATTGCTTGAATTCACATCAAAATTGCAGCAAAAAATTGCGGCAAATCGCGGTAAATTGTGGTAAAGACTTGCGACTTTCAGGTCGCACAAGTGTGAAAGCGGCCTTAGCCCAGGTTCACATAGGTGCGATGCAGGAACCAGCACGATTTCAGCACCTGCATCGCACCTCTCCAACAGGTTGTTTACACTGCCTTCTTTGAACTGCTGCGGGTGTCAGTACAATATTAATAACACCCCCAAATTGGTTCATGGATCGCAGTGCTAACTGTGGATTCCGATAGGAATTGGATATCATGAGTGAGAACACCCATGCGATCCGATTCTGGTGCGGGGAAAAAAAAGGGTTGGCTAAATAAAATTTGGACCCTACAGACTAAAACTGGGATGCTCTTAAAGTTCATGGAGTTCAAAGGCAGGTGTCCCAATACTTTTGGCAAGATTGCAGATTGTGCAAGATTTGCAATGGTGGTGAAACCTTCGTCCACATAAATGCAACATTTATATAAAACTTGGGGAAGGACATGAGTTATGTTTAACTACACAGGAAGAGCTGACAGCCTTTCTACAGGATGTAGCATGTTTGGGATTTGAACCTATGAACCCCGGGTTGGCTTAGCAGAAGGGCTAAGCCCTTGGCCACATTCATGGAGCATCTGTTGCTGTGATGTCAAGCAGTCCTAAGTCCCAGGGGTGCAATAAATGAACCAATGCAGATGTGCTGTGGAAGGCTGGATAACCATTGAACAACCTGTTTCTGGCATATGCCATCTGTTTTGAAGGTTTGTCTTGGCTCAGTACAGTGAGCATTCTGCTATAGAACATCTCTCATTTTGGGGCATTTGCCTTGGTAAGAAGCTGCTAGATGGGAAATGTTAAGGCTGATTATAGTCCTTGCCTATAGAAAACATGTGACACAATTTGCAATAGTGGTGGAAACCTCCTACACATAAATACTACATGTAGACATAATTTTGGTAAGGACATGAATTATGAGAACAGAAAACCTCTCTACATGAAGTGATATTCTCAGGACACAAACCCAGAACCTCTATGTTCCTAGATAGAAGCATTAAGCTGTCAGCCACCAGTCTGCCAAATGTGCAACCCTCCTACACATAAATGCCATTTCTTTGCACATATAAGTGGTGGAATTACATTAGTCTGGAGTTTATGCTATGCTATTTGGTAGTGTTTGAAGTGTAGAACAGTGATATTATTGTAACAGCAATGGTTTGTGAAGATACCTGTGTGAGTTTGGGAAAAGATTTTAAAGAGCAACAAGCGAGAGACAGAGAAAAAATATTTTAACAAAACATGAGAAGGTTAAACATTCTAACATTCTTAAAGCGGAGTTCCACCCAAAAGTGGAACTTCCGATTTAAGACTCCTCCCCAGCTCCAGATGCTGAAACGGAGCTTTTGGGGAGGAGGGGGGGTGGGGATACCCTATTTTTAGGGGTACTTCCGCCCCGGTCGCCTTAGGCGATCGGAAGTGGAAGGACTCCTTCCCCCTCCCTCCCGAAGTCTTCTGGGACACAGGACAGGTCCTAGAAGACTTCGGGACCAATCACAATGCGCAGCGCCACTCGCGCATGCACAGTGTGCGCCCGGCCGTGAAGCCGCGGCCGGGTGCCCACAGTAGCAGTGCCGGCGCCGCGGAGGGGAGGGGGAGAGGAGCGAGGCTCTGTGCGGCTTCATCGCTGGACCGGGAGACAGGTAAGTGTCGGTTTATTAAAAGTCAGCAGCTACACTTTTTGTAGCTGCTGACTTTTAATAAACCTAAGGAAAGGGTGGAACTCCGCTTTAAAAACAAATTAGATGATGAAATAGCAACATTGTTGCAGGGACAATTTATTTGAGAGAAAGATACATTTCATCTCAACATGAAAAGGATTTCTTTAGGGAAGTTACAATTGTAGCATTAGAATCAATGGCTGAAACTTGCATTGGGCTATATAGCGCAAATTTGCCTTCTCAAGAAGGCATATTAGCCAACGCGAATTTGGGAATTTACTATAGCGCCCTCAAAAAAAGGCATGGGAGTTAAAATGAGGAAATTTTCTTGTCTGAGCATGCTCAGTTGTGCTGATGAATAGTCAAGAAAAAAGGGGGAATTTGGCTCTTTTCAGACTTTCAATGATATTTCAGGTTATATATCACTTTTTTAAACAATTTAAAAGCAGATCATCATTAAACAAGTTACTACATTTTTAAGAATCATTTAGGTGATCATATCATGCTCTAAACATTATTTCCATGTGCAATTCCCTTGCTTTTACCACGACTAGTTTTTTAGTCAGTCACTGTTGTTTGGGCGCTGTAGCTCCCCAGTGCCGGCAGCACTGAAGCAGCCCCAGACCATGACACTCCCACCACCATGCTTGACTGTAGGCAAGACACACTTGTCTTTCTACTTCTCACCTGGTTGCTGCCACACACGCTTGACACCATCTGAACGAAATACTTTTATCTTGGTCTCATCAGACCACAGGACATGGTTCCATTAATCCATGTCCTTAGTCTGCTTGTCTTCAGCAAACTGTTTGCGTTCTATCTTGTGCATCATCTTTAGAAGAGGCTTCCTTCTGGGACAACAGCTATGCGGACCAATTTGATGCAGTGTGTGGCATATGGTCTGAGCACTGACAGGTTGACCCCTTCAACCTCTGCAGCAATGCTGGCAGCACTCATACATCTATTTCCCATAGACAACCTCTAGATATGACGCTGAGCAAGTGCACTCAACTTCTTTGGTCAACCATGGTGAGGCCTGTTCTAAGTGGAACCTGTCCTGTTAAACCGCTGTATGGGCTTGGCCACCGTGCTGCAGCTCAGTATCAGGGTCTTGGCAATCTACTTATAGCCTAAGCCATCTTTATATAGAGCAACAATTCTTTTTTTCAGCTCCTCAGAGAGTACTTTGCCATGAGGTGCCATGTTGAACTTCCAGTGAACAGAATGAGAAAGTGAGAGTGATAACACCAAATTTAACACACCTGCTCCCTATTCACACCTGAGACCTTGTAACACTAACGAATCACATGACACCGGGGGAGGGAAAATTGCTAATTGGGCCCAATTTGGACATTTTCACTTAGGGGTGTACTCACTTTTGTTGCCAGCAGTTTAGACATGAATGGCTGTGTGTTGAATTATTTTGAGGGGACAGCAAATTTACACTGTTATACCAGCTGTGCACTCACTACTTTACATTGTAGCAAAGTGTCATTTCTTCAGTGTTGTCACATGAAAAGATAGAATAAAATATTTACAACAATGAGAGGGGTGTACTCACTTTTTTGAGATACGGTATATATATATATATATATATATATATATATTTTTTTTTTTTAATGTTTAAAAAAAGAATAAAAAATTATTGTTGTTATTATTTTTAACATAATTTCACCAGTCAGTTTCCCTGATCACCGCCACGCCAGTCATATGATGACACTGTACTGCACTGGTGACAGTATGTAAAAAAAAATGTGAAAAACAATAATTAAAATTATTTAATTTCTTCATTTTCCAAAAAATTGTGACAAAAAAATTGCAACTGTAAAAACCACAACATGCCTCATACTAATTGCTTCAGACTGTCTCCTTTCCAAAAGTGTGTAATTTGGGGAAATTTGTACTGTCCTGGCATTTTAACTACTTACCCACCGGAGCCCCTTTTAACATTTGTCGTTTACAAGTTAAAAACAGTTTTTTTTTTTGCTAGAAACAGTAAAGTTAGCCCAATTTTTTTGTATATTGTGAAAGAGGATGTTACGCCGAGTAAATAGATACCATACTTGTTACAGTTGAAAATGGTGACAAACTCCGGTACTTAAAAACCTCCATAGGCGACGTTTTAAAAATTTTTAACCGTTACCAGGTTAGAGGTGCAGAGGAGGTCTTTTACTAAATTTATTCCTCACACTGTGGTGATCGCGGCGATACCTCAACACTGAACACTGTTTTCATATGCGACTTATGTATGCGTTTTTTTGCTATGCGAGCTCGCGGGGACGGGTGCGCTTTAAAGAATTGTTTGTTTGTTTTTTTATTTATTTTATTGATTTATTTTTTTTAGCACTGTTCCTTTAAAAAAAGGGCGTGATTACGTATGCGTTTTCTTTGCTATGCAAGCTTGCAGTTACGGTGGCACTTTAAATTTTATTTATTTTATTTTATTTACTTTCTTTAAGACTGTTTGTTTAAAAAAAAAATCTGATCACTTTTATTGCGATCACAAGGAATGTAAACATCCCTTGTGATAGTAATATATGGTGACAGGTACTCTTTATGGAGGGATGGGGGGTCTAAAAGACCCCCCCATCCCTCCTTTGCCCTTCACAGTATTCAGATTGCCAAAAACGTCGATTCTGAATACTGTCATTTTTTTAAAACCAGCGCCGTTAGCCGCCAAGTAAACCGGAAGTGAGGTTGTGATGTTACTTCTGGAATTTGACGAAGGAGACCCGATCAGAGCCGATCCCGGCTTCCTTCAGGTCTCCTCCTAGCCGCCGGACCTGCCGGATCAGAGCTCTGGTCTCCCGGTGGGACTAGAGGCCAGAGAAGAGCGGTGGGAGGGGGGATGTCCCCTCCCACGGCCCGGGATAACGACCGAGCGGCTCCAGAGCCAGATCGCCCATTATCGCCAGATAGCCCATCGCCAGCTCTGAAAAACGGTACCGGGATATAGCCTGCAGCTGCAAACTATACCCCAATACGTCCACTTAAAGCAGCCGTGGTTTATAAACGGCGATTTGCGTTAAGTGGTTAAGGGTGTCAAGAAATGAGACAAGCCATCTTTACATCAGGACTGTCTACTCTTCTGTCTGACACTTCTTAAATAGCTAAGGAGCCGAGTATGACTGGGGCATGCTGGGTCGATGACATCACAAGGGGGTGGGATCATCAGGTGACTCTGCCCCTTAGCTATTTAAGAAATGTCAGACAGAGGAGCAGGCCATTTTTTTTTCAGCTTTGGCGGTGCGACAAGCGGCATGAGATGGATCTACATCGGAGGACATTGTATTTTATTTTTACTGTCTTAATTCCTTTTTTAGATGTTTTGGTGAATGGGGGGGCTGACATTTGGGGGCCCACTTGTTAAAGAGGGCTTCCAGATTCTGATAAGTCTTCTGCCCGCAGACCCCCACAACTACAGGCCACAGAGCCCCCCCTTGACTGAAAGCGCCCCCCATTTTGAGGGCATGTGGCCTTATACGGTTCGGGGGTGCACTCACTCATTCCCCCTTCCCGGCCTGCCGGGCTGCATGCTCAGATAAGGGTCTGGTATGGATTTTGGGGGGACCCAACGCCATTTTTGAAAAAAAATTTGGTGTGGGGTTCCCCTTAGAATACATACCAGACCAGAAGGGCTCGCTGATAGCTGATGAGTCATCGGTTGTTAAGGACGTGGCGGCTTCCCTGGCCGCTGTTTAACAATCAGCTAGTCTTCACACAGATTTCGAATCGGCCGATCATTTTTCAATCAATCCAAATTTTAATTGTTCTGAAAATTTGGAATTCGTTAGAAAATTAGAGATTTCGATACATCCAAACCCCTGAATAACCAAAAATTCATCCGAATTTGTATTTGGACCAAAACAAATTGCCCATGTCTAGTGTTGCCTTCACACCGTAACCCTATAGAGGTATTGGAAAATAAAATAAAATCGGTTGTTAAGGACGTGGCGGCTTCCCTGGCCACTGCTTAACAGCCAGCTGCTAGTCTTCACACTGATTTCGAATTGGCCTATCATTTTTCGATCAATCCAAATTTTAATCGTTCTGAAAATTTGGAATTTGTTAGAAAATTAATAAACGAAACAAATTTTAAAGAATTTCAACAAAATTCGTTGCTATTTGTTACCATTTCATTTGGAGGTTCCGATACATCCTAATCCCTGAATAACCAAAATTTCATTCAAATTTGTATTTGGACCGAAACAAATTGCACATGCCTAGTGTTGCCTTCACACCGTAACCCTATAGAGCAGGGATATGCAATTAGCGGACCTCCAGCTGTTGCAGAACTACAATTCCCATGAGGCATCGCAAGACTCTGACAGCCGCAGCATGATACCAAGAGGCAGAGGCATGATGGGACTTGTAGTTTTGCAACAGCTAGAGGTCCGCTTATTGCATATCTATGCTATAGAGGTATTGGAAAATAAAATAAAAACCAGAAAGTTGCGCTAAAAATAACAGTCCGAATATGTTCAGAAAAATGATGTAATAAATAATAGTCCTAAAACGATCTCCTCATTCAAGAATAATAGTCCTAAAACAATCTCCTCATTCAGGAAAAAATTAATGTAACAAATAATAGTCCCCGGGAAGACTTTCACTGGAATGAAACCGGTCGGGCGAGGATATGTTCAATCACCGCGGAATGCTGTTTTATCCAATATTGTCTGTTGGGTTGCTGTAAGGTTATTTGAATGTCTGTCAAATAAACGCACTTGGTTTAACTGCACTAGTGACGACCTTTTGTGCTTCCTTTTATACCATCTGAATCTGGCTGACTCCATGCTGATGCAATGCTGTTCCTTTAATCCGGTGGACAACGGATACGAGTGGAGCTCATTCACAAGCGTGTAATAAAGGGTCATCTGATTCTGGTAAGCACACATCCTTTAAGGTGTTTTCACATGGTGATGGATTCCTGCACATGCACTTTCTTCTAAATGAGGAGATCGCTCTAGGACTATTATTTGTTACATTCATTTTTTCCTGAATGAGGAGATCATTCTAGGACTATTATTTATTACATTTATTATTCTGAACATATTTGGACTGTTATTTTTAGCGCAACTTCCTGGTTTTTATTTTATTTTTGGATCACGTTATTCTCACAATAACATGTAGCTCACAAGTTTGAATTTCACATTTCATTGGCCTTGCTGTAAAAAATTTAAATTATATGCCCCGGGCAAACAGGTGCGGAAAAATTGGACTTTGGGTATTGGTGGTGCCTTCATACCGTAACCCTATAGAGGTACTCTTGATGAAAGCAAGAATTGGCCTTGCTGTAAAAAATGTAACCACTTCCTTATTGTTGTATTGTAAAATGATGCCAGCAAGGTGCACTCCCCATCCTGGGTGGATGTCATATGATGTCCTCTCGTTTTTGCTGCTCCTTGGACACAGCCCATCCCTGATCAGTGTAAAGAGCCAATAGAAAATGTCTCTTTACCACGTGACCGGCTGTGCCCAATCACAGTCGGTCACAGAATGTCAACAAACCGTGGTAACAAGCTGTTACCGGGTTCTCCTCCTGTGTACCTGTCATCAACCCACCAGGGTACCCAAGTACCTCTCACCAACCCATCAGAGTACCCAAGTATATGTCACCAACCCATCAGAGTACCCGAGTACCTGTCACCATCTCATCATAGTACCCATATACCTGTCACCAGCCCATCTGAGTACCTGAGTACCTGTCACCAGCCCATCAGAGCACCCGAGTACCTGTCACCAGCCCATCAAAGTACCCGAGTACCTGTCACTAGCCCATCTGAGTATCCAAGTACCCGTGTACCTGTCACCAATCCATCAGAGTACCCGAGTACCTGTCACCATCTCATCAGAGTACCCGAGTACCTGTCACCATCTCTTTAGAGTACCCATATACCTGTCACCAGCCCATCTGAGTACCTGAGTACTTGCCACCAGCCCATCAGAGTACCCGAGTACCAACTGGCTGTTGTTTGTCGGGGTCTGCAGGCGGGGGCTTATTGGAATCTGGAAGCCCCCTTTAATCAGATCCCAACCCCCCACCCTATGTGAATGAGTATAGGGTACATTGTACCCCTACCCATTCCCCTGAAAAAAGTGTCAGAAAAAAAACACTACACAGGTTTTTAAAATATTTTATTAAATTAGCTCAGGCGCCTCCCTCTCCGGCGTCTTCTTTCTTCTGCTCTTTTGCGGGGCCTTCTTTCTTCTGAGGGGTCTTCTATCTCCTGCTGGTCTTCTGCTCTTTTGCCGCTGTCTTCTCCCTCTGTTTTTCTTCCCATGTTGACAAGCCGCGAATTCCCTGATGAATGCTGTATCCCTGGCTCTGCAACGACTTATATTGGCATGGGGCGTGACCACCGGGTGATGTCACCCATAAGCCCCACCCCCTTGTGACATTACCGCCCGATGCATGATAGGGAAGACAGCGGCAAGAAAGCAAAAGACCAGCAGAAGATAGAAGACCTCTTAGGAGAAAGAAGGCCCCGCAAAAGAGCAGAAGATGCTGGAGAGTGTGAAGAGCCGGAGGGGGAATAAATTATTTTAAAAACCTGTGTAGTGTTTTTTTTTTACACTTTTTATTCAGGTGAATGGGTAGGGGTAAAATGTACCCCATACTCATTCACATAGGGTGGGAGGCCAGGATCAGACCCCGACAACCAACGGCCAGGGTCCCTCATAAACATGGGGACAAGGTGCTGTAGGGTGGGGGCGCAGAGCACCCCCTGCCCCAAAACACCTACTCCCCAATGTTGAGAGCATGCAGCCTAGCATGGTCCAGGAAGGGGGGCACTCGCCGGTCCTCACCCCCTTTCCTGACCTGCCAGGCTGTGTGCTCAGATAAGGGTCTGGTATGGATTTTAGGGGGGAACCCCACGCCATTTATTTTTTAATTTTGGAGCGGGGGTTCCCCTTCAAGATCATCAGCACACAAGTCGCGCTGCAAATCGGATCGTCATGATCCGACTTCTGGTGCGAATTCTATTCAAATCAATGGGCCATAGGGAACCATTGATTTTAATTAGAGGCATGAAAAACGCGGCTTAAAGCTAGCGTGGAAAAACGTGCAAAAAAATGTTCAAAAAAGCTGAAAAATGTCACTCAAAGCTACTGACGTTTTTAGGACTGTGTGCATGAGTCCTAACTCTCGCCATGGAGTCCCCTGAGCTGTATCCCACTAATCACTATCTTCAAGAGGGTGGTTGCACGCACCCTGAAGGGACAGTACAGTTAGAAGTGTCCTTCATTATCTTTTCTACTAAGTTTTGAGTATTGCAAGGCTCCAGCCGCACCCTACCCAAGTTAAATCAGCATTAAACTACTAAAAGACATGCATTGCCTGTTTCTTGAGATGAAAGACTGTTAACTGCTGTGTGCCTGGCTGCCATTACCCCTCACATGGAATGGAACCTGGGATAAATCAGCCAGCATGGCTTGGGGGTTTTTTATACAAATGGACAAATGAAGGTACCCCTTTAAATGGCTGGTCTGTCTTCTTGATCACCAAGCCTCCCACATAGACGGTATACTATCTACATCTTATACTAGTGTGGGTTAAGAAGCAGCAAAAAAAAAGCCGTGCATTGTATCCTGTATGTGTTATTTAGTTGACAAAGGGAAAAAGGCAATTCTGTTCTTCACTAGAAAATAGAGAAAAGTTCTTACTTGGAATAAACTTCTCCAGGTATTCAAACCACTGGCGCAGCGTAGAGTCCCCGAACATGTGGATGTCTTTCCCTTTAAGGCAGGCCAATGCGTCAGACGGTCGAGGAAAATGTCTTGCCATACATATCAGGGATGTCCAAACATCGTTATAGTAGAACCCAGATGGCTTTGGAGGTTCCTGACCAGGGCTACAGACTGTGAGATTGGAAATAAGACCTGGAAGGCAGGTGACCAGATAAGTCTTGCAAGGAAAGAAAAGATTCATATAACTTATAAAATTTCTGCACAAGCCATTTTGTACTAGGAGGGAGGAGGATGAGCTGAGCAGGCACATTTCTGCTTGGTGAGGGAATCAGGATGAGCTTAGCCACTGTGTCTTTTTTAGGGGGAAGGAAGCAGAGGGAACTGAGCTGCTGAATTCCTGCTTGCTGAGGGGGGAGGAGGCAGGAGGAACTGAGCTGCTGAATTCCTGCTTGCTGAGGGGGGAGGAGGCAGGAGGAACTGAGCTGCTGAATTCCTGCTTGCTGAGGGAAACGGGGGGAGGGCTAGAGGGG
>BLSH010297388.1:403681-418213 GCA_018402905.1 Glandirana rugosa | reverse complement strand
AAAGAGACAGAGTTTCCACTCTATAGTCCTTAGATAAATCTGTGAACTATAAAGTGGGTTCGGAGTGGAGGTGTCCCAACAATTTTATTTTTTATTTTGTTTATTTTACATTTTTTATTATTGTTTAACAATTTGTATTAAAATTTTTTTAACATCTTTTTAGTAAAATTTTTTATTCCCGAGTAAGTGTGCCCAAGAGACCGGGTATGTCACACTTACTCTCCAAACAAACACGCCGTCACATAGACAATCCGACGTAAGTGTGTCCTCGCCTGAGGTCCTTTAAGTCGCGCTGGAAGTCGCGCTGAAAGTCGCGCTTAAATCGCCTAGCGAAGTCGCGCTGAAGTCGGGTCGCCCCTGTGTGAATGCAGCCTAACAGATACACTGCCGCACAAACAAACCTCTCATTCACACTGTATGGGCCAGAGAACCCGTGTGAATGAGCCCTTATTTTTTAAAATGATTTTTCTACAATTTTTTTAAAATTATGTTTAACAATTTGTTATTATTTTTTACATTTTATTTGTTTTATTTTTTATTTTAACAACCCTGTGGAGGTGAGGCTTGGGTGAAATATCAAGTGTCTAAATAGATTCCTGATATCTCACCTTTGAGACAGAGAAAGAAATTGAGAATTCCTTTCTGCAGTCTCAGCTTCACTGAAGATGAATGAACAGGAGACAGAGGCTCCTGTTCATTCATAAACTGAAGTAGAGTAAATACAGTTTTAACCACTTCAGCCCCGGAAGGATTTCACACTTTAGGACCAGAGCACTTTCTGCAATTCGGCGCTGCGTCGCTTTAACTGACAATTGCGCGGTCGTGCGACTTTGTACCCAAACTAAATGTGCGTCCTTTTTTTCCCACAAATAGAGCTTTCTTTTGGTGGTATTTGATCATCTCTGCGTAATTTCTGATTTCCGCTATATACAAAAGAAGAGCGACAATTTTGCAAAAAAAAAAAAAACAAATTTCTTACTTTTTGCTAAAATACAAATCCAAAACAATATATTTAAAAAAACATTTTTTTTCATCGGTTTTGGCCGATTTATATTCTTCCTCATATTTTTGGTAAAAAAAAAAATCGCAATTGCCGTTTATTGATTGGTTTGTGCAAAAGTTGCCACATTTATGGATGATGAGAATTAATTTCTGGGGTTTTTATTATTTTTTAATTTTTTACTAGTAAGGGCGGCGATCTGCGATTTTTATCGGTACTGCGATATTGCAGCGGACATGTCAGACCATTTTGACACTTTTTTGAGACCATTGGCATTTATACAGCAATCAGTGCTATAAAAATGCACTGATTACTGTGTAAATGCCATTGGCAGTGAAGGGGTTAACCTGCAGGGGTCGCTCTAAGGGTTAACTGTGTTCCCTGGGTGTGTTCTAACTGTGTGTGGGCTGCCCTGGCTGGGGAAAGGGGATTCTCACGGCTTCCATATAGAGGAAGCCTGTGATCACCGCCCTTCCCCCTCTATGAGAAGTGAGATCCGTGTTTACTTACACCGTTCTCTCACTGCGGGGGGGCCAGCTCGGGTAGCCGGCGGTGATCGAGTCCGCCGCACCCAATCTCTGGCCCCCCCGGACACAGTGAGCGTGTGAGCGCGCCTCCAGTGGCGCGCGCTCACAGCACTAGTTATCGCAGCTGCCGTCATATGACGGCGGTTTGCGATAATGAGCCACTCTGTCGCCGTGAGATTGCGGTCGGCACGTGGTTAATATGCTTCAGTTATGAATAGACACAGGGCATCATTCCCATAACTGCTCCCCGATTATACAACCCCCCCCCCCGTCTTGCCCACATCTGTTTCCCCTGCTGTCCAGGACCCCCTGTGTGACTGGGCCCCCTACAGGAGGACCAGCCACGTCATTCATTCACAGTGTTCTGTGAATGGGAAAAGTACAAGTAGCAGCTTGTAGTTCTCAATGAGGGCTTTCTTTTTTGAGTGTAACTGCCAGCCTGTGTCAGGTTCCATGCACACTAGTGTTTTTTTAAGTTCCTAGAAGCTGTTATTAGCAATTTTTCTGCTCCTAGAAGCAAAATAGTGTTATCCTATGTGTCCATGCGCACTATTACTATTTTTTGAGCTTCAGCATCTAGGAGCAGAAAAAAAGTTGTTTTTGTAGAGTTTCTTGGAGCGTTTTTGCAGCAGAAACACTCTTAAATGCTCCTAAATGCTCAAAAAAGCTGCTAAAACTACTGCAAAATTCTATCAACAGCGTTTTTTCCAGCGTTTTTTAGCTTAAAAAAATGCTACTGTGCATGGAGCCTCAGAGGTATGGGCAGACAGCTGCACGAACAGTCTGCAGGACCTTGGCATTACACCCACGATCTGCTGATGGGAAGTGCAAAGCTTTACAAGTTCCTAACAAAAAAAAATAAATAAATGCATTTTTTTTTTTACCTGCAAAAAACGTGCATTCATTATTTTTTGTAAACTTAGTTTTTAGTTTTGTGAATTTTTCCTTTAATGATAACTTTTCTAGCTATATCAATATTTCCAGAAGACAAGGTTTCACACTCTCGACTACCAAGATTATTGAGCAGAATGAAATTAAGATTTGATAGACACCAAATATGTTATGAATCCTATGTGTTACTATAACTTTTTACTTAATCCTATGTGTTAGTCTTAGGAGGAGTCAGTGGCGATTCATCCATGAGTTCAGGGTGTGCAGTGAACACGGGCCCACACGATAGGGGGCCCACTGCTCCCTGGCACACACTGCCCACATGGATTAAAGTCAAACTGGTCTATAACATTTTGTTGGGCCCCAGGATTTCAATCAGAGGGGCCCAAGAGGTGGGAGCATCGATGGACTTTTTTATTTTCTGCTCTCAGGCGGAGGCAGATAGAGCCGCATTTCCCAATGCTCGGATTATAGTCCCGGCATCCAGGAGACTCCAGGGGGCGGAGCTCGGGTGATGGGGCCGTGCTGCATACACAGCAGTGTGTAGTGTGGCTGCTCCCTCCTCCCGTGCCCCCTGCACTGTGTGTGATAATCGGACACAGCAGAAGTCTTCCTTCACAGACTTTAGCTGAGCTTGGGTTCTCTGTGATCTGTCACCTGGAAAGCAGTCTGTGAAGGAAGACTTTGTCTGCTGTGTCCGATCTGTGAGCAGTGAGCCTTATCAGCAGCACCGCTGAATGGGAGATAAGGGGAGGATGGCAGGCTGCCTATTACACACACGGCAGGTCAGCAGCCCTGGAGGGAGGAGGGGGAGGGGGGGACAGCGAATGGATGGTATCCATGGCTTCCTGCTTGCTCTTCCCTGACTGCCCACCATTACATTTGTATAGAAATCTGCAAGGGGGGAGCAGTGGACTGACACAGAGGGTTGTGTTGTAGCAGACGGGGGGTTCTAAGAAGTCACACACAGCACACTCTTCAGACTAGAGAGAGGCAGGACAGAGAAGGTAAAAGTCTGTATTGGGAGTAATTTAGAGGTAGAGTAGTCTGTACTGGGAATGGGAGGGGGGTGGTCAATATTTGTATACAGGCCAACGTGCTATCCACCTAGCCTGGGTTCACATATGTGTGATCTCAGAGATCGCATGTGATTTGCACCCGCACCGCAGGTGCCGATCACATGCGATCTCTGAGCAATGCGAGTTGGGCCTTACAGTTGAATGGCTGAACTCGCATTGGATTCACAGGAAAAAGGTGCAGGGACCTTTTTTTTCCCGCAGTGGAATCGGATCGCATGGGTGTTCTCACTCATGCAATCAGATTCATGTGTGAGTGCATAGTTCGCACTGCGATCTGTGAACAAAACTGTGGGTGTCATTAACTTTGTAATGACACCCACAGTGGATCGCAAAGGGCAGTGTGAACTGCCTGCGGGAAGACTGCGATGTGAGAACCGGCTCTTGAATCGCGTTGATTTCCGCATCACACTAGTGCAAACCTGGCTGAGCCAGAGGAATATCATCCCTGGGTGCAACATATGCACTGCACCCATAGATGAGACGTGTCAGACACTACAGCTGCACCTTTCACTAAGTGCAGGGTTCCCCAACCCCCGGACTGCTGAACGGTACCAGCCCATGGCTTGTCAGATGCTGCCCCTGGGAGGAGAGAGGCTGTTTGTTTCCACTGTGTCCGATTCTGTGAGCCAGGTTACTTCCTTTGAGATCAGCGGTGCATTAGATTCTCATAGGAGGGGAGCCCTATTGTCAACTGTGCATGTGCCAATTGCAGGGTTCCCTCCTTGAGAATCTAATGCCTGCTGATCTGGCTGATTGTGTAGCACTGGGGAGAGGCTGCATAGCCATACATTGAGAGGTTTCACTGCAAAGACAAAATTGCATCTGGTGGCATGCTACAAGTGGCACGCTACATCTGGTGGTAGGCTCCGGGTAGCAAGTGGCATGCTGCATCTGGTGGTAGGCTACGGGTAGCAAGTGGCACGCTGCATCTGGGGGTAGGCTATGGGTAGCAAGTGGCACGCTGCATCTGGGGGTAGGCTACGGGTAGCAAGTGGCACTCTGCATCTGGTAGCAGATGACAATGGCAAGTGGCACGTTCCATCTGGTGGCAGGCAACAATGGCAAGTGACGAACTGCATCTGGTGGCAGGTGACAATGGCAACTGACATGCTGCATCTGGTGGCAGGCAACAATGGCAGATGACATGCTGCATCTGGTGGCAGGCAACAAAGGCAGTTGACATGCTGCATCTGGTGGCAGGCAACAATGGCAGGTGACATGCTGCGTCTGGTGGCAGGAGACAATGGCAAGTAACACGCTGCATCTGATGGCAGGAGACAATGGCAAGTAACACGCTGCATCTGGTGGCCGGACACAATGGCAAGTGACACGCTGCATCTGGTGGCAGGAGACAATGGCAAGTGACACGCTGCATCTGGTGGCAGGAGACAATGGCAAGTGACACGCTGCATCTGGTAGCAGGAGACAATGGCAAGTGACACACTGCATCTGGTGGCATGCGATGGTGACAAGTGACACGCTCAGGGCTCCCACTGATTCTGCATTATGGTGAGTTGAACTATTTCATTATATATTACAATGTAGTAAAATAAATAATGTGATTCAATCATCCTGACACCATATTGAGCATGGTGCTGGGATGATTGAAGTGCTAACCCCAGCCATTCACCCAAAAAAACAATCACTGCCAAATCCCCCACACCCCTCCCCCACCCCCCAGTTCTTGGCAAAATTTGGCGCCAAAAAAGTTGTGGGCTACTGACTAAGTACATACAGCGCCGCTAAGTTTAAGCACCACCAGCCTCGACCCTCCTCTCTCCAATGCTGCCTGTAAAAAGATGTCTACAGGGTGGAGGCAGGGCTGCCAGTTGTCGCTGACAAGTGCTGGCTGGATGGGAGCTCATTGCCCGAGTTCCCGCTGGGAGGGATTCCAGCTGCAGGAGTTCATTCTGAGAGAGGTGGAGGGAGACTCCAGGCCAACAGTGTATCAACGTAGTGGCACTGTATGTATTTAGTGAGAGGCGGATGTGTGGGGGGGAGCTAAGTTGATGGGGTTTTGTAGGATGTCAGAACGGACTTGTGTGCAGGGACTTGGGGAGGAAGATTGGGATGGCAGGAAGGGGTGAGAGCAGTGTCTGCAGGATGGTGGGAGGCCAGGACTGCTGCTGTGTGCTTGTAGCCACCGTATGTTGCTCCATGCATGCCACTGCCCAGTGGCCTCTGTAGTGCTGGAGCAATTAGAACCATATACTTTCCTACCATCTGCACTCCTCTGCCTGCACTAACTACCCACCACCATACACTCCGCATTCCTCTCCTGCACATAATACCCACCTCCATGCACTCCACACTCCTCTCCCTGCACCTGCTACCCACCATCATACACTCCATACCCCTCTCCCTGCACATACTACCCACCACAATACACTCCACACTCCTCTACTGCACATACTACCCACCAACATACACTCCATACCCCTCTCCCTGCACATACTACGCACCACCATAAACTCCTCTCACTGGACATACCCACCTTCATTTACTCCTCTGCTGTATATTCTACCCATTACCATATACTCCACACTCCTCTCCCTGCACATATTACCCACCACCATACACTCCACACTTCTCTCCTCTCCCTGCACATACTACCCACCTCTGTACACTCTGCACCCCTCTTTTGCACATACCACCCACCGCCATACACTTGGCACTGTACATTCCCTATTTAACATTAATGCATTCTGCACAATGTAATCATCGCAGACACTATTAACTACACCCCTTTAAGCCACACCCAATATTTAACGCAATCTAAAGCATGCCCACCGCTCGCCGCGGCGCGCTTAGCGCGCCACATTTTTTCTTTTTTACATTGGGGGGCCCACTTTTGACCTTGCACACAGGCCCACTGAATTCATGATACGCCCCTGGGAGGAGTAATGTATCCCATCAACCTTCTGCACTTCGTAATGTAGGCATGTTTGTTGTCTAAGGGCACTTTCAAACTGAGGCACTTTTCAGGCGTTTTAGCACTAGAAATATCTCCTGTAAAGCGCCTGAAAACTACCTCCCCAGTGTGAAAGTCCAAGTGCTTTCACACTGGGGCAGTGCACTTGCTGGGTCGGGAAAAAAAAGTCCTGCAAGCAGCATCTATAGGACAGTTTGGGAGCACTGTATACACCGCTCCCAAACAGCCCCTGCTCATTGGAATGAATGGGCAGCACTTCTGAAGCTCCTGAAAGGTGTTTCGGAAGTGCCGCAACACGGGCCCTTTTAACCGCTATTTTTACCCCTTCTTGGGGGTTAAAAGAGCCCCGATACCGCTCCAAAAAGCGGCACCAAATCACTGATATTACAGCAGTAAAGTGCCGCTAAAACGAGTGGCGCTTTACTGCTGACGCCGGCACTGCCCCAGTGTGAAAGTAGCCTTATTGTTGTTTGTTAGTGTAACCCCATTTTATGAATCTAACTCCATTGCAACTGGAATTTTGGCTCTGCAAGTTTGATCCCAGGTCATGAACCAGACTTACAGATGTATATTTGCTTCTAGCGTACAACTGGTTTATATCAGTCATTCATGACCAGGCTGTATTAGAAGCCTTTTAAGGGACTCTGTTAAAGGTTTTGTGTCTCACCTGCAAGTCATCTAAATGACCTGCTTCCTGTCAATGTGTCTTAAGCCGGATTGTAATGTGTTACCTAATCTTGAATGCCTAGCACATACAGTACATGACATTAAGGTCTGATGGTTTATTTTTATTGACTTGAATTTTGGAGAAATTAGGTGGCATGTGTTCAGTACGGCCCCCCATTCTCCCCATCAGGTCACCAGACTTCATTGCCATTGTACTCTCTCTACACCCATCCTGTGACTGGACAGTGAAAGGTGCAGCAGTAGACTGATGAGCTCATCTCTTGGACATTCTGCTTTCTCCTCCTATCAGCATGCTTCTTTTACTGCAAAGCACTTGATAGGGTTCTTGTGCTGCTTTCTCCCTCCCCCTTTGTGAGCACTGCTATATAGTAGACTACAAGGTGCTAATACCAGGCTAAACTTAGATGCTTAAACTTCGTGCATTAAAAAAAAATTAAAAATACATGTAATAATGAATACGTTCAGTTGTGTCTTTTACATATTTCGGGAGTTTGGCATTAAAATAGATAAAATACAAAGGGTAAAATAAGGGGTAGGAAAGTGATTCGCAAGCAGCAAGGTAAATCAGAATAGTTATAGAAGTACATTAGTACATTGCATTATGTATGTATATTAAAATCTTACCCAGTGTGATGTTATCTGATGTTACATTGATTGGAGGGATGGACCCCGGGACCACCTTGTTAGTCACAGAGCTGGTGGAGGGCAATAATGAATTAAAATGATGAAATTAAAGCAGAGACAGTCACATAACATGTTATAGTAACAGCACTGTTATGTACAACACAATATAAACAGTAAATTAGTGCAAATTAGGCACCACTATAGTGCAAATTAGGCACTAGGAAGTATACAAACACCTTCCAGGGCTACCCCGTTCAGGAACACCTACTCATACCTACATCCAGGGGTATAATTACTGAGTGCACTACTTTTCATTGCCATTTATATCCTTTCATTGTTTAAAGTGGTTTTCAACTCTCCAAATAAAAAAAATAAAAAAAACCCTGCAAAACACAGGCATCGCATACTAGCTCATTATGAAATACTTGCCTTGGAACGAAGCTGTTGCAGCGGTCTCGGCACACCGCTGTGATCAGCAGCATGCTTCTTCTGGGTCTGCGGCTCCAGCCAATCACAGCAGGGGCTCCAGCACTGTGATTGGCCAGAGCCACGCTGACGTCACTCCCGCGCATGTGCACTGCAGCCGCCGGTTACGGCACATTTACTGAAGAAACCGCACCCTGGGCAACCCAGGGGCCCAGGGCCAGATTAAGAGCATCGTGGGCCCGGTGATGAGGATTTTCATGATCCCAAAATTGTGGGAACAGTTTGGGGATCGCCACTTCCTGTTCCGACATGACTGTGCACCAGTGCACAAAGAAAGGTCCATAAAGACATGGATTAAAGAGTTTGGGATGGAGGAACTTAACTGACCTGCACAGAGTCCTGACCTCAACCCAATAGAATGCCTTTTGGCTGAATTAGAGCAGAGGCTGCGAGCCAGGCCTTCTCATCCACATCAGTGCCTGACCTCACAAATGTGCTTCTGGAAGAATGGTCAAACATTCCCATAGACACGCTCATAAACCTTGTGGACGCTATCCCAGAAGAGTTGAAGCTGTTATAGCTGCAAAGGATGGGGCAACTCAATATTGAACCCTACGGAACTAAGACTGGGATGCCATTAAAGTTAATGTGCATGTAAAGGCAGGTGTCCCAATACTTTTGCCTAGCTAGTGTATCTGCCAAGATTTTCAATGGTGGTGGAACCCTCCTACACATAAATACTACAGTCAGGAGTTATGTTTAACAACATAGAGAGAACAAGCAACATCGCTACACGAAGTGACATGTTTGGGATTCAAACTCAGGACCTGAGCAATGGCAGGCAGAATTTCTACCTTGTGAGCCACAGGGCTGCTGCATGTGGAGTCCTCCTATACATAAATACACAGATCCTGCATTTCTTGGAATATATAGGAATTACATTAGTCAGGAGTCTCTCTTCTTGATTTATTCTGTGATATTTGGTGTTTCTTGCTGTGTGTAGAATAGTAATGTTATCCTCAGATTTTTGGGAATTACATTTTTATTTCTGAGGTTGGTACACATGTCACATTTTTTGGACTCAAATTAAAGTGGTTGTCAACTCTGGACAACCACTTTAACCTACAGGTAAGCCTATAATAAGGCTTACCTGAAGGTTCCCTGCATATCTCCTAAACCTGCACGGTTTAGGAGATATACAGTGTACTTGCATGTGCTGACATCATCGCCACATGCGCAGTGAAGAAACAGCCTCCCTGCCGTTTCTTGACTGAGATCATGCCGCGATTGGCGGTTCCCGTGCGCATGCTCGGGAATGACATTACGCGGCTCCAGCCTGTCACAGAGCCGGAGATCGCGGCCCCGGAAGGAAGAGGGGCGAAGATGGAAGCGGCCAGGAGCGGAGACAACGCAAGTTTCCAATACAGGTAAGTGACACATAATAGACTAGTATGCAATGCATACTAGCCTATTATGATTTTAAATTGTAGGGTACCAAAGAGTAATAAAGAGGAAGTAAAACCCATCAGGGTTTACTTCCTCTTTAAGATCATTTGGAAAGAATAAAAAATACAACAAATGGGACTAATTTTAAATTTCCATAAGCAATGGCATTGTTTTTGGTTTGTAAAGACACCTGTGTGAGTTTGCGGAAATATTTTTCTGAGATAGATATCAACAAGTGAATGTGACAGAGAAAAAAATATTTTACCAAAACATGAAAAAATTACACATTCTACCATTCTTAAAAACAAAATAGTTTATCAAAATTGCAACATTGTTGCAAGGACAATTTCTTTGAGAGAAAGATACATTTCATCTCAACATGAAAAGGATTTCTTTGGGGAAGTTACAATAGTATTAGAATGAATGGCTGAAAATTGCATTGGGCTGCATTGCTCCAACTTTTACTCCCAAAAAACCCTCACAGCTCTCATTTTGGTATTTACTATAGCGCCCTGTAATTACTCCATGGAAGCAAAATTTAGAGCAGTTTCAGGTCTGAGCATGCTCAGTTGTGCTCAGCTGTGTCTGCACCTAGGAGTAAAGAGACGGGGAAAGCACTTTTTCACACAGTTTAAAAGCAGATTTTCTTTAAACAATATCCCACAAATTTTAGTACAATTTAGGTGATTATATCATGCTCTAACAGTATTTCCATGTGCACATCTCCAGGTCTTAACTGGAGTAAGGATTTGGGCGCTATCTATTGCCTGGGCATTATATTGAATACCGTTTTGGCGCTATTTAGTGCCGTTTGCCGCCTTTGCTGCTAAATAGCATTCAGTACCACAAATGTGCGCCTGAGCGCTATAATAAATAAACTTATACTTATGGTGAGTCTGCATTCTTCTTCCTAAAGGTAAATATATATATATATATATATATATATATATATATATATATATATATATATATATACACACGTACAAAGCTTGATAATATAGTAAGGGAGGAATGCACTTGAAATTTGCTGGAAGATATTCAGATGTCATGATTTTTTTTTTTCTTATAGCTTTACTATGGTGATCATTCTTGGTGCTGTCACCTTTTCAGCTAGAAGATGTTTGCAAAAAACACATCATTTACTTTTCAGTGTGGGGAAGCAACAATCAGCATTTATGGCTCACCATCATGTACTGTAGAATGCTCTTGCTCACAGAACAAATATATCTGTTGATTGCATGAGGTATAGACTGGACGCCGCTTTGCTTGTGCTGGCCATTCTCCCCCATATGCACTGCCAAGATACAGGGGGTGGAGCTAGTATAATTGACAGATGATACCCTCGACCAATCAGAGTGTGTGGATCCTTCCTCATCTTCCACCAGCAAAAGACTAGCATGAGTGCCCATCAAGTGAGACTGTCACTGTAGGGCGGGAGTGAGGAGGAAATGGGTATTTTGTGAAAGAAGTGGGGAAGGAACAAAAGTTAGCCTCTATGTTGTGCTACACTATACTGTGTGGAACTCAGCTGCCGCCTGTGATTTATATAACAATGGCGCCTCCCGCCCGCCCGCGTTTTACATAACAATAGCGCCTAACCGCCCGCGATTTCCATAACAATAACGCCTGCCGGCCGCCCGTGGTTTCCATAACAATAGCACCCGCCGGTCACCCTTAATTTACATAACAATAGTGCCCGCTGACCACAATTTACATAACAATGGTTTACACGCACAGAGCTAAACAGCATTAATGACTCATTGGCATGGGCCTATCTTGAGATAGGGGCCTGGAGCTGCAGCTCCAATAGCCCCTATGTTAATCCGGCCCTGCTGGGGTCGATTCTTCAGTGTGCAATTGCTGATGACATCAGCACATGCATATACAGGGAATATCTCCTAAGCTATGCAAGTTTGGGATATATTCCTGGGAACTAAAGTAGTTGTCCAGAGTTGACAACCACTTTAACCAACTTCCCAACCGCGTAATGACTATAAGCGGCAACAGTGTGGCTCTGTCCTGCAAATTTTACAGTCAGTGCTCACGGGCTCCCTAAGTGGGGCCGCAGGTCGGGCGGACTCAATGTCCGCCGGCGACCCGCGATCGCCTGTGACATGGCCAGAATGGGGAACCACCGATGTAAACACGGCGGTTCCCCATTCTGACAGGTGGCATGTCAGAGATCTGCTGATCTCTGTACTTGGGATCAGTTAGATCTCTGGTGCCCCTGGCAGCCCAGCCCACATACAGTTAGAACACGCCTAGAGAACACAGTTAACCCCTTCACTGCCCCTGCAGGTTAACCCCTTCCCTGCCAATGGCATTTATATAGTAATCAGTGGATATTTAAATATCTGATCGCTGTATAAATTTCATTGGTCCCAAAAAAAGTGTCAAAAATGTCAGACATGTCCGCCCCAATATCACAGTCCCAATAAAAATCACAGATCGCTGCCATTACTAGTAAAAAAAACGCCAGAAATGAACTCTCATGGTTTGTAAACGCGGCAACTTTTGCGCAAACCAATCAATAAACGTTGATTGCGATTTTCTTTACCAAAAATATGAGAAAGAATATAAATCGCCCAAAACTGATGAATACAATTGTTTTTTTTATTTTTTTATTTTTTTTTGGGTATGTATTTTAGTAAAAAGTAAGAAATATTGTTTTTTTTTTCTGCAAAATTTGAGCTCTTTTTTTGTTTATAGTGGTAGTCAGAAATGGCGCAGAGGTGATCAAATACCACCAAAAGAAAGCTCTATTTGTGGGGAAAAAAGGACGCAAATTTTGTTTGGGTACAACATTGCACGACAGCCCAATTGTCAGTTAAAGTGACGCAATGCCGAATCGCAAAAAGTGCTCTGGGCCTAACATGGGAAATCCTTCCGGGGCTGAAGTGGTTAAATTGTTTACTTTATCAATGCTGTGTATACCAGGTTAATTTGGTTAGTTTTATTGTGCACTCAGTTGAGTCTACTATTCATGTTACTTATTTAAATACATTCAAACAAATTCAGTTACTTGTTTATTGCTTTTTGTGCATGTATCTGTCTTGCAACAATATATTCACTTTATCTACCGTCAAGTAGCTTGTGGTCTAATTCCTGTGTGCTGTGTGGTGGTATACCAATACTTAAAGCGGTAAACCTGCAAGGCAATGGCATAATGTGCTAGTATGCATAGCATACTAGCACATTATGAAATACTCACCTTGGAACAAAGCCCTCCAGCACTATAAAGTCATCGCTGAGTGGGCTGACATGTTCCCCTTGTGTTTCTTCCGGGTTTGTGAGCTCTGGCGCTGTGATCGGCCAAAGCCACGATGACATCACTCCCACGCAACCGCGCAGGAGCACTTGATACCGTTACGAAGCTCTGAAGTTCCGGCAAGATATGCTCCAGTGGCGCGCGCTCGTCCACAAAACGCTGTGTACGTGCCCGATGTACAATGACAGGGATTTGCACAGCCGAGCCAACCTGCCGCAGTACAGCTGCGGCGGCTGGTCGGCTAGCAGTTAAAGGGGTTGTAAAGTCTCGAGGTTTTTCACCTTACCTTAATGCATTCTATGCATTAAGGTGAAAAACCTCCTGTAGTGCACCAGCGCCCCAGACCCCCCCCCTGATTGGATAGATTGATAGCAGCGCTCCCACTGGTGTCAATCAAATCCAATGATGCGTTAGTTGGGGGGCGGGGCTAAGTCCTGCTGTCTGTGTCAATGGGCGCAGCAGCAGGACACTGGAGCGCGCACGTACCAGTGCCCTGAGGGAGAGCAGCTCTCCAACAAGGGGAACTTGAGGTGGGGAGGATCCAGGAACGCTGCTGAGGAACCCCAGAAGAGGAGGATCGGGCCACTCTGTGCATAACCCTTGCACAGAGGAGGTAAGTCTAACATGTTTGTTATTTTTAAAAAAAAAACCTTTACAACCACTTTAAGTTACAAAGAGGTGTGTCAGAAGGGCAGAGCAGTGTACAGAGTCATGGCAGAACACGGAACCCGTCATGCCAAGTGGCTCCCGTAGGGGTGAGCACTACATGTATATATTTTATCTATATTAAAAAAAAAAGTTAACTTTGATAGTGCTTGTTTCCCACAGTTAATAGAAACTGCTTGACTCAAATCACCTTAGAGGTATTTTTGGACTTTTTGGAGTTTTGATCATCCTGTATACAGATAACGGAAAATTTCTGTCAAATACTTACCGTAATTTTCCTTTCCTGATAGACTCCATGGCAGCATACGTGTGGGTAGGCTCCGCCTCCATAACTACCCTATAGGACTCTGCTCCCATAAATCTTTGCTCCTCCCTAACAACCGTGTTCCGTAACTAGCCTACTCCAGGCCTTTGGGTGGGAACTCCTGCTGCCATGGAGTCTATCAGGAAAGGAAAATTACGGTAAGTATTTGACAGAAATTTTCCGTTTTCCTGACAGACTCCATGGCAGCATACGTGTGGGAAATATCTCGCTACACACACGGGTGGGAATCTGCTGAGCAAACAAAACTTTAATTAACATTCTCAAGGGATAGAACCTGAGCACCAAAATTAACAGAAGACAAGGCTGCAGGTTCCACACAATAGTGAGCCATAAATGTATTAATAGAGGACCAAGAGGCCGCCCTGCAAATCACATCAGGGGCCACATGCCGAGCTGCTGCCCACGATGTTGCGATGCTCCGGGTAGAGTGCGCCGTCACTGCCTCTGGAGGAGCCAACCCCTTCTCTTTATAAGCCCGTTGGATGGTCTGGACGATCCAGGAGGCTATCGATCTGCTTGAGGCTCTAAACCCTTTGTTTTTCCCATACATGAGGACAAAAAGATGTTCCGTCCGCCGAAAAGGAGCTGTGGCTTCTAGGTAGAGCTTTAGGGACTGCCCCACATCTAGTGGATGAATTTCAGAACTGTCTGACCTCTTAAG
>BLSH010297388.1:387441-401044 GCA_018402905.1 Glandirana rugosa | reverse complement strand
CAATGTCCGGTCCGGTACTCAAACCTTCCAGAACGTTCTTGTCTGTTCGACGGTGGTTCTTTCGCCGTTTCCCTCAGGGAGGGCGGTTAGCCCTAAGATGATTCAGGAAAACTCTAACCCGGGCGAGTCCGTCCGGTCCACCCCCGCGCGGAGGCGGCCAAAGCCGTACAGACCCGCCGGAGTTAGGCCCTAAAGACCTGGCAGTCTTACTAGAGACACCCGGTGTACACCAGGAAGCTGTCTTCGGGTTCTGAGTTCAAGCACGGATGTTAGAATGGACGGAGTCTTCTTTTCTCTGTTCAAGATCACAGAATAATATGTGAGATCTATTACCGGTCTCCATGCGCCACACTTTTTCTGTACCAAGAACAGGGGAGAATACATGCCTCGACCCCGTTCGTTTTCTGGAACCGGAGTGACGGCTCCCTCCTCCAGAAGAGAGATCACATAAGACACTAGAACTTGTCTCTTTTCTTCTGAGGCAGGTAAGATTGTAGGCACGAACTTGAGTCTTGGGCTTCTGTCGAAGGACCACATGTGGCCCACAGAGATCATTCTGACGGTCCAGAAATCCCGGATTGAGGCCGCCCAGACATGCCGAAACCAGCGGAGGCGTGCCCCCACCTGGCCTGCCTGAGCGGGCCCAATCTCAAAAGGACTTAGTAGAATCCCGATTGGCGGGAGGGACTCCCTTTGCCGCTTTCTTGGTGGCAGCTTGTCTGTTCTTGCAAGACCTTCCAAACTCATGGCCTGGCCTGTAACTGCGCGCTTCCTTGCCCCTGTCAGCGCCTTGCTTCCTTGGGAAGGAGCGCCTAAACGCCTGCATACGCCTGTCCGTGGCCCGAGAGATGGCCTCATTCAACTTGTCCCCAAAAAGAGAGGACCCCCCGAAGGGAATCCGGCACCAAGCTTGCTTGGAAGCCGGATCAGCCATCCACGGGCGCAGCCACAGAGCTCGCTTGGCGGTCACAGAGGACAGCATCACCCGGGCCCCTAGGCGAATGATGTCAAGCGATGCCTCCCCCAAGAAAGCCGAGGCAATCCTTTACTCCTGGATAGGAGAATTCCTTGCGACCTCTAGAAAGTAGCCCGCTAGGGTTTCCTCCACACTGTCAGTCCAGATCTCCATCGCCTTGGAAATCGTAGCCAAGGCCAAGGCCGGCTTGCAGGCCATTCCAGCTGACAAATAGATTTTTTTGAGATCAGCGTCAATTCGCCTCTCCAGCGGGTCCTTAAAGGAGACCGTATCCTCCAATGGCAGGGTCACATACCTGGCCAGTCTCATTAGAGCCGCATCGATGGTCGGTGCTGACTCAAGGTGCTTAACATCTTCCTCTTTGAAGGGATACAGTTTCTGCACCTTAGAGGGTAAGGAACTCCTCTTGTCTACCTTGGCCCACTCTTCCGAGATAATCTCTCCCAGTTCTCCCAGCAGTGGAAAGTGGGGACGCTCTCGGCTGAGCTGTTTGAAAAATTTCTTTTGTTTTGGAGAAGAAACTGCAGGCTCCTCCAGCCCTAGAGCTTCCTTGACTGCTTTGACCATGGCCGGGACTGAGGCATATTGAAAGCCAACCGTGGGATCCTCTGCCTCTGACTCACTGTCTGAGGGCACAACTGAAGGTCTGCTGAGCTGGGCAGACTTCCCCCATTCTGAATACACAGTCTCCCCTGAAGGGCCAGGTGAATCAAACATAGGGTCCTGGGGTCTGCTTGACTCTTTCTCCATGAGGGAGTCTTGCACCACCTGCCTGAGTAATGTTTCCAGGCGCTGATCCGGTCCTTCTCTTTCATTTGCCACTTTCCCAAAACAGAAATCGCAGAGAGATCTTCCCGCCGGAACCCCAGTCCTACATCCCCAACAAGAATTCTCCGGCCTTTCCCTAGGACGTGAGGGGGGAGGGGGTGCCGGCTCCCTACTGCGGTGGCTTGACCGGGAGTGGGACCCATGTTTTGACCTAGAGGAAGAGTGCCGGTGGTGTGATTTTGAACTGCTTCTTCTCCTGGAATCTTCCTGACATTTAGACCTAGAAGGGCTAAGAAGGAAAAAAGAGAGCCAGAGGTAGACAACAATAGAGAGAGAGAGAGAGAGAGAGAAACAAACGTGAGACACATGCACTAAAAGCTCCTCTCCCCCCTGTCCACAGGAATCATAATACCTGCTGTGAGAGGTTTGGCCACCAGGGTGCAGTGAGGCATCCATAGCAAAACCTTGAATGTCTACAGAGAGAAAAAAGACAAAAACATCAGCCTGCCACCCCCTTCTGAACAGTCACCCAGACCACTGAGTGCCTACCTGAAGCTGTGGATCAGAGAGCCTGGGGAAGCTACCGCAACGCCCGTACACATTCCCGAGGCTCTACTGAACAACCACAACTTTTAAACACGGCACTGCCGTGACGTCACACCAGCGCCGGCGACCGCTTGTTCGCGCCCGAATGAACGCACGCACCAAGCCTCGATCGCACCGCATCTGCACATGCGCAGAGTGGCCGCGACGACCGACGCTGGGACGCAGATCCAGCCAGACCCCCAACCACCCCCATGGTTGCATCCAGCATGGACGCTGCCAGGACGAGTAGGAGCCACAGCCGAACCTGCGAGGAGAGGAAGCAAAGGAAGAAACAGGCAAGTGTCCTAACACAAATGACACATACTACTGCCATGTATAAAATATGCAAAAAGAAAAACGACTTACCAATCCCCTACGATCGTGGCGGACAGGGTGCTTGAAACATGCACACACACACCGGACTTTGCAGATAGGGCCACCTGCTCACAGCAAGGCTATCGGCCATTGCGCACTCTTCAGGGGTCCTGACTTCAGCGTTACTCTGCATTACACTCCATACCCTTCCTTAGTGGGGCTTATCGGAGGAGAGCAACCCTGGCAAACTTGCCGGACACCGATCGTAGTGGGGACACCATAAGGTAGAGAACCGTCCAATCGGTCCTACGGAGGAGGACAAAAAAGGAACACGGTTGTTAGGGAGGAGCAAAGATTTATGGGAGCAGAGTCCTATAGGGTAGTTATGGAGGCGGAGCCTACCCACACGTATGCTGCCATGGAGTCTGTCAGGAAAGGTTTCTTTGTAATGTAAATGTGTGTAAGCCGATGTCTATATTAAGGAGGTTTGAGAATTATGGATATGCAGAGGACATGGCTCTAATAAGCTGTTTTTTTTCTTTTTTTCATTTTAATTGGGAATTATAATGTATTTTAACCACTTAAGCCCCAGAAGGATTTCCCACGTTAGGACCAGAGCACTTTTTGCAATTCAGCGTCGCTGTAACTGACAATTGTGCGGTCGTGCGACGTTGTACCCAAACAAAATTTGCGTCCTTTTTTCCCCACAAATAGATTTATTTGGTGGTATTTGATCACCTCTGCGGCATTTCTGATCACCGCGATAATCAAAAAAAGAGCTACAATTTTGCAAAAAAAAAAAAAATATTTCTTACTTTTTGCTAAAATACAAATCCAAAAAAAATATAAAAAAACTAATTTATTCATCGGTTTTGGCCGATTTATAGTCTTCCTCATATTTTGGTAAAAAAAAAAAAAAAAAAATCGCAATCTGTGTTTATGATTGGTTTGTGCAAAAGTTGCCGTGTTTATAAACTATGAGAATTAATTTCTGGCATTTTTACAATTTTTTTTTCATTTACTGGTAATGGCGGCAATCTGCGTTTTTTATCAGGACTGTGATATTGGGGCGGACATGTCGGACATTTTTGATACTTTTTTGGGACCAATGACATTTATTCAGCGATCGGAAATTTAAATGTCCACTGATTACTGTATAAATGGCATTGGCAGTTAAGGGGTTAACCTGGGGGCGCTCTAAGGGTTAACTGTGTTCCCTGGGCGTGTTCTAACTGTGAGGGGGCTGGGCTGTCAGAAGCATGAGAGATCTAACTGATCCCAGTGACAGGGATCAGTAGATCTCTATCATGCTGCCTGACAGCGCAGGGAACTGCCATGTTTACATCAGCGGTTCCCCATTTTTCAGCTGTGGCCAGCAATTGCGGCTCGCCAGCGGACATCGGGTCCACCCAAGCTGCGGGCACACTGCTGCAGAGTGCGGTGGCACAAGAGTGCAGCACTGGCGGCGCACTCCAGCCTGCTAGCCGCACATTCGCAAGCCGTCGTTTATAGGCGACGATAAGCGAAACAGCGCCACTCTGCAGCAGTAAATGTACGCGAGCCAGTCGGGAACCGGTTAATGAATAATAATAAAATAATAATGTTATGTTTGTGTGTAATAAGTATGTAAACCCTGTTAGGGTCCTTTCACACTGGCTGTCAGTTTTTCAGATAGACATGGACAGGAATACAGGGGATATTTTCCAATGAGAACACTAGTACTGGTGACAACCAGGAATTCCTTCACTTAGAGGGATTACCTCTCACTTCTTGTTTTGGCTATGATAGTGCAGAGAACTCTCCTCAATGGAGCAAAGATGGCAAAATAAAAATCTGGGTGTAACCCTCCTTTACTCTATTCAAAGTGAAAAAAAGTTTTGCCTTTAGCTGCTATAGGGTGTTCATAAATATACATGTAGATTTTGGTCAATAACTTATTCTACTTTTGCAAGTTCATAAACCACTATTCTTACCCACTCAGGAGTAGGTCCTCCATTTTGTTTGTCACCTTTCGGTATCCTCCCATAGAGTGATGGATCCAGGAGTCACATGGCAGCCGCTGAGGTTTTACACACTCCCAAGTGTCTCCACTAAGGGGGTCCTTATATCTGCATACATCATCTCTTGTAATCTTGAGGTTACATTCCACCACCTCACTACTGCCATTGAAATGAAAAAAGCCATGGAAAAAGACCTGCCAGACACAGAAATCATACTCATAAAAATACCATCAAATCATTTTTATTTACAGATTTTCATAGAAGAGTTTATACTGCTAAGTTAATAAACAGAAAGACCTGGTTGACATAGATGCTTAGGTCAGCTTACAGTCAGACAGAGACATGTAGGTGTCTCACCAAGGATGAGAGGTTATAAGACATTTCCTTGTAGAACCCACTCATCCCCTTGCGATCCCCTAGCCAGTGGCCTACAGTCCAGACTATGCTAATAGTACATGAGGCAGCCCAGATAAACCAGTTCCTGGCCCAGGTTCCCACTCAGGGAAGGAGCTGCACAGCCCAATCCAATCCCACCAGTTACAATTACAGGTTCCTCAGCACAGCTATGCCATGAGGCCTAATCTGGAGTATACATTACTTATACTTAGTGAGGCTTTGCTACATGGCAGTTTCAGATCTGGCCCCTAAGTAAGCCCTGCACCGTGTAAGAAAATCGCTTCACGGTAGACCAGTGGTTCTCAACTCCGGTCCTCAGGACCCACCAACAGGCCAGATTTTAAGTATTACCTTGGGGAGATGCAGACTAGAATACTGCAATCACTGAGCAGCAAATGATATCACCTGTGATGTATTTCAGCTATCCTGCAAACCTGGCCTGTTGGGGGGTCCCGAGGACCGGAGTTGAGAACCACTGCAGTAGACCAAGCATCCTAGTGAGTGCATCCAAGGAATCTAACCCAATGACTCCCTTTACCAGAGCTGCCAAGTTCAAATGTAATTCATATATCTGTAGTTCTGTAGCTCCATGCTCATACACAGGAAGCTCACAAAGTTGAAAAGGCTCACACAGGGTTTTGGGATCCTACATGCTATCTCTGGTCTTGCTCTTAACTCCCTACTTACAACTTCACCTACCACTAAAATAGCCTATCACAGTGGTGGAGAGGACCACACAACTGTAGAGGGACCTAACAGGTAACATTATACCAAACAAAAACTAGAATAGGCACTAACCCCCTTACCCACCACACTGTAGCTTGCAACCTGACTAACAACCTGGATTGGTACACCTGTGGTTAAACTTGACGTGTTATAACATATATAACGTCATGGTGAAGTAGAACTAAAGACAAAACTGTTGTTTTTTTTTTTTTCATTTCGGATAGAGTGGAGGGTTTTTTAGTCATCTGTGATTTTCTTTCACTTTCACTCTTGGTAAAAATAGTTAACAGGACAAATAGAGAGGGTGAATCTCCCTAGCAGGGGCGCAAAGATAAATTTAAAAAATCTAACAGGAGTTCTAATCCTTCTCCACCATATCCAAAACCAAAAAAAAAAAAGTTTTGCATTTAGTTAATAATAAGTTACTTACTAGTTACTTTAAATGCACTTAACCTCCCTGGCGGTAATCCCGAGTGCGGCTCGGGGTGGATTTTCAGTACCAAGAGCAGTAACCCCGAGCCACACTCGGGATTGCATTGCTGGATCCAGGCAATGTTACTCACCTTGTCCCCTGGATCCAGCGATGTCCTCCCGCGGTGTCAGCGTGTCTCTCCGCCGCCAGATGACTCCTGTGTGCCGGGCTCCGTTCCCTGCGAGCGTCGCACGGGGACGGAGAACGGCGGGAAATTCAAAAAGTTAAACACACACAGCACATACAGTACACTGTAATCTGTAAGATTACATTACTGTATGAAAACATTTCACACCCCCTTTGTCCCTAGTGGCTTGCCCAGTGCCCTGCATGCACTTTTATATAATAAATGTCATTCTTTCTGCCTGGAAACATGAGAATGTCCATAGCAACCAAAAAGTGTCCCTTTGCGTCAAAAGTGGTTTTTGATCAGCTAGAAAACAGCGATAGTAAATAAGAATCACTTGCAGAATTGAGTGATACTGATTTTTGGGGAAATTTATCATCAGAAACTGAAAGTGACGACAGCGACAATTCTGCAACTGAGCAAATTTCTGCGTTTTTGGTTTGATTACATTATTGAATAAATTTTATTACTATTATATTATTATTTTTGATAATTATTTTTAGTTATTTATTATATTATAATTTATGATTTCATTTTTCAAACTTTTTCATACCAGGGATGTCTACTAGACTGTTGTTTGGACAGATTTAAGTGAGTTATTCCTATGAATTACAGGCCTACAATATAAAACGCCAAATTTTCATGCAAAATAATTGTACCGCTTTCAGCACCAAAAATCTGAAATAATCATACCGCCAGGGAGGTTAAATGTAACACTTCCAGAAAGTCAATATAAGCATGGTTTTCAACACTATAGGGGGAAACAGGACTGTGGTTGTCACCAATCATGAGAAGGATTGATTCACAGCACAAAAGAGTACACTGTTTGACTGTTTCATTTTCATGTTGACTATTTTGCACAATGTTATATTGGACTATTTTGTTTTTATGTTTGGATTATTTTTCTGATCCACTAGACTGTATTTCTGTTAATTAGGTAGGAGTTAGTAGTACACTTTTTTTTAACAAATTAAGCATTTGGCACTAGATAAAAAATCTAGGGATTTGATTGTAGACCTAAAACAATTGAGTATTGTCCACAATAATTTTTTATTTGCATTAACATCCACATTTTCAGGACAAGCTTGTAGGCAGATTGCCCGCAGGAGTATGGTGTTACTTAATGGCTGGCCCAGGCTGGGGCTAAAGAGTTAATGTGTGTGCTGCTGTTCCCGGGCTTTTTGGATTCAGCCTACCCTCCGGGCATATAAAATGGGGGAAGGCTGGGTTCGGAGCTCTCTCTGGCAATATATGGGGCAGAAAATTCTGTGATTGGTGTGGAGGAGGACTACTGCATCTTGCAGTCAGTCTGATGCACCAGAGATCTCAAGATCAACCAGCACCTGGAAAAGCATGGACTATTACTTTTCTGAGGTATACCTGGGCAGCCAGCTAGGGATTGTTATGGACAGTCTAACATTACTGCTCATGATGGACTGTATCACGAAGCGCTACAGAAATGTTGCATCAATTGTTTTAAGCCTGCTTTGAAGTTATTTAAAGGGGTGCATGTTGCTTCTGGTGTAATAAAAGAACTTGGGTTAGTAAGGCACATGTGGGATATGATGCTCAACTGCTACAAAAGGTCTACTCGGCAAGTCAAGCAAGAAGAGCAATGTAGTTGCTATGGATAACTAAGTGTTACAACAAGCTACAATACAACCAGTCATGAAGTGTGGTACTTAGTGTAAATGACAGGTCCTCCAGACAGTGATCTTTCTCTCCCCAGCAGACGGTTTCCAGTGGCAATTGCAATCAAACCCTCATTACGGAGGTCAATGACCTGGTCTCATTGATATAGGCAGTGAAGGAGTTAACGAGTGCACACATGAGGTCCACGCTAGGTGCATGGGGGGACCCCATTCTGTTACTGGGCGTGCAATAACAGAGGTACGTTGGACTGGTGGGGAGGGCATGGGCTCAACAGCGTCCCTACTAATGCAACACATACAACAGGTTACAGTCTGTAGTGACACAGGACAGTACTTTCCAGAGGAACTTTGTACTTTCATTACTGCACACAGTGACACAGCTCATCTGGTCCCAGGCATTAATGAGTGTGTGCATGTTGAATGGTACCCACATGTGCAGGGCGAGTGCCCCCACCTACAAGCTTCAAGGTCCAAGCAGTACATTGAAGAATGGGGTACACCCCAAAAGCTTGTCCTGAAAATTTGAATGTTGATGCAAAAAAAAAAAGGATCAGTGCACCCGAGTCCACCCTTTTTTTTAAGCCTATTAGAGCCTCTGGCTCTAATCAAATGCTTAACAAAAACACACCCCCCCCCCCATTGGAATCCATAGTCCGGTGCCCTGATATGTAGATCAAGGGGCCGGACACATGGATGGGGGGCGGCGCCTGTGCGCCCTCTATGGATGGGCCGCCACTGGCGTATAGTGCCTCTCAAAACATCAACACCCTTCACTACAAACAAACATTATCCTCCATATTTCTACTTATTTACTTTTTCTGGAAAGCTTTCCCTCTTCTTCTTCAGAATATCCACAGCTTCGCTGGAGTGAATGAGCCGGATGTGAATCTGTGCCAACCCTGTCCATGGCAGAAGAAAGGTAGCCAGGTAGCTACCATTGCCGTAGTCCCTTACTTGGCCAGTAACTCCAGCCTTTAGTTCAGGAGAATGCAACTTGGCTTGGAAAAAATCTCCACCATATTCCTTCAGATGACCATTCTGATCCCGAGCTGTGATTTCCACGTTCAAAGTCTCTCCAACCTTGTAAATGCCTCGAGGATTCAGGAGACGGTAGCCGCACTTCCTTGGGTCAGTTGAAAATGTTACGTTTTTTACAGGTGATGGCGGCTCTGGCCACTCAATCAGTTTGAGCAATTCTGTGAACTTTGGGTTAAAGGTAACCATAGGAGGAGCATCTGTTGGATGTGTGTGCTTCTTGAGGGATGGTGGTTTATACTTCCCCAATAAATTAGTTCTTAGGAATCTGAAAGTAAACTATAAACATAAATAATTACTTTATAGATAATTATAGTAAGACCCATGGGATGATTTATCAAAACTGAAGCAGACCGAATCAACTTTTATCTTCAGTTTGTTCAGTTAAGATTTGAAAATCAAAGCTAGAAGCTCATTGGTTGCCATGCACAACTGCTCCAGATTTAATCAATTCCTTTCATTATATTTAACTAGTTCAACACTCACACATGTATACTTTCTATGGGCCAAAGGAATTTTACATTTCTTCAATATGCCTGTTTAATTGGCATTGGCAACATTTCCATTGCTTAAAATACTTAAAGGGTAACTCCACTTTCGTGGGGGAAAAAATAGCAAATAAAGAAAAAATAATATAGTGTGTACAATTGTGATATAAGTCATATTGTAATTGAATGGTATTAATGATTACCTTTCCTTTTCCATCTGCAGCCACTGTAATTTTCTATAACTGCAATGCAATATGGCTACCTGGAGTTTTTCTGTACACAGAGTGTATACTGACCACTCCCCAGAAACATAATTTCCTGCTTGTGTGATTGGCTCATCAATTTTCCCCCTGGCACCCCTGCAATAAAAATGTATTTTTTGGTGAGATACTTCCAATAGGAGCACGTCTAAAGGGATGCAGGCCCAGCAGCTTTCCTCATTGGTGTCCTGCAGCTGCCACAGCTGACTGATAATTATGAAACCACTCCCATAAGACCCACTCACTTCAGAGGCACAGAGAAACAAACAGGGATTTTTTTAGAAGAACAAAAGGTTGGAATCTGCAACAAAGGTTGTTATAATCCTTGCAATTTACATATTGTAGATCACCCAGAGGGGATTTTTTTCTCTCAACAAAAGTGGAGTTACGCTTTAAGTATTACGTATATATATATATATATATATATATATATATATATATATATATATACGGTCCTTGCTGTGTGGATATCCGCGCTGCATCTCAGCCACGGTGAGGAGGGGAGAAGCCTCAGGCGACACCTCAGCTGCATCTCAGCCATGGTGAGGAGGAGAGGAGCGACGCCTCAGGCGACACCTCAGCTGCATCTCAGCCAAGGTGAGGAGGAGAGGAGCGAAGCCTCAGACGACACTTCAGCTGCATCTCAGCTACGGTGAGGAGGAGAGGAGAGAAGCCTCAGGCGACACCTCAGCTGCATCTCAGCCACGGTGAGAAGGAGAGGAGAGAAGCCTCGGGCGACACCTCAGCTGCATCTCAGCCATGGTGAGGAGGAGAGGAGAGAAGCCTCAGGTGACACCTCAGCTGCATCTCAGCCACGGTGAGGAGGAGAGGAGAGAAGCCTCAGACGACACCTCAGCTGCATCTCAGCCATGGTGAGGAGGAGAGGAGAGAAGCCTCAGACGACACCTCAGCTGCATCTCAGCCATGGTGAGGAGAAGAGGAGAGAAGCCTTAGGCGACACCTCAGCTGCATCTCAGCCACGGTGAGGAGGAGAGGAGAAAAGCCTCGGGCGACCCCTCAGCTGCATCTCAGCCACGGTGAGGAGGAGAGGAGAGAAGCCTCAGGCGACACCTCAGCTGCATCTCAGCCATGGTGAGGAGGAGAGGAGAGAAGCCTTAGGCGACACCTCAGCTGCATCTCAGCCACGGTGAGGAGGAGAGGAGAGAAGCCTCAGGCGACACCTCAGCTGCATCTCAGCCACGGTGAGGAGGAGAGGAGAGAAGCCTCAGGAGACATCTCAGCTGCATCTCAGGGAGAGAAGCCTCAGGAGACATCTCAGCTGCATCTCAGGGAGAGAAGCCTCAGGAGACATCTCAGCTGCATCTCAGCCACGGTGAGGAGGAGAGGAGAGAAGCCTCAGGCGACCCCTCAGCAATGTTGCTGGAAAGATTAGAAGGAGGAAGCAGGTGATTCTGTGGAGTACTCTGTGGGGGAGATTGCCGTCTGGTTTATGGCATGCTGATTAACCTCAGAAGTCTGGTGAGCCTTTAATGCTCTCACGTGATGGCACTGGTGGAGGAGTTCTTTGGTCTGAGTTTTATTATCTTCACAGCACTTTATGGACAGTTGTTCTCCTTTTCAGATGGACTGTTAGCACATGCACTTTATGTCATAATATATGAGGATTATTTAACTGTGTTGCGCTGCTGAAAACATTTTTGCAATTTTTTAAGTTTTCAATTTTTACATATTACGTATATATACTAGTGTATATATATATATATATATATATATATATATATATATTAAGCTTTCTCTTGGCGATGAGGTCTTGCAAAAAATGTATTTTATGTAATCCATAGACAAAAAAAAAAGTAAAGAAAAAACTTTTTGTTCGATAATTGTCCTGTTTAGGATTACACTAAAATTAAGATTCTGATATAAAGCAAAATTATTTGCAAACAAAATAAATGTAATTGTAATGTGACACTATTAAAATTTACAAAAATGAATATAGTTGAAAAGTTTCAATATTAATGAATAGAAAAATAGAAATTAAAAAAAAAAAAAATCAGCAGAAAATGATAGTTAAGAGGAGAAGGGTAAAAGGAGTTAATTAAGTTTTAAAAAATGTTTTTTTTTTTTTTTTTTTACTTGTCAGGTTGCTTTAACTAACATCATATGTAGATTGAAGTAGATTGAAGCTCATGACTTTTGATCTGCAGATGAATTAAGCAGATTTAAAATGTAACAATGTCCCGCCACAATTGTATTTTAAGCTCAACAAAAGGAATTCCTACAAAACACCAAATAGTCCATTCATTTTTATAGTTCATGGCAACTAACATAACAGGAATGTCAGAAATGTCACATTTCCAGAGTCCAGAGGGAATACAAAAATAAACATTGCAATAAAAAATGTTATAAATCCAACTTCCTTATCTGGACCAAAGGTAAATATTGTATATGTGTA
This sequence comes from Glandirana rugosa, assembly GCA_018402905.1. NCBI lineage: Eukaryota > Metazoa > Chordata > Amphibia > Anura > Ranidae > Glandirana > Glandirana rugosa. The sequence continues at coordinate 388,831 of BLSH010297388.1, read as the reverse complement.
TGTTTAAGATTTTATCAATTTGAGATAGCAGGATTGCCAGGACAGAAAAGTGTATGCACAGCACGGGTTCAGTAAAAGTTAAATTCTAAGCAACCATCTAAGGCTTCGTTCCCACGGGGTGTGCTAAAAGCGTACATCCATGGAGGGACACTCATGGAATGCACAGGTGTTCTGGGGACCACCAACTGCAGCTGGTTCCTGACCATACGGAGTTTCAATCAAACAAAGGCAGTTGAACAAAGGCAAACAGCTTCTGCTGTGATCTCTCTTTACAAAACCATGAATTCTTAAGCTGGCCATACACTAGTAGATGTTTTAACAAACATTAGTATGAATATTCGTGCAAAAAATCTCAGCACATTTGATGATTTGATGAAAGTACATTTTGGAATGAATGTATTTTCCCAAACCACACACATTGTTATCAATTTGTTTGTTCAAGAAACATTTTCCATCCTGGTCCTTGAGATCCTCGCTATAGCCGAAAGACGGCTACAGAGCGGATCTCAATTGCCGGGGGGGGGGGACCTCCATGGACGTCCACCCTTGTGCACACTCCCGGCGCGCACTCAGAGGCGGAGGCGTGGGTCCGCTCAAGACCCGCGATCGCCTGTCAGAGCTGCAGAACGGGGAACCGCCGATGTAAACACGGCAGTTCTCCGTTCTGTGAGGGAGACATGGCAGATCTACTGATCCCTGTCACTGGGATCAGTTAGATCTGTTATGTCCTTACCAGCCCCGCCCCCCCCCCACAGTTAGAACACGCCTAGGGAACACAGTTAACCCCTTCACTGCCCCCTGCAGGTTAACCCCTTCCCTGCCAATTACATTTACACAGTAATCAGAGGACATTTATATTTCTGATCTCTGTAATGTCATCGGTCCCAAAATAGTGTCAAAAATGTCCGACATGTCCGCTGCAATATCAAAGTCCGGATAAAAATCGCAGATCCCCGCCATTACTACAAAAAAAAATAATAATAAAAACGCCATAAATCAGTTCCCATAGTTTGTAGATGCGGTAACTTTTGCGCAAACCAATCTATAAACGCCGATTGCGATTTCTTTTTACCAAAAATATGTAGAAAAATATAAACCAGCCAAACCCAATGAATACATTTTTTTATATATTTTTTTTGGGGATATTTATTATAGCAAAAAGTAAAAAATATTATTATTTTTTCAAAATCGTCACTCTTTGTTTATAGCGCAAAAAATAAAAACCGCAGAGAGGATCAAATACCACCAAAGGAAAGCTCTATTTGTGGGAAAAAAATTATATACATTTTGTTTGGGTACAACGTCGCACGACCGCGCAATTGTCATTCAAAATGCGACAGCGCTGAAAGCCTAAAATTGGTCTGGGCAGGAGGGGGGGGGGGGGGGTTAA
>BLSH010297388.1:357259-378133 GCA_018402905.1 Glandirana rugosa | reverse complement strand
ACCTCAAGTCTGCACACGAGAAGGCTAGACTATCATTTTGTAAAAAAAAAAGACGGTCATTTATTGGAATATTTCGGCTGAAGGACAAAGAACAGACCAGTAATCGGATCCGAATACTGTAGTACGTGTCGAGAGAGAAAATGAGAACACTCTCAAACGGTCCTTCCCACCTCCCTACTCAGAATTCTCCCGGTTACTTTCGACGTCCCGACGTCTCGACCTCCACACGGAGACACACAGACACATTTAGGTCCTTCACTTGTCCGTCGTCGAAGTCGACGGGTGTCAATTTTACTTACGTCGGTCTGAATCACCTCCCTCTAAAGACGTCGTATAAACCGTTAGACATTAATGGCTGTGTATTTTGAGGGGACAGCAAATTTACACTGTTATACAAGCTGTATACTCACTACTTTACATTGTAGCAATGTGTCATTTCTTCAGTGTTGTCACAGGAAAAGATATAATAGAATATTTACAAAAATGTGAGGGGTGTACTCAATTTTGTGAGATACTGTATATTGTGATTCTGCACTTGCCAAATATGCTGCAGAAATCTCCCTCCACTAAGTCTGGCTGCATTCATTTTAACTGTGGGCAGCTGAAGCTGCTGCCTGTTCACTTCCTGGATTTACACAGACACACAGAGGCACACCTCCAGCTCTGCAGCCCTGCAGCTTTCATTGGCCCTCTTAAGACTCATCCCTCCACCCTTCCTGGCAAACTCTCACAAGAGTAAAAGAGAGAGCTGTGCATGATGTCATAAGCCTAGGCTAATGACCAGACAAGAAACAGGAAGTCGGCTTTATAAGGTTATTTACTGGCAGAAAAAAAAAATGTTTTACTATCCAAAATTAAAACAAGGGCAGAAGATTTAATAGATGGAAAGTTGTAAAAATGACTGAGGCTGGGTTCACACCAATGCGAATTCCATTCGCATGACACTTGAAAACACATTCGCACTCCGCATTGCACAGAAAACGTGTGCGTTTTCTTAATGCGGCGTGAATTCCCCAGCCTATTAAGATCAATGGGAATGCATCTGCCCCTCAGATGTGTTCCATACTGAACAGGGATCTTTCCCCCTGCTTGTGGCACCTCCCCTTCCTTCCCAGGCAGCCGCTGAGCTTTGAGAACGGACAAGAGCCGGCGGCTCTGTTCGTTCTCAGCAGCAAACAGGCTGGAATTCGCACCGGACTGGTTAGAATCCAGTCTGAAGGTCCACTTTAACTTAGCCCCCATTCACAAATCAGCAAAAAAGTATTGCAGGAACCTTTTTCAAAGTTGCTGCAATATAAGTTGTTGCAATTTGAACAGTTCCGTTGTTGACAATGGGGGGCGACTTATCATGCAATTTGGAACTGTCAAACCAGCATTGATCTTAAGTGTTTCTATGCCAGCAGTTTTATTTTTAATTTTTGTATAGGGAACCTATGCAGTAGCTTTCCTAGTCTAAATTTAGTGTTGCTGGACTGCAGTCAGCCTGAGCTGTCAGTGTTATTGTTTGATTCTGGCTGCTGCTGGGACATGTATTTGACTATTTATGTCTCCATTGGCAATGACTAGGAGGTTTATTGTTAGTGCTGCATGCTGGGGAAAGGTATAAATATGTGTGTGTGACCTTGGAAAGCTCTCTTACCTCCCAGGATCTGCCTGGGGAAGGTGTGTTGCTGCTGTGTGTTCCTGTCCTCCCAGACCTACCTATAGGAGAGGGTGTGCTGTGCTTGCTACAGAGAGGCAAAAGCCTTGGGACAGAAGCTTCCTGCTGGAGGGTATATCCAGGTGAAGAGAAACAAGAAGGTAATTATGTGAAATTGAACTTAATCTGCTGAAGAGTGCCCAGGAGAGCTAAGTAGAACCTGGCCACCTTGCAGGAAGTTCTGGTGCTCATAAAATGTGAGAACGCACTATAGAAAGCAGAGCCTCTGTGAGGATGCAATGGACATAAGGAGATCACTACAGAGAGCAGAGACTTTGTGAGAGTGGACTATAAAGAGCAGAGACTCTGTGAGGATGGAGAATGTACTGAGGATGAGGAGCTCACTATAGACAGCAGACACTGTGAACATGTACTGGAGATGAGGAGCTTACTATAGACAGCAGGGTCTGTGAAGATGTACCAGAGATAAGGAGGTCACTATAGAAGGCAGAGACTCTGTGTGGTTATATCGGAGATGAGGAGGTCACTAATGAGAGCACAGCCTCTGTAAGGATGTACTGGAGATGAGGAGTTCACTATAGATAGCAGAGACTTTAAAGATGTACCGGAGGAGAGGAGGTCACCTTGGAGAGCAGAGTCTCTGCAAGGATGTATTGGAGATGAGGAGGTCACTATAGAGAGCAGAGACTCTGTGAGGATGTACTAGAGATGAGGAGGTCACTACAGAGAGCAGAAATTGTGAAGATGTACTGGAGATGAGGAGGTTACTATTGAGAGCAGAGCCTCTGTGAGGATGTATTGGAGATGATGAGGTCACTATAGAGAGCAGAGGCACTATTAATGTGTACTATAGAGAGCAGAGGCACTATTAATGTGTACTATAGAGAGCAGAAACTCTGTGAGGATGTAATGAAGACAAGGAGGTCCTTATAGAGAGCATAACCTTTATGAAATTGGACTATAACGAGGAGAGCCTCTGTGACGATGTACTGGAGATGAGCTCATTATAGAGAGCAGAGACTGTGAGGATGTACTGGAGATGAAGAGGCCATTATAGAGAGCAGAGACTGTGAGGATGTACTGGAGATGAGGCCACTATAGAGAGCAGAGACTGTGAGGATGTACTGGAGATGAGGAGGAGGCCATTATAGAGAGCAGAGACCAGGGGAGGGCTGGCAGCCGTAGGCCTGGGGGGCAAGTCCAGTCAAGTGGCCCATTGAACCACCAAATCAGCTCACCATCCATGCCCACCCAATGGGCCTAGCGGGATCCATGGTAGGGCCGGCCCTGGGTGCCCCCCCCCCCCCTTGCCTGCAGTTAGTTGGTGGCTGCGCCCCTGGGCCCTATTTCCTTCCTCCACAAGAAAAAAAAGTGTGAGCGGGCAGCAGCCATCAGCCATTTTAAATGTAAGTTAGGGTGGCCTGGGGGGCAATTGCCACCCTACCCCCTGGGCCAGCCCTCCCCTTGCAGAGACTGTGAGGATGTACTGGAGATGAGGCCATTATAGAGAGTAGAGACTGTGAGGATGTACTGGAGATGAGGCCATTATAGAGAGTAGAGACTGTGAGGATGTACTGGAGATGAGGCCATTATAGAGAGCAGAGACTGTGAGGATGTACTGAAGATGAGGAGGTCGCTATAGAGAGCAGAGACTGTGAAGATATACTGGAGATGAGGTGGTCACTATAGAGACCAGAGACTCTGTGAGAATATAATTGAGATGTGGGGGGACCAGAGAGTCAAAATACTGGGTGAAGTTCAGAAATGCACAACAAGCCCGGTAGGAAGACAACCTGACCAGGCGCACTCACAGAATTTACAACGATGAGTAGAAGCAGCAGCAGGTCTCAAGTGTGCCGACAACATTTGTCCCAAGTAGTGCAATACATGCAGGCCGGTCTGTTCTCAAGTGGAGAGGCTTCCAGGAAGGATGGCGTGTTCTGGCGCTAAGCAATGTCCCTGACAAACGGGTGACCTGTCCCTACTTCGCTCACGCGCAAAATGCGAGCCAAACCCAGGAGTCAGGGTCCTAACTAAATTTTGCCCGATTCAAGATGGCTACCAAAGACACATGGGACACCAGCATCCAATCGGGAACTAGGTTCCCCTTGACTTCCTCCACCTGCATTGCTGTGCTCCACCTACAAGAAGAAGATAATAGACTGCACCTGCCAACAAACAATCCAACCCAATTATAAATATGTTATTGGTGTACTTGTTGGATAACAACCTTATCATAAAATTAGAATTGCCAGCAGTCAGAGAGCAAAGACCAGAACAGAAACAAATGTAATTATTCGGCACATTACCAATGCATGGGTGGACAAGTTCCCCTCATTTCAAAGAGCATGATGCAGCAAGCTGTCACATGTGTATCTGGGAGGGTCCACAGACTCTTTTCACATGACCTCTCAAGTCCTACACTTCACCTGCCAAAAGGAGGCTACAGTGAGTGGAGTTGTGAATCTGCTAGGCCAGTTGTTAAAGTGATATTGTCAGAGAAACAAATCAATTTTAAAGTAAAGCTCCATGGCTGGCTACTCATTTTTTGCATGACTGAAATGGCAACTAAATGATAAAAAAAAGGTATTTATGATTTTGTCTGTAGCCAATGGCTCCCTTAGGGGTGGCTGATAGATGTGGTTCACCTGTCTCTCTGCCCTCAATCACACACTTTTCCATTCATCCGCAGTCACTGAACAGGCCAGTACTTTGTTTTTGTTGTTTTATTAGGATAGGCTAGGGACGACTGTGGGATGCCCAAAGATCAAGAAACAGGACCATTTTATATACACCACCGTATATACACTCCTTCTTCCTTCAGCAATGATGCTTGCTGACTGTTACTCTCCTTCTTCCTCCAGCACTAAAACTTGCTGACTGTTACACTCCTTCACTTCTCTCCTGCACAACACTTGCTTCCTTACTGTTAGTCCTGAAGGGAAATTTATTAAGCCTCCGTTACATCTTCCTCCACCCCTGCTAGCACATGGTGAGGCCTGCAATTCCTTGTCAGCAGGACCTCCACGGGCCCTCGATTGTAAGGCCATGGAACCTCAGCATGTAGCTAAGTACAATTGTGCTAGTCGGGTCCTGGTGGACTACTGCTCTCAGCCCATCCTCTTCCAGGCCACTCCGGCCTACCTCACTGTCCAGTGACACTGCTCCCCTGACTGGCTCCTTTACCTTCTACAGACGGTCCACTGTCTCCTCTCAGCCCGCTCCCGTCCTCCTCTCCAGCTCCCAGGGTCTGTCACTCACCGCACCGGTGGATCCTTTAAAGAGCCCTTCCTGTAGCCTTTCTGTTGCTCTCCTGCTCCTTTGTGCTACTCCAGGATCTCTCTCCATTCCTGGCTGCACCCAAGCCACCAGGCCTCAAGGTCACCCCCCTACAGACTGGGGGCTCGCTCCTGGGTGGGTCTCCACTCTTCCACCTGACACTCTCCTCCCCCAGCTGGGCAGATTACAGTATTTAAGGAGGCCTGCCCTCTGCCAATCCAGGATGGGGATTGGTCAGGGCTCCTTAACATACTTCAGAAAGTGACACCTCCTCACCCATCCCCTTTTCCAGAGCCTTCTGGAAACAAGGGGAGGAGTAACCAAGGGGTGTTCCTTCCTGCAATCTCCAGCTCTTCCTGGGCCACTCCCCTGCCTAGATCAAAACATTCAGGCATGCGCTTATTGTCAGGCCTGACTAAATTTGTCTCTCCTAGCAAAAATCTACTAAAAAAAAGCACCTATTTCTATGAGGTGCTACATGTCTATTGTAAATTCCCTTATCTTTAATATAACACTCTTGTTTCTCCCAGGAATACATTAGGAAAGCCTGCAAACTCCATGCAGTAATTATAATTATATTATAATAATTATAATTGAACCCAGGACCTCAGCACTGCAAAACTAAAAAAAAGCTGGTTTACAGTGGACTTTGAGGTCAGTTAAAATGGTTGTAAAGTCAGAAGGTTTTTTTTTCTTAATTAATTCTATGCACTAAGATAAAAAAAGCCTTCTGTGTGCAGCAGCCCCCCTCAGCCCCTCTAATACTTACTTGAGCCCCATCTCTCTCCAGCGATGTCCACAAGTACCTCAGCCATCCGGTACTCTCCTCCTGATTGCCTGAGACACAGCAATGGCACCATTGGCTTTCGCTGCTGTCAATCAAAGTCAGTTAGCCAATCAGGTGAGAGAGGAGGCTTTGTGTTTGAATGGACACAGGGAGCTGTGACTCAGCTCGGGTGCCCCCATAGCAAGCTGCGTGCTGTGAGGGCACTCGACAAGATTGAGGGGCCAGGAGAACCAAAGAGGGACCCGAGAAGAGGCGGATCGGGGCTGAAAATCCACTGCAAAGAGCAGGTAAGTATGACATGTTTGTTATTTTTAGAGGGAAAAAACGAGACTTTACAATCACTTTAAGTTTTGTGCTTTGTAATCATGCCTCTGCTTAGGCCAATGTGAATGCATGGCAAAACTATCTTAGGGCTTGTTCACACCTACAGCCACCCCTCACTTTTCAGAGGGCACTAGAGCGGCGGCTGCCAGGTATGTAAGAGGCCACACTGCTTCCTCCTAAATGCCCATTTTTTTTACAGCTGAATAGGCAATTAATATGTAAATACCAGAAGGCAACTGTGAGTTAAGTGTGTGGTTCATGGTTGTCATGTGGCCCCAGTCACTTGAATGGGTTGCATTGTATGCTACTGCCTAGTGAACGCAGTGGGGGGGATAGGTGGGTATAATTTTTTTCCATGGCTACAAGCATTGCAGCTACAACCTTGAGCGTCTGCATATTCTCTTTTTTTGGTGGGCAGTCAGGAGGAAGTAATGCCACGGCTCAGTTTTTCTTTTTTTTATCTTTCAAAAGATTTTTATTGAGTATTTCAATAGAGTAACATCATAAGACCAAATAAGGTCCTAAAGGAGAAATGAGAGAACATAAAGATAAAGACAAATGAGCTTACAGATAATAAACAGCTCTCCCGGAAACAATAAAACTGATGGTATATTCATAAATGGAGCATGGTACATTCAAATAGAGTGGCTGCATGTAATGTGGGTATATTGCATTGTTGCAGCTTGGAGACGGACCAAACCCAGCTCCCCTGGACACCCTTACTGGGAACTAACAATGTCAAGGGGAGAGGGTAATGAGCAGCGAGCTGCGCTCAGTTCCCCTCCAGTATTTAATAGAAGCCATAAAATGTTGGGCCATCTCATGATTCAAACAGTAAGGCAAACTGTAAACTTAACCGATATACCAATAGCTCCAAAGGAGAGAAAACTTGAAGGTAGGTCTCGGTAATCCAAACAGAGCTCAACAGTAATAGCTCAAGTTCTCCAGCATAGCTAAGGTAGCAAAGCGAGTTTAGATAGAGGACAGAGGGGAGGAAAGGTGTGAGGAAGGACCGAAAAATTTAAAGAAGAGAGAGAAAAAAAAATGGGGAGACCAGCGTAGGGATTATTGGTCATGTAATCTCCTAAAACTCCTAGAGCGAGACTTGACTATATGTAGCCCAAGGTTCTCAGATTGCCTCAAACTTCTCGGTAGTATTTAGGAGTTTACTAACCATCTTCTCTTGAGCCATAATCCAGGAGACTTTACACTTAGTATTGGAAGAAGATACCGAGGGTTGTTTCTATGCTCTGGCAATAGTCATATTAACTCCTGTGAGGATAAAAAGGATCGGTCGCTGGAGGCTTTTAGTGGCAGTAGTGATTGGGAAGTTAAGCAGAGCAATATGTGGGGTCGGGGAGGTCCGAGATCTTCCTTAGCATGATAAAAACTCTATTTCAAAAACCTCTCAGTCTTGGACAGTCCCACCAAACATGCAGGACATCTCCTATATGGTCCCATCTGTGGAAGCAAATTGGAGAGGTAGATGGATAAAGCTTGGAGAGTCTATCTGGAACTAAATACCATCTCATCATAACTTTAACCCCTCCAGGTCCGCGCTATTGCCGAAATACGGCTCCAGCGCGGACCTGAAATGCCGGGAGGACGTCCATGGACGTCCTCCCACTGCGCATGCTCCCGCGCGCCCCCTGGAGGCAGCGGCGGCGCGCGCGCCGCACGCTGCGCGAGCCTGCCCGCGGGTCGGGCGGACTCGATGTCCGCCCGAGACCCGCGATCACTTTCAGGAGCCTCAGAACGGGGAACCGCCGTTGTAAACACGGCGGTTCCCCGTTCTATGACAGGGGACATAGCAGATCTACTGATCCCTGTCACTGGGATCAGTTAGATCTGTTATGTCCCGACCAGCCATGCCCCCCCACAGTTAGAACACAGCCAGGGAACATATTTAACCCCTACACTGCCCCCTGCAGGTTAACCCCTTCACTGCCAATGACATTTATACAGTAATCAGTGGACATTTAAATTTCTGATCGCTGAATAAATGTCATTGGTCCCAAAAAAGTGTCAAAATGTTCCGACATGTCCCCCCCAATATCGCATTACCGCTAAAAATCACAGATCGCCGCCATTACTAGTAAAAAAAAAAAAAATAATAAAAACGCCATAAATCAATTCCCAGTTTGTAGACGCGATAACTTTTGCGCAAACCAATCAATATACGCCGATTGCGATTTTTTTTTTCCCAAAAATATGTAGAAGAATATATGTCGGCCAAAAGCGATGAATAATTTTTTTAATGGATTTGTACTTTAGCAAAAAGTAAAAAATATTGTTCTTTTTTGCAAAATTGTCGCTCATTTTTTGTTTATAGCGGCGATCAGAAATGACACAGAGGGGATCAAATACCACCAAAAGAAAGCTCTATTTGTGGGAAAAAAAGGACGCAAATTTTATTTGGGTACAACGTCGCACGACCGCGCAATTGTCATTCAAAATGCGACAGCGCTGAAAGCCAAAAATTGGTCTGGGCAGGAGGGGGGTTTAAGTGCCCAGTAAGGAAGTGGTTAAGGTTGGCTTCATAAGTGAATTCCTGTGCCATGTCTCAAGATCCCATTCCTGAGCTAGATCCCCTTCCCAGGATAGGATATAAGAGGTTTTGGTTTGGTTGGAAGACAAAGTGTTGTATATCAATAAAATCCCTCCCCTCTGCTCCATGGCTTGACCACACCAACCTTTAATAGAGTGTGACACTTGGTGGGTTTGGTTTGTTAATCCATAGCCTATGAAGGAAGTGGGAGAGTTGAGAAAAACAAAATTTCTCGGTGGCAGGCATGTCTAATTTGCTCACACAGTAACCTTCAGTTATGGGACCAGAGGGTAGGAAAAAGTGGCCTATTCTGTATAATCCTTTGTCTAACCACCATTTAAAAGCATGAATATCCATGCCAGGCTGAAACTGGGGATTCCTAAAGATATGTGCAAGCGGTTTAAGATTAGGATCTAGTTGCGGGTGGTATCTTAGAGTGTCCCAAATAGCTAGGGAGTGGGAGAGAGTCTGAGCCAGGATCGGGGGTCTAACTTTAGGAGCACACCACAATAAGAAGTCTAGGGTGAAGCGTGGAGTCGCTTGCCTCTCTAGGTCTATCCACCCAGGGCGACCTGATCAGAGGTAAATCCCAGACAGTTGAGCCAACTGAGCAGCCTGGTAATACCAATGTAAATTAGGTAATCCTAAACCGCCTTGTGAACGCAGGCGTCAAGGTACCGCTTTAGAGAGACGGTGATCTTTTGAGCCCCAGACAAATTTTATTATATTTGCTTGTAGGCAAGGAGGGTCATTTTAATGGAGGTAATCTGCCCTAGCCAAGATAGGTCTAAAGGGGCCCACTTACTTAATTTGGAACCCAATTTCTTAAATGGGTCGGGTAGTTTGCTGCATAAAGCTGGTCTATTCTGGGAGTTAAGGTGATTCCTAAATATGGAATAGATGTGTGACTCCAAGAGAACCCAAATTGTCCCTGGAGGGAAGAGACCAGAGGGGGTGGGAGTTTAATATTAAGAGGTTGAGAATTATTATAATTAACTGTTAGGCCTGAGACTGACATTAGGGAGGGAGGTTACCAGGGAGGATAGGAATAACAGCAAATCATCTGCAAATAAAGCACGCTTGTGGGTTTGTGGACCACAGTTAATTCCGTGGATGTCTGGATTGTCCCTGATCGCTATTGCTAGAGATTCTATAACTATAGCAAATATCAGTGGCGATAGGGGACAGCCTTGTCTGGTACCTCTTGAGATGCCGAAAAATCCAGAAATATCTTGAGATAACGCCCCTCCAATTTCGGGGGTCTGTATTGTATCAAACAGGCGATCAAGATCTGGTTTTGAAGGGTTCATTCCCAGCCCATAAAGCCTTTAGTAAACTTTCCTGAAAGTATGAAGGATTTGTTGTGGATTCTATGATAAAGTGCCTCCTGCCATCTTAATTTTAGGAAGATTGTGGGAATGAGTCTTAGGTATAAGTCTATGTGCCAGCATAGTGCCCATTTTGTCCCTATGGAGATAGATGCATGCCCCACTCCAACAAAGGCTTTTCTCCGCTCTGGAGGTGAGTGCTAAGTTGAAGGCTGTCCTAGCTATATCAAGTTTTGCAATAGGGACCAATTTAGGGTTTTGTTTGTGTTCCCTACTTAGACGCCGTAATTCCTTCTCTAGCTTTTCAATTTCGGAGCTGTTATTGTAGTGGATTTGGCAAGATATTTGGATAAGTTTACCTCTTAATGTGGCCTTGTGGGCTGCCCATAAAATCTCAGGAGTAATCTCATTGGTATCATTATGTAGAAAATAATTGTTGATGGCTTTCTCGATCTCAAGTAGTCTCATAGGATCGCTGAGGATCGATTCATTAAGCTTCTGAATTCACCCTTGTGGTTGGAGGGACAGCAAATGTTTAGAAAGACTGAGGAATGATCAGACCAGAGCGAGTCTCTGATATAGGCCTTGTGGGCTAGAGGTATGTGTATAGAGGAAATTAGGATGTGGTCAATCCTAGAGAAAGATTGAGGTGGATGTGTGTAATCACGTAACGTGGGGTTGACCTCTCTGCAAATGTTAACCAGTCCCTGTTGGTAGAGTAATTTAGCAATACATGAACTTCGTTTAGGGGGGCGGGTGAGACAGTTTCCAAAGGGTCTCTTTTTATCTAGGCCCTGATCAGAGTTAGAGTCACCACCGAAAATTACCAGACCTTCTAGAGGGGGGTGGAGAGTTTTGAACATGCTGTGAAAGAATTGTTCCTGCCCAAGATTTGGGGCATAGAAAGATATTAATGAGATTATTTGGACATCAATGGTCCCTTTAGCGAGCACAAACCATCCTTCTGTCAATATCGAGAATGTGCAAGTTCTAAAGATCAAAATGGCCACTCCCTTTGTTTTATAGTTTGTGTTTGCTAAGACAAAGGTGGGATATTTGGCACAGAGGAATGATGGGGAATATCATTTGGGGGAGTGGGTCTCTTGGATTAGCATTATGTATGTTTTTTGAGCATAAAATGATTGTAAAAAATGTTTCCGTTTTAGATGTGGAATTTAAACCCTGCGCGTTTTGTAAAACTATGCATAGGGTGGGTATGTGGTGAGTGTCATTAGCCATGGAGCAAGAGCAAAAGAGGGATCAGGGTAATACAACTCACCAACCTTTGATCTATTCTGGGCCCAGTAGAACCCTGAGAAGTGGATGGGCTTCTGTGGAACCAAAGGTATGTTCGCCTAGGCTGGTCTCTGGAAAGAAAACAGGGTAAGGAAACCTGGAAAAAGAAGGGACAGAGAAAATAGGAAAAAGTGCAATAAATAGAACGTGGAAACTGAGGTGGAAGGGGAAAGCTTCCATTAGGCCCACGTATAGAAGATTAGAAACCTCCTCTACAGGAGAGGGGGTATTCCTGGAGTGGAAAGAAGGGAAAAACCAGGGTTACACAACAGGAAGAGGGGCATAAGTACCGCCCCGACTGCTGGGCTCCCTTAGTAAACTGGGAGTTGTAAGAAATTTAGCAGTCTAGAAATATTCTAAAAACACACTACGATAAATTACAAAGCTTGGAAGCATGTGAGAAGAACAGCAACAGTAGTGACTAAATGAAATTGATTAGGCATGTATTCCAGGGTTTCGGAACCAGTCCACCTATTGAAGGCCCCTTATGTTCTCATATAGAAACGAGAGATTGGACCACCTGCTCCTTATTTCTGAGAGTCAACCCTCCAATAATGAGGATGGTCAAAGGGGCGGCACCCAAACATGCATGGGGGTAGCAGCAAAACATAGTGGCCGTGGGTCAAAATATAAGCCTAATACTTACTGGGAGATAAAAGCTCTAATAACATCAAGGTAGTATAACATGAAAAACCATTCCAACTGGGTGAAAAAGGAAGATGGGCTTCCAATCAGGAAGAATTAATTAAGCAGGTATACTACTGGGATAGTTCCTTCATGGAGGTCTTCCATCCTTGGACTTCTTGGTCTTAGAGTTCTGCCATAACTGAGAGAGTGGACTCATGGGAAGTTGTCGTTAAGAGGATCCAGATGTCGCGTTGGGAGGTGGAGATGAAGGTTCTTGTGAGATAAATTTCGGCTTGAGCAATAAGCTCTCGTCTTCCTTGAAGATTGCAAAGGTGTAGGACATCTGCTTAAATTCAAACTTCAAGTTGAAGGGGAAAAGCCAGCGGTATTTTATTTATCTTTGTGTAAGAGCAGACAGTAAAGGTTTGAAGGACCGTCATCTTTGGATCGTGGCTGGAGACAGGTCGTGAAGACTTGCATGGGATTTCCTTGAAAAAGCAGATGAGGTGTGGAGCGGGCCCTCTTCATAACCTCCTCCTTAACCGCATAAAAATGTTGTTTTAATTTCACATCCCTCAGGAGGCCATCTGTGCGTAAGGGTTGCAGGGCTCTGTGAGCCGCCGGCTCAGAGGAGACCTGAAGGAAGCCAGAATCGGCTCTGACCGGGTCTCCTTCGGCAAATTCCGGAAAGCATCGTCATAACGTCACTTCCGGTTTACTCTGTGGCTAATGGCGCCAATTTTTAAAAATATGACAGTATTCAGAATCGCAGTTTTTGGCGATCTGAATACCGTGAAGTGCCCCCCAGCCCTTAATAAAGAGTACCTGTCACCATATATTGCTATCAATAAATAGCAATAAAAGTGATCAAAATTTTTTTTTAAAGGAACAGTGTTAAAAATAAATAAATAAATAAAATTAAAAAAAAAAAAATTTAAAGCGCCACCGTCCCCACGAGCTCGCGCAGCAAAGAAAATGCATACGTAAGTCGCGCCCACATATGAACACGGTGTTCAAACCACACATGTGAGGTATTGCCGCGATCGCCAGAGTGTGAGCAATAATTCTAGCAAAAGACCTCCACTGCATCTCTAATCTGGTTACCGTTAAAAAATGTTAAAGCATCGCCTATGGAGATTTTTAAGTACCAGACTTTGTCGCCATTCTGCGAGTGCGCACAATTTTCAATCATAATATGTATGGTATCTATTTACTCGGCATAATATCCTCTTTCACAATATACAAAAAAACAGGGCTAACTTTACTGTTGTCTTATATTTTAACTTAAAGTTAAATTTTTCCAAGAAAATCGCTCTTGAAAGACCGCTGCGCAAATACCGTGTGACAAAAAGTATTGCAATGATCGCCATTTTATTCTCTAGGGTGTTTGAAAAAAATATATATAATGTTTGGGGGTTATAAGTAATTTTCTAGCAAAAAAAGCTGTTTTTAACTTGTAACCAACAAATGTAAAAAAGGGCCTGGTTGGTAAGTGCTCTGTTGTGATCCTGGAGGCTGTGTCAGAAAGCCCACAGTCCAGCAGGTCAGCGAATTTTGCAGACATAGCAGAGACCTGATCAGGTTGATCAGAAGGTGGACCTAAGGTTTGGGCTAGTGAATAGTTTCTGGCTGGGCCCAGAATCATGGGGGAGCAAGGTAAATCCTCCAGAGTATGTCCTATGAGGGACTCAGTGGAAGCCGGGGAAACTGGATCTATACAGGGCGCATTTCCAACATGTCCGGTGGCATGGTTTACCATTGGTGACATCTGTGGTAGTTGGAGGCTTGGGTAAGCTTCTGAGGGAATGCCGTCTGCCATCTTGGGGCCTTCAGCCTGGTACGTACAGTCATAGCGAAGTTCCCAGCGGGCTGTCCCTGCTAATATATGGGATGCCAGTCTCTGAGTTCCGTGTCTTGAGTGAGGTGAATGATGTGAATATAGAAGAATTAGTAAGGTTCCATCAGGTGAGTGTTCACTCTTGCCTTATGCCGTGGCCGTCATCATGGGACTTGCGGCCTGCTATCTGCTCATAAGGATGGTAACCCGGCGCATTGGTCTTGCAATCATGGGGTATGGGGGAAGCAGCTCTGCGTTTACCCAGTGTTCGGGATAGCACTGATAAGGGACCAGCTGGTCTAGAGGATGTCACAGGCAAGCAAGGAGAGACTGTGCTGCTGCCTCAGAACATGCGGTCATGTGCCATCTTGGGGCTTGCTGCCTGGTCTCTGACCATGATGTGAGACATCAGATGGGATGTCCCTGCTAGTACGGGGGGTATAGGAAACAATTCTGTATGCTCCAGGGCCCAGGACAACACTTATCCAGGGCCCGCTACTCTGGATGACAAACTGGATAATCAAGCTAAAACCGCGCTGTGCTTGTGAATAGGCACCATCTTGGAATCTGTTGCCTAGTCTCTGCCCGTAGTGTGAGACACACAGTTTTTTTATATCTGATGGCTTAGGGGATGGAGTAATCAGTCCTCTGTTCTCCAGGGGTCCGGGAGAACCCTGAGGTATGATCTGGAGGGTGTACTTGTTAGATCGGGATGGGCTGCGCGGCTGCCTCATGTAAAGAGATCCAGCGCCATCTTAGGAGTTCAGAGCCTGCGGGCGGCGTGGGGGTCTGTTTGCCGTCTATAGCGGTAATCCCCAGGTGTGTGACTAGATCTCCCCTCTATTCCACTGCCTTTAGTGCTTCTATCACTGGGCTGGTGTGCCTGCGGAGAGCCCTTGACAGTCGGGTGGGATGGAGCTCCTGGGCTAAGCTGCCATTTTAGGAGAGTTTTTACCACCCTAAATAGCTGTGTACACTAGTGTAGCCATGTACTCCCTCAGGAGTGGCTGATAGTTGTGGTCCACCTCCCCGCTGCTCTCAATCACACAATTTCCAGACACCCGGAGTCACAGAACAGGCCAGTACTTTGTTTTGTTGTTTTATTTAGGGGTTAAACTTGGATAGGTATAGGGATGCCCAGTAATTGAACATGGGACTTTCTATATACACTTCTCCTCCAGCACACTACTTGCTGATCATTACTCTTCTTTCTTCTCTCCAGCACTCACTTGCTGACTGTTACACAGTTGTTTCCCTGATCTGAAAGGAAATTTATCAGACCTCCATGACACTTCTCCTTCACCACAGCTAGCACATGGTTAGGCCACCGCTGCAGCCACTAGCAAGGCCTCCAAACCACACTTTGTGGGTAAGGATCGCAGATTTCCTTTTGTAAATCTATGGACCTTCTCTTGTGTAGCTAAGTACATTGGTGCTAGCTGGGCCTTGGATGAACTACAACTCCTAGCCCATCCATCTTCCAGACCCATCCGGCCTGTCTTGCTGTCTAATGGCTCTCCTTCCCCTTGGTTGACTTCTCCCTACCTCTACAGACTGCACGCTTTCCTCCCAGACTGTCTCAGCCTTCTCGTCCAACTCCCAGGGGCCGCCACTCACCAATTATTTGGTGGATCCTTTAAAGAGTCTCTTTCCATGTAGAACTCAGCTGCTCTCTTGCTTCCTTGTGCCACCCCAGGAGCCGCCTCCCGCTCCCGGCTGCACCCAAGCCCCAGGCCTCAGGTTCACCCCCCCAAACTGGGGGCTCCCCTCCCGGACGAGGCCTGATCCGCATCTCCAGCTATATCCTCATCTCTTTGATCCGAACTCTCCTGACACCTGCTGGCAGATTGCTATATTTAAGAAGGCCTGTCCCCTGCTAATCCAGGTGGTGGATTGGTCAGGGCTCCTTGCAATACATCAGGAAGTGACACCTCCTCATCCAGCCCCTTTCTAGAGCTTTCCTGGCTCAAGAGGAAGGAATCTCCAAGGGGTTTATTTTCCCTCCATCTCCAGTCCCTCCCCTGAGCCACTCTCCAGCGCAGATCAAAACCTTCAGGTCTGCACTTACAGTCAGGCCTGACTAGATTTTTCCTCTCCTACCAAAAATCTACAAAAGTAAAGCACCTACACTATGGGGGCGCTACACTAGATCTAAGTTGGCTGTGAGTGGCTGAATAAAAATCAGCAATATTCCATATTCCCTATGTTAGATAGTTACATAGATAATGAGGTTGAAAAAGACCCATCTATTGTGTTCAACCAAAAAATAAGTAAATAAATATACATATTAACAATAATCAGTAATTAAAATCCTGCATCATTCGAATCCTAAAACCTGCAACAGATCCAGAGAACGGCAAATAAAACCCCTCATAAAGTATGGTCCACTATGCTCCAATATGGAAAATATTTCTTCCTGATCCTCCAAGGCAATTAGAAACCACCCTTCATCAACAATCTAAGCCTAAGGTGTTACTTCCTATAAATGTCAAAAGCTATAAATGTCAATAGCAAGTGCATTTAGGAACACAACCAGCCCTTGTTTGAAACAATTTACAGCAGGTCAGTTTGTGACCACGCCATTGCACCACAGTAAATAATAAGTCAACAGCATACTTGTCTGATCACACCTTAATCATAAAATTAGAGTAAGTATAGTAAAGATCTGCAACAGAAAACTGCGGAAATCATTTGATGCTATCTGAGCCAAACTGAGAGAGAAAGGGATTAAATACAGTATGCTATTTCCTGCAAAATTATGCATTCAGGACAGCAACAGGGTTCTCTTTTTTACTTCACCTGGGGATGCTTTGGACTGGATGGACACTTTACACAAATAATGCTGCTTTCGTTTTCTTCTATCTGGGATATTGTTTTACGGTGTCGTTGGTGAACTCTTTGGGGGCCTATACACATTTTGCCTGCTGTTGGCTACCTGCCACTCAGGAATACTCATGTGCTATACTTCTGCCTCGATACTTTAAGGACTCATGTACACTTGTTTTAAGTTAAACACGCATTACAGCTCCTACAGCTTTAAACATGCTTTTTTTCATGTGTTTTTGATGCTTCTGTGATGCTTCTGTGATGCTTTGATGATGTTTTGTGGTGCTTTTTTGAAGCTTTAATGAAATTTGGCAGATGCCCTGTCTGTGTGTGTGGATATCTCATACCTGCAACTTTTCCAAAACAAAACAAAGCTAAAACCTCTCAAAACCTTCAGGTGCTTCAAGCGAGCTTTGTCATAGACTTCTATGGAGGCTCTGAAGGCAGTATTAAGAACCACTTAACCACTTGCCGATCGGCATTTGACGGCGGCAAAGTGGCTCTGTAAGGCAAATCGCCGTCATCTGACGGCGGCCGCCTGATCGCGCGCTCACTGTGTCCAGGGGGGGCCAGGGAGCGGGTGCGGCGGAGTCGATCTCCGCCGGCCACCCGCGATGCCCCCCCCCCCCCCCGGAGTGAAGGAACGGAGGTCCATGTATGTAAACACGGACCTCCGTTCTGTGAAGGGGGAAGGGCTGTGGTCACAGCCTTCCTGTAGACGGAGGCTGTGACCACTTCCCTTCCCCTGCTAGGACAGTCCCCCCACAGTTAGAACACGCCCAGGGAACATAGTTAACCCTTAGAGCGCCCCCTGCAGGTTAACCCCTTCACTGCCAATGGCATTTAAACAGTAATCAGTGCATTTTTATAGCACTGATCGCTGTATAAATGCCAATGGTCCCAAAAAAGTGTCAAAATGGTCCGACATGTCCGCTGAAATATCGCAGTACCGCTAAAAATCGCAGATAGCCGCCATTACTAGTAAAAAATTTAAAAAAATAAAAACCCCAAAAATGAATTCTCATCATCCGTAAACGCGACCACTTTTGCGCAAACCAATCAATAAACGCCGATTGCGATTTTTTTTATCACAGATATGAGGAAGAATATAAATCGGCCAAAACCGATGAAATAAAATGTTTTTTTATATATTTTTTTTGGATTTGTAGTTTAGCAAAAAGTAAGAAATTTGTTTTTTTTTGCAAAATTGTTGCTCTTCTTTTGTTTATAGTGGCGATCAGAAATGACGCAGCGGTGATCAAATACCACCAAAAGAAAGCTCTATTTGTGGGAAAAAAAGGACACAAATTTTGTTTGGGTACAAGGTCGCACGACCGCGCAATTGTCAGTTAAAGCGAAGCAGTGCCGAATCGCAAAAAGGGCTCCGGTCCTAAAGCTGGAAATCCTTCTGGGGCTGAAGTGGTTAAAGTGACATGAGGTATAATTTTTTAAGCAAAGCAAAGCCAATGCAAGGTCTAAACAGGACTGTAAGCTAACAATATTATTTAGTGATGGGGCTTTGACTGGCATTCAGAGAGCTTTAAAAAAGGGTGACCAAAGCCCTAAGGGCTCATTTACACTTGCTTCAAAATATGGCATTGCACACACTGTTTTAAAGCTCTCTGAATGCCAATCAAAGCACCCTTTCACTAAATAAAATGGCTAGCTCCTCTTAATGTAGCACCTCAAGGCACGGTACCTTGCTCCCATATTGGCATTGAAGTGTGAGAGGCCTGAATAACTCTCCATTTGCATCCATATATTCAATGGCAAATCATAAGAAAAGAGAAGGGTAACATGAAGAAGAAAAAGAAAGAAAAAACAAGAATTGGTTCCCTTGGTCCAGGTCCCATTTCTGATTTTTAGGTCTGGCAAATTACCCTGTCCACTTTTAGAATTAGAGCCAAGCATCATATTTTCTACCTTATTCACAACCTCAGGGTAAGACATCCTCCTTATCTTCCAACATTATTGGGAAAGGTAAAGGTCTAATACCTTCATTGGATACACCAACAGTTTCCCTTTCCACATTACTGTCAAAAAGGGTCAGGGAATTCCCCACAATGGTTGCACACAATGTGCAGTGGAGCCCCACTGGGTACCAATTTTACCTATGCTAAAGCGTGTATCGTGTTTTTTTCACGTTTTTTAGGGTAGTGATGTGTGTCACCATGTACGCAAATGACCCCAACAGTATTAGAATGGCACTTAGAAGGATTGATCGCCTTTGACTCATTTACGGCACTACCTGAGCCAGCAGGGCTGTAACTGGCTTTGCATCAAATGAAATAAAACAGATTTGTTTTTCAAGACTATCCTGACATCCTACAGTACACACCACCTGGGCAAACAAAGAGAGTCTTCTTTATAGAAAAATACTGCACATTGCATTGGTTAATCAGTTATTATATGTTCTAACCCATGGCAGTAAAAACATTTTTATGGATTGTGTGCCCAGTCCTCTATAAGGCACCGTGGTCCTAACTGATTTGGCCAATTTACAGATCTAGGGCCAACACTTCATTTACTTTTTACTAGTCTTTTAACCTTTCCCTGGCCACTTTTAAAGGCAGAAAGTTTTTTTAGCTTAACCACTTCAGCCCCGGAAGGATTTGCCCCCTTCCTGACCAGAGCTCTTTTTGCAATTCGGCACTGCATCACTTTAAACAAAATTGTGCATTCGTGTGACCTTGTACCCAAACAAAATTGATGTCCTTTTTTCCCACAAATAGAGCTTTCTTTTGGTGGTATTTGATCACCTCTGCGGTTTTTATATTTTGTGCTACAAACAAATAAAGAAAAAAATATATTTTTTACTTTTTGCTATAATACATATCCAAAAAAAGAATATAAATAAAATATTTATTCATCAGGTTAGGCCAATATGTATTCTTCTACATATTTTTGGTATAAAAAAAAAATCGCAATAAGTGCATATTGATTGGTTTGACAAAAGTTATAGTGTCTACAAACTATTAGAATTGATTTATGGCATTTGTATTATTTTTTTTTTTTTACCAGTAATGGCGGCGATCTACGATTTTTAGCAGGACTGCGATATTGCGGCGGGCATGTCGGACACTTTTGACACTTTTTTGGGACCATTGACATTCATACAGCTATCAGTGCTATAAATAGCCACTGATTACTGTGTAAATGTCACGAGCAGGGAAGGGGTTAACACTAGGGGGCGATCAAAGGGTTAAATGTGTTCCCTGTCAGTGTGTTCTAACTGTGTAGGGGCTGGGCTGACTGGGGGAGGAGAGAGATCACTGCTCCCATATACTGGGAACATACGATCACTCTCCTCTCCTCTCCCCTGTTGGAACGGATATCTGCTTGTTTACATTCACTGATCCCAGTTCTGTCACTGCAGGGGAGCAATCGCAGGTGGCCGTCAGACATCTAGTCCGTCCTACTCGCCCCCTGGCTCCCCACTAGCATGCCTCCAGTGGCGCAGGTGCACCCACAATACACACTCCCGCGCCCGCTGTCAGGTGGCGGCTATTCACGCAGGAGAGCCATGTTACTGCTGTCAATCCACGCTGGGCAGTCGGCAACTGGTTACAGCATAACTAAGGGCAAAACTTTTTTTTTGTTTTGAATAAAGTTGAGAGTAGTGTTGAGCGAACCCGGACTGTAACGTTCGGGTCCGTACCGAACTTTGGGGTGTCCGGGACCCAGACCCAAACAATTTCAAAAAACGTTCGGGTTCTGGGTTCTGGTAGTTGATCACGCATGTTGAATAGCTGCAGGGCAGCCAATCAACAAGCGTTTCACTGGTTTGCCCTTAGAAGCCATCACAGCCATGCCTACTAATGGCATGGCTGTGATTGGCCAGTGCATCATGTGACCCAACCTCTATATAAGCTGGAGTCACTTGATGCTGCAGTCACATGCTCTCTGAGACTCTGACTAGTATAGGGAGAGGAAGCTGTCAGCGTTTTTGTGAGGGACAGATTGCAGACATTTTAACATCTGATCCTGCATCATGAGATTACTACTACTGTTGCTCTGAGGGACAGATTGCAGAAATTTGAGATTTCACATACTGCTGCTTTGAGTGACAGATTGCAGATCAAATCCTGCATAACACAACGATCGCTACGATCGTACACAACGATCAGATTGTGGGAGTAATTTGAGATTTCACATACTGCTGCTTTGAGTGACAGATTGCAGATCAAACCCTGCCTAACACAGCGATCGTTACGTTCGTACACAACGATCAGATTGTGGGATCGTACACAACGATCAGATTGTGGGAGTAATTTGAGATTTCACATACTGCTGCTTTGAGTGACAGATTTCAGATCAAACCCTGCATTACAGAACGATCTGACTGCACTAGGTAGAGGCTTC
>BLSH010297388.1:340442-351003 GCA_018402905.1 Glandirana rugosa | reverse complement strand
GCACACGTGTGTATGAAAACGTGGTACAACGACTTTACGACGGAGGACGATTCCGTAACAGATAGCCGACCACCACGACAAACAACACCGCCCGACGACTGTTTCGAAACGGTGTAAAACCCGTACGATTGGGACGGAAGACTCCACGACCGCCACCGTGTCGACGCAACCACCGGAGAAGGAGGAGGAGACGGAAGCGAACACGAAGGTGACTCGGGGGCCACAGTAAACCCTTACGGGAGTCGTCGCGGAGATGGTCACACACGAACATCAGCGCGTAGAAGGAGAGTACGAGGTCACTTAATTCCCTCACTGGAGCATGAGAGGAAGATGCGCGACTACAAGCACACACTGGTAGAGGCGCTGCTGAGGGCATTCCCAAATGACACCGGGGGCTCAGTGGAAGCACAAGCGAAGGCAGAGGAGGAGGAAGAGGCCACCAACGCAGCTGTGCCACCGCCAGCACCTCAGAAGGCAGGGTTAGCATGCCCAAAATGTGGCAAAGCTTTGTCAGCAGCCCGCCACAACAAACAGCACCACCAGCCGATAGACAATGCCTTAGCAGGAGGCAGCATTTCAGCAACATGGTGCAAAAGTATGTGTGCACACGCCTACACGTACTGACTGATGGGTCTGCCCATTCAACTTCTGGGTCTCCAAATATGCCACATGGCCTGAGCTTGCCCTTTATGCCTTGGAGGTGCTGGCCTGCCCTGCAGCCAGTGTATTGCCTGAACGTGTGTTTAGCCGGCAGGGGGCGTTATCACAGACAAGCGCAGCCACCTGTCCACAGCCAACGTGGACAAGCTAACCTTTATTAAAATGAACCAGGCATGGATCCCACAAGACTTGTCTGTACCTTGTGCAGAATAAACATTTAGACCGGACTCACACAGCCATTCGTATGCTTGTTTTTTTGAATAGGCCTCAATATTTTGGAGGCTACCCCAATTATAAACAAACAAAAAAAACAGTGTTGGCTACCTCCTCTTCCTCCTCGACCACTGCCACTTCCACCTACACTGCCACGGTCACGGCCTAGTCAACCTTTAGGCTCCTACTCCACATCCACCCCCCCTTCCCATTTTTTTTATTAGATTTTAATTTATTTTCCCTATCCCCATTTTTTTGTAGGGCACTTGCCCTACTCTTACCCCCATTTTACTTCCTTTTGCAGCCCTCTAGCACTTGCCAGGACTTTGTTACAGCCATTTTTATGCCTAAAATTTCGGGTCCCTATTGACCGGGGTTCGGGGTCCGGGATAAAATTCGGGCAACGTTCGGTGCCGAACCCGGACTTTTTCCCAAAGTTCGTTCGGACCCTCCGAACCCGAACATCCAGGTGTTCGCTCAACTCTAGTGGAGAGGGATTAGAGCCCTTGTTAATTTTTATTGCTGTCTGTGCCCCTGTTAAGGAGATTCAACCGCTCCATTTGTCCTGTTTCACTGGTATCACTGAAAGAGAAAGTAAAAAGAAAACCCAAATTTTTGGGTTGCCCCTAGAAAAGTAATAGAGTGGAAATCTTCCAATAGGGACACTAGTTCTGGTGAACTGGGGGTCCCCAAAAAAATCCTTTAATTTGCAGAGATATCATCTCACTTCCTGTTTGGCTATGGGACAGGCAAACCTCCACAATGGGACAGAGATGGCGAAAAAAAATCTGAATGCAGTTATAACCCTCCCCTGCTCTATCCAAAATGGAAAAAAACGTTTTGCCCATAGTTCTACTTTTTTTAAACTTTAGTCTTTATTAGGTTTTTTTCTTTTTGAAAAGGTTAACAACAGTTATTGTGTCACAATTTAAGCATGTAAGTCGGTAAATTGTTGTTACAAGAGGAACATAAGTAAACAGTACATTGAGATGTTGTGTACAAACATGAGTACAGAGAAAAGTATAGCGCGTGGAGTTGCGTCACTCCACCCGTCACCCCAGTAGGGAGCAAGCTGCGGCAGGGGGAGGCGCATCCCCGGCGTTTTCATGCGAGTAAACCTTCTATGGGTATTGTTGTTAACTTTGGTAGAGAAAGTCTCTGAAGTTTGGTATAGGTCTCTGACACCTGTGGTCTAAGAAAATGTTGGTAGAAGTCGATAGGTGTAGTTGGTTGGCTGCTGTTAGAGGGTTGGGGTGGTGAGCAGTTTGGTGAGGTTCCTTTGGGCTGTGGGGTATCTTGTGCCCATTTTGGCTCCGCTTATTGTAGTGCAAGGTTGCTTCTTCGGTCTGAAGACCATTTTTCCCAGGCTTTGTGAAAGAATTGTGTAGACATGTTAGCTTTAGCAAATGCGTATTCCATTTGATAATGTGAGTTTAGTATGAGTATGACTTCTTGTAGTTACGGAGGTTGGGGTGATTTCCATTTTCTTGTTAGTGCAAGTCTTGCTGCAATCAGAATGTGGGTTGCTAGGGTTTGTGTGTGGTTGGACCATGAGGGAATTGAGATGCCTAACAGTAAGTCCAGTGGTTCCTTGGGCCTAGGGAGGTCACATAAGGTGGCGATCAGGTTTGCGATGTTTTGCCAGAAGGGTCCGATGTGTGGGCAGTCCCACCATATGTGTTTCAAAGTTCCGTTGAGATCGCAGCCTCTCCAGCATTTGGGTGAAGTGGCGGGGTATATTGTTGCCAGCCTGGTCGGTGTGTAGTACCATCTATGAAACAGCTTCTGCAGTGATTGCCAGTGCGTGATACAGCGTGATAAGCGCAGCGGGGTTTTAGGGGCTTTTTGCCATTGTTCAGGTGATGGAGGGTTGTTTGTGAGGGTGGTCCAGTGGTTGATAGAGGGAGAGAGCATGTTCAGGGTTGGGGAGGTGAGCAGTTTATATATATATATATATATATAGGATATTCCTTTTGATGAAGTAAGTTTGGAATTGTAGAAGCTTAAGATTTTGGGAGTTGTGGAGTCCGTTGGTGACCATTTTATTTTAGATAGTATGGATCTGATTCGAAGATAGAGAGAATGATTTCTGGGGTATGTCATACTTCTTTTTTTATCTCAGAGGATTGTATTCCTGAGGGCAGTAGGAGGAGACCCAGGTTTGAAATGCCTGCATTGAGCCACTCTGTGAGAGGCAGGTCTGGTGACAGGTGTTGTATTGCTTCCGTGGGAATGAGTGCCAGGGTATCTCTGAAGAGCCCTTTGGTACTTTGTATGATTGCTGCCAGTACTCTTAGGGAGGCGTTTATAGTTCCTAGTGAGTGATGCGCAGGTTTGGGGTTGATAAGAGTGGCAGCTAGGACCAGTTTTGGGTTTTGTGAAAGCGCGGTGGCCTCTATTTGTTTCCAGTTGGAGAGGTAGTCTGTTAGCCACCAGGTTTTCAATTGGTCCAAGATTGTTGCTTGGTAATATGCATGAATGTTGGGTGCTCCAAGGCCACCTTGTTGGGCAGGCGTTAGGAGTATTGATCTGTTTATTCTGGGCCTCTTCTGTTGCCAAATAAAGTCGTTGATGATTTTCTGTAGTTTGCTCAATCTTGTTTGTAGGAAGGGGAGTGGGAGTGTGCGAAATAAGTATAATATGTGTGGGAGCAGATACATTTTAGCTAATGCGATTCTACCCGCCCAGGAGGGGGTGATATGGTTTATTTCTTTGGTTTGCCGCAAAAGCCTACCCACGAGGTCATCATAGTTTGTTTTTAATAAAGCTTGACTAGGGAATGTTAGCCAGATCCCCAGGTATGGGATGGATGTGTTGGGGGCCCAGGCAAACGAGGAGGTGGTAGAGATCAGTTTGGTAGTTCGAGGGTCCAAGCCTAGGCTCAGCATCAAGGATTTATTATGGTTTAATTTGTACCTAGAGATTGCACTAAAGGAGTCTAATAGTTGTTGAACTTCGGGGAGAGATGTTATTGGGTTAATCATGGCAATAATGACATCGTCGGCATATAGGCCGATTTTGTGTTCTACTTTTCCAACCGTAATTCCAGTAATTGTGGGAGTGGATCTGATAGTTTGTGCTAGTGGCTCCATGACTAGTGCGAATATTAGGGGGGAAAGTGGGCAGCCCTGCCTTGTGCCGTTAGTTATTAAAAAGGGGTCGGATGCTACACCCGAGGTCCATACTCGCGCACTAGGTTTTGTGTAGATGGCTAGTATGGCTGTTAAAAATTTTCCTGTTATTCCAAATTTAAGGAGTGTCGCTTCCATGTATGGCCAGTGGACACTATCGAACGCCTTCTCTGCATCCAGTGATAGGAAGAGAGAAGGCGTTCGAGTATCCTCCACCCATTGTATGAGGTCCACAAAGCGTCGTGTTCCGTCTGCTGCCTGTCTGCCTGGCACAAAGCCCACCTGATCTGGGTGGATAATTTGGGGGATGACGGAGGAGAGACGTTGTGCCAGTAGTTTGGCGTACAGTTTTATGTCGGTGTTGAGCAGTGAAATGGGTCGGTAGTTGGCTGGGCTATCTTGTGCTTTCCCGGGTTTGGGTATGGTGACTATTAGTGCCTCTAAGGATTCATTGGGGATATTCCCTGTGGTTGTTAGCTGGTTGAAGGAGTCACATAGGTGGGGGGTTAGGGTCGTGGCGTATTTTTTGTAATATTCATTTGGGAGGCCGTCTGGGCCAGGTGCTTTGTGAAGGGGGAGCTGTTTGATAACTTTTAGTACTTCCCGGTTGGTAAAGGGTTCCGTTAGGGTTGCTAATTGGTCTGGGGAGACCTTGGGGAGATTGATTGCAGATAGGAAGTCATCAATATCCTCTGGTCTTGGGGGTGTCATGGGATCTGATTTGTTTAGGTTGTATAAATTCGCATAAAATTTGTCTAACGGGTTGCTTATTCGTTTGCCTTGGGGGGTTGTAAGGAAGGGGATTTTTCTATTGGAGAGTTGTCGTTTGAGCATTTTGGCTAGATATGCTCCTGGCTTGTTGGCCGAGGAGTAGGAAGTCAATTTGAGACGTTTAATGTATAGTTCAAACTTAGAGCGGAGATGTTCACTGAGCTCATATCTCAGTGTTTTGAGTTCGTCGGCTGTTTTGGTATTGGGGTTTTGTTTGTTTGTTAATTCTAGGGTGCGAATCTTGTGGAGCAGTAAATTTGTGATGGATGAATGTGTTTTTTTGGCGTGTGCCCCTATTTTGATGAAGAGACCTCGTAAGCAAGCCTTGTGGGCATTCCAAATCATGGTGTGATCAGGAATGGAATTTGCATTATTCAAGAAATAGTTCTCAATCTCGGATTGAATTTGTGGTTCAAAGGTTGGGTTGTTGAGGAGGGAGGTGTTAAGTCTCCAGATTGTGTGTCTGGGCGATTTAGTGAGGTCGGATAGATTTATCAGCACTGGGGCGTGGTCGGACCACGTAATCGTTCCAATTTGTGCTTGTTCAATGGACTGTAGTAGGTGTTTGTCTGTGATTATGAGATCAATCCGAGAGTAAGAACGTTGAGGAGAAGAGTAGAAAATATAGTCCCTCTCTGTGTCGTGTAGGCATCTCCAAGCATCATATAGGTCTTCTCTGCACAGAAGAGACAATAGAGAGGAGGGTCTACGCTTGTTGGGGTTGGTGGTATCTAGCAGAGGGTCAACTATTTCGTTGAAGTCTCCGCACAACAGTAAGGACGTGGATCTGAACGGGGCTATTTAGGCAATAATGGTAGCAAAAAAATTTTTCTGGCCCACATTGGGTGCGTATATGTTTACAATCGTGAGAGGGCGGTTATCTATCGTAGCAGAGAGGATGAGATATCTGCCCTCTTCGTCCGTCAAGCAGTGGTGCAGCGTGAAATTTACTGACGTGCTTATGGCAATCATTACCCCTTTTTTTTTGAGGGGAGCTTGCAAAGAAGCAGTGAGGGTATTTTTTGTGTGTGCACGAGGGTTGTTTGAGATTGGAAAAATTAGTCTCCTGTACGCAGAGTACATCTGTGTGACGATAA
Organism: Glandirana rugosa; assembly: GCA_018402905.1. Lineage (NCBI taxonomy): Eukaryota > Metazoa > Chordata > Amphibia > Anura > Ranidae > Glandirana > Glandirana rugosa. The sequence goes on along the minus strand of BLSH010297388.1, from coordinate 345,131 downwards.
AGGGCCTCTTTCCACAGTAAATTAAGTTTGAAGGGAGAGTTTAGCCCTTTAGCATTTATGGAAGTGAGTGTGATGGGCATATCGGTTGATGATGCTAGGAGAGACCCAACGCCAGTGGGAGGTTTCACTTCTCAATTTCTTGCAGCCTATGTCAGGGGTACAGTTACACTAGACAGTTAGTTCTAATTAGTACAGTTACCACAGTAGTGTCAGGTCAAGAATACAGAACATTCAATAGTACAGATAAGAACAAAAATGAACAGTGGTGTGCACTGCACACTATAACCTGGGGGTGGTGAAAGGAGTGCAGTTGTAGACTGCTCCTACTGGATCCGTGTAGCAGGAGGGCTGGGTACGTTCGTGGGCTTGGGTGTGCCGCTCTTCGCGGGTGGCGTGTTTCGGGAGTTAAAAGAGGCGGAGGCCGATCTCCTTTGTCCTGTGTCATTGGGTGGAAGGGGGAGCAGACCCCAATTTGTGAGTTTCTTGTATCCCTCTTTGGGTGAGAGGATAGTAGTCATTTGGTGCTGGTACGTGACCAATAGCTTGGTTGGGAAGCCCCATTTATAAGTGATGTTGTTTTGTTGCAGGACCGAGGTGACAGGTGTGAAGGTTCTGCGTAGTGCCATGGTGGCCGGAGATAGGTCAGAGAACAGTTTTACGTTAGTGTATGGGGTCGGGAGTGATTTTGTTGTTCTGGCGGTTGAGAGGATCTGCTCTTTTATGTGGAAAAAATGGATCCGAGCAAGGACATCTCTTGGTGTTTCGGTCGGTAGGTGGGCCGGTTTGGCAATTCTATGAGCTCGATCAATTAAAATGTCCTGGGTGGTTAATTGTGGTATCAGTTTCAAAAAGAGCTGTTGCAGGTATGGGGTTATCTCCTGAGTTTTTACTGACTCTGGGATACCTCTGAATTTTATATTGTTTCGTCTTGCTCGGTCCTCTAGGTCTGCTAGCTTTAGTTTGATGTGGTGTATGTCTTCTGCTTCGTGTTCGTATGCATCAAGTAATTCGTTATGCGCCCTAGAATACTCTTGCATGTTATCCTCAATTGCGTCTGTTTTTTCCTCTAAGGAGCCTATCCTGTCGTTCATTTGGGAGATGGAGATTTGTAATTCTTTGTGTAAATCTTTCTGTAGGGTGAGCAGCATAGATTTTAGCATCGCTTCCGAGACAGGATTATCTGTGACTGGGATAGATGCCAGGGAAGTGGGGTGTTCTGAGCTATGTGTCATGTCATTGGTGGCGGACCATAGCTGTTTTTTAGCTTGGGGCTCCTTATGTGGGGAGTTTGCAGGTGATGTGGCCAGTCTCTTGCCTCTATCTGAGTGTAGATCAACAGGAGCGGAGTTTGGTGGAGGTATAGTGTCCATGCTTTCCCTGGGGTCTGCCGTGGTGGCACTATTTGGTTCCTGTGGATGGTGAACTGGGTTATGGGGTGGAGGTTCTGGTACACACTTTTGTTTGGAGCTCCCAATGTGGGCGCTATCTTGGTTTTTCTGCATGATCGTTGCTGTGGAGTAGTAGTGGGTTAGGCGGCGTGGGGCGGCAGGTTTGTTTTTCTTTCTGGACATACCCTGTGTCCTCTATTTTTCCCCCTATCGCTATGCGTGCGATTATTAGGGGTTTTGGGTCACTTCGGGTTGCTGCGATCCGGGTTGTGGAGCAAGGTTGGAGATTCAGGCAGTCATTCTTGTAGAGTGAGTTGCGTTTTGTATTTAAGAATTCGGTGCAGGAGACCCTATGGAGTAGGTAGTATTCGTTGCAGTTTCCCTTTATGATTGTGACAGTAGGGATGCCAGGGTGGAAAGAAAAGACACTTAAGTTGCAGCTTGATGCCTGGGTCAGGCTAGTGTCGCTGTTATTCACCCTTTCTGTCAGATGTGGGGCAGTGCAGGGCAGTCTCTGTGGGAAATGCGGACAAATTAGGGCCGCTGTGTGCCCGCCGTCGGTAAGCCTTGGGCTGCCAGTCCGTAATTGAGGCCGCGGCTCGGCGGCGCGGACTAGGCCTCAACCCCGAAATGAGCCGTAAAAGTGTTGGTTAGGGTGTGGGGTTCCCGGGCAGTCGTGGGGGACCTATCCGGGGGTCTCCAGGGCTGGATGGAGAGTAGGAAGGCTGGAGGATGTAGGAGTTTGGGCGTCTTAGGCCGCTAAGATGGCGGCGGCTGCCTGGAGCTCCGGAGGGGCCTTGTTTGGAGCATAGTGCAGGCTGTCCTTCACTCAATAGTGGACCCGGGTGGCAGGTACAATGTGTGGGAGTAGTGGGGTGTGATGGTGTATCTCACCCCTTGCAGGATCTCGTGGATGCCGGTGGATTAAGCGGTGGTGTTTCTGGAGCTCTGCAGATAGGCGTCCATTCTCTCCGGCTTCAGGCCACGCCCCAGCCCATAGTTCTACTTTAATGCATTCTCTGCATTAAGGTAAAAAACCTTTTGTGTGCAGTGCCCCCCTTATACTTACCTGAGTACATTCTCGATCCAGCAATGAGCAGCAGCTCTCTCAGCTTTCTCTTCCTCCTCATTGGCTCAGACACAGCAGCGGGAGGCATTGACTCCCACTGCTGTCAAACACAGGAAGGAGCGGGGGGCAGGGATGAGTCATGTGTATAAAAAATGTGATTAAACCGCGCTCCCAAAAAAATAGGAAGTGCAAATAAATAAATTATTACATAAAGTGGAATACAGAAACGCTAAAGTATCACGCTTATCTAGGGTCAATGCACTTCCAAAAATGCTGCCAGGCACCTGTATAGTATCCCCAATACTACAGCAAAGATGATATATAGATGTGTTGCAGCGCAAAAAAGGTAATAAAATTATATACAAAAATTGAGTTTTAAAAAAACAGTCTCTCTAGTGCCACCTCGTGGTCATACTCCAAACGTGCAAGACTTAAGTGCAAATGGTGTTAAAACAATAAGTGACAGTTCTTAATTACTAATGATCAGAGTCCATACAAGTAATTACATAATGATGAAATAGTTCATCCAATATGTGCAAATAAACAAGTTGCTTTTGTAGTGCAAAAAAACATAAAGTGCAAAAGTGCTTCTATTTATGATCTTCCAGGTAAATTTCTGTGATACATCAAGTACTTAGAAAGTGGGATCACACACCACCACCGACACTCTTATGCGCTCACCTCCCTGTGTGACCCCAGATGGGCCGAGTCGCACTTTCCCCACTGGGGCTAATTCCTCCTCGGGTAGGTTCAGGCTCAGATGAACTCCAATGCTCATTGGTGGTAGTGGTATATAAAAATAAAAGGCTATATAGTGCTGAATCGTTTAAAAATTCATACAAAAATTAATACAAATGCCAAAAATGCAGTGTACAAACTACATTGACACACACAGCAGGAATGAATTAGCTGGTACCTTCATTTTCATCTCAACCAGTACATAGCAGTTGTAAGTCTAACATGTGAGATTTAGAAGCAATCATCAAACAACAGTCTTATTGGGGTGTGGGTCAGGAATTATGCACACTGCCAACCTCCCCCCAAAACCCACAAAAACCATATCTATTTGTAACCCAATGTACACATTGCAAAGAAAAATTCAGTTCTTAGGCCAAACACCCGCCCCAAATGTAGGCCTTTAACCACTTAAGGACCGGAAGGATTTCCAGCTTTAGGACCGGAGCCCTTTTTGCGATTCGGCACTGCGTCGCTTTAACTGAAAATTGTGCAGTCGTGCGACGTTTTACCCAAACGAAATTTGCGTCCTTTTTTTCCCACAAATAGAGCTTCCTTTTGGTGGTATTTGATGACCGCTGCGTCATTTCTGATCGCCGCTATAAACAAAAGAAGAGCGACAATTTTGCAAAAAAACCCATATTTCTTACTTTTTGCTAAAATACAAATCCAAAAAAAATATATAAAAAAACATTTTTTTTCATCGGTTTTGGCCGATTTATATTCTTCCTCATATTTGTGATAAAAAAAAATCACAATTGGCGTTTATTGATTGGTTTGCGCAAAAGTGGCGGATGATGAGAATTCATTTCTGGGGTTTTTATTTATTTATTTTTTTTTTACTAGAAATGGCGGCGATCTGCGATTTTTAGCGGTACTGCGATATTTCAGCGGACATGTCGGAACATTTTGACACTTTTTTGGGACCATTGGCATTTATACAGCAATCAGTGCTATAAAAATGCACTGATTACTGTGTAAATGCCATTGGCAGTGAAGGGGTTAACCTGCAGGGGGCGCTCTAAGGGTTAACTGTGTTCCCTGGGCGTGTTCTAACTGTGGGGGGACTGCCCTAGCTGGGGAAGGGAAGTGATCACACCTTCCATGTAGAGGAAGGCTGTGATCACAGCCCTTCCCCCCTCACAGAACGGAGGTCCGTGTTTACTTACACGGACCTCCGTTCTTTCACTCCGGGAGGGTCATCGCGGGTGGCCGGCGGAGATCGAATCCGCCACACCCGCTCCCTGGCCCTCCCCGGACACAGTGAGCGCGCGGGCGATCCGCGCTATCGAGCCACACTGTCGCCGTCAATTGCCGATCAGCCGTCGGCAAGCAGTTAAATAACCTAGCTAAGCTTGCTAGCAAACTTCCACCCACCCAGTAAAGGACACACCCACCAGTGTAATTGATTCTGTGTCTTGAGGTAGGCCTCAATGCTCACACCTGTTCATTAGGAATATACACTCTTTACAAATGAAAAAATGCCTACGAATGGAA
>BLSH010297388.1:323071-340432 GCA_018402905.1 Glandirana rugosa | reverse complement strand
GCGCTCTAAGGGTTAACTGTGTTCCCTGGGCGTGTTCTAACTGTGGGGGGACTGCCCTAGCTGGGGAAGTGATCACACCTTCCATGTAGAGGAAGGCTGTGATCACAGCCCTTCCCCCCTCACAGAACGGAGGTCCGTGTTTACTTACACGGACCTCCGTTCTTTCACTCCGGGAGGGTCATCGCGGGTGGCCGGCGGAGATCGAATCCGCCACACCCGCTCCCTGGCCCTCCCCGGACACAGTGAGCGCGCGGGCGATCCGCGCTATCGAGCCACACTGTCGCCGTCAATTGCCGATCAGCCGTCGGCAAGCAGTTAAATAACCTAGCTAAGCTTGCTAGCAAACTTCCACCCACCCAGTAAAGGACACACCCACCAGTGTAATTGATTCTGTGTCTTGAGGTAGGCCTCAATGCTCACACCTGTTCATTAGGAATATACACTCTTTACAAATGAAAAAATGCCTACGAATGGAACGTAACGAATTAATAATAATAAATAATAATAATAAAACGTTTTTATTATTATTTTTATTATTGATATTATTATTATTATTTACTATTATGAATTCATTGCATTCCATTCATTTAGATGCGGCATCCGTTATTTTGGATAATTCATAACTTTGGATACATTCGTATTTGTTACGTTCACTAACAGCCAAACTTGAAAGGAAATTCCAATGCCTATAATTTAATAGTTATTTATTAGTTAGTTATTATTTAAAATGTTTGTGTTTTCCTTCTTATTTTCGAATTGACGGAATTTCGAATTTTCAAATTTCAGAATTTTCGAATTTCAAATTACCGGATTAGAACATTTCTGAATTTCGAATTCCGAATTCAAAATTTCTGAATTTCGAATTCGAAAATTTCCGAATTCGAGAATTTCCGATTTCCAAAAATGTTTGAATTCCTGAATTTCCGAAATCCGAATTTCTGGAAAAGAAAAGGAATGAAACGAAAACAAACAAAATTTTCAGCCATGCACATGTCTAGTGCTAGCCTGTGAGCGACTGTGCTGCTACATGTTTTTAGGCTTATCTCTGTGGTGTAAAAAAGTCTGTCCCAGGGGTGCAAGCAGTTAATCAATGCAGATGTACTGTGGAAGGCCAGAGAGCCAGTGGACAACCTGTTTCTGGCATATGCCATCTGTTTTGAAGACTGGTTATGGCTGATTACAGTTAGCATGCTGAGAGCTAAACAGCTGCCATTTTGTGGGTTTTGGCTTGGTAAGAGGCTGAAATTAGTGGTGGTGGGGAAATGTTAACACTGATTAGAGTCCTTGCACATGGAAAACATATGACATAATTTGCAATGGTGGTGGAGCCCTCCTACACATAAATACTACATTTAGACATATAGCCAATGTCCCCCTCAGGGGTGTCTGGTTGCTGTGGTCCACCTGCTCACACTGCCCTCAGTCACATCCATACCGCTTCCAGAGTCACAGAACAAACTGGTACTTTGTTTTGTTTTGTTAGGGGAATTGAACATGGATGGGGATTGGGATGTTGTGGGATGCCCCAAAGAATTAGTTCACAATTTACACAGGACCTCTATATACACCTCTGTATATACATCACTTCACTTCCTCCAGCACATCACTTGCTGTTACAAGCTCCAGTTCCTCTCTCCAGCACATCACTTGCTTCTTCAAACTCCAGTTCCTCTCTCCCGCACAGTACTTTCTCTTCCAGGCCCAGAGGGAAATTTACTAGGCCTTCTCTACTTCTCCAGCCTGTCTAGCACATGTTGAGGCCTGCCATTCTGCAAGCAGGGCCTCAGAACCATCCATTACAGGTAGGGACAGTTGGTCTCTGATTGTTTAGAAACACTGCTGTACTAGCTGGCCTGATGGACTACTACTTCCGCACATCCTCTTGCTCCAGGCCCTGTCAGCTACTCCAGCTGCGTTGGCCTTCTCCACTGTCACCGCGACACCACAGTCCCTCACTGACTTCTGTATCCTTCCCAGATTGTCTCCCACCCCAATCCACTCTGTCATGTGTCTTTAGCTTTCCAGGGTGTGTGCCACTCACGACCACCCGGTGGACTCCTTGCTGAGCTTCTCCAGTAGCAATGTCTGTTGCTCTCCTTCTCCCTTGTGCTTCTCCTCCAGGATCTCACTGTTCTCCTGGCTGCACCCGAGCTCCCAGGCCTCAAGGTTACCCCGCCAGACTGGGGGCTCCTAGGTGAGGCCTCCACAACCTCAGCTACATTACAGGCTACATTACAGCTCTTCCACCCGAACTCACTCCACCCAGACTGGGCTGACCCTGGGTATTTAAGGAGGCCTTCCCCCTGCCAATCCAGATTGGGGATTGGTCAGGGCTCCTTAGAATATCCCAGATGGCTAAACCTCCCCTCCCAGCTCTCTTTCCGGAACTTTCCACCAGCCTCTGAAAAGAAGTGGGGGGGTCCTGGTGACCTCATCTGTGAATCACCCAGTCCTACCAGAGCCACTCCCAGCCCAGAAAGAAAAACAATCAGGCCTGCACCTCAGTCAGGCCTGATTAATTTTTCCTCTCCTCACAAAATCCTCACTAGCTCCTACCTAAGTAGGGGACAGACATAATTTAGGTTAGGCCCTGAGTCAGGAGGTAACAACATAGGGAGACCAGACAACTTCTCTACATGAAGTGGCATGTTTGGGATTCAAACCCAGAACCTCAGTGCTGCTAGTCAGATGTGCTAACCTGTGAGCCACTGTGCTGTGGAGCCCTCCTACACATAAATACACATATACTGCATTTCTTTGGACATATAGGTGGTGGAAAAACATTAGTCAGGAGTTATTCTTCTTGATTTATTCTGTGATATGTGGTGGTTCTTGGTGTGTGAGTGTAGAATAGTGATGTTACCCTCTGATTTTTGGGAATGACAATTCTATTTCTGATGTTGGTACACATATCACATTTTTTGGACTCAAATTTGGATCATTTGGAAATAAGAAAAAACACACAAAATTGTGACTCATTTTAAATTTGCATCAGCAATGGTATTGCTTGTGGTTTGTAAAGACACCTGTGTAAGTTTGGGTAAAGATTTTTGTGAGATGAACAGCAACAAGTGAAAATGACAGAGAAAAATATAAAACAATAATACAAAAAAAATAAGAAAAATACCAAAACATCAAAACATTACACATTCTAGCATTCTTAGGATCCTTTCACACGCACGGACCGTTTAGGTCAGCCTGTCAGCTTTTCAGGCGGACCTGAACGGACGCTCCATTGTCCTCTATGGAGCAACGGATGTCAGCGGTGACATGTACGCTGACATCCAATCTGCTCTAATCTGCTAAACACAGACGGATGGAAACCCTATTTTCCATCCGTTTGGCGGATCAGATGAACACGGACCGTGTTCATCCAATCCCCCCTAGAGGAAAGCGGAGCTCTGACAGGTCCATTTCTGCACGGAGTGCAGAGATGGTCCTGTCACCTGCCGGGCTCAGCGGGGATCAACGGATGGATCCCCACTGAGCAGTGGAGCCCGTCAAAACAGGCTCCGCTCGTGTGAAAGGACCCTTAAACAAAATAGATGATGAAGAAGTAAAATTGTTGCAAGGACAATTTCTTTTAGAGAAAGATACATTCACCTCAACATGAAAAGTATTTATTTGGGAAACTTACAATTGTACCATTAGAATCAATGGCTGAAACTTGTATTGGGCTACATAACTCTCATTTTCACTCCCAAAAACGCTTTTTAACCCAGTGCTAATTTTGGTATTTACTATAGCCCCTTGTAAAAAAGCATGGGAGTTAAAATTAGAGTAGTTTGCATGTCTGAGCACGCTCAGTTGTGCTTACACCTAGTTGTAAAAAGACAGGGAATTTATCTCTTCTCAGACTTTTAAAGATATTTCAGTGTAGAAATCACTTTTCACACATTTTAATAGTAGATTATCTTTAAACAATATACCACACATTTCAGTACCATTTAGGCGATCATATCATGCTCTAAACATTATTTCCATGTGCATTTCTCCAGTTTCTAACAAGAATAAGGGTTTGGGCGCTATCTGTTGTCTGGGCGTTATAGTGAATTTTATTTTGGGAGTATTTTTTTTCACCTGCACTATTGTGAATTCAGTTTGGGCGCTAATTAGCATGATTTGGCATTTTGAGTACTAATTAGCGTGCAATCACATATTTCCGCTATAGTAAATGACCCCCATAGTCACAGTCCTAATTTCTTTGCCTGGCTACAATGCTGGGTCAGGTATACCCATTAGGTGAGGATAACAGGGGTTTATCCATAGAGGGGAAAAGGGTGAAACTCTACTGTAAATATCTGAGGATATTTTATGAACCAATCCCTAGGCTCTTACTGTCCTTTTCATCTGGCCTATGATTGCATGTGATGCCTGAGGCCCTCTGTAAAGTAGAAACTTCAAGATTTCATATGACCCCACAAATGCTGCCTCTAAAACCATAGCAGCGTCGCTGTCGTCTCCTACTAACCATCTATGTGCAAAGACCAGTTGGGCTGCCAAAGAGTATTTGTATAAATCCTTGAACGCAATACTCTCCTTGCCCTACCAGTTCCTGCAGTAACTTGATCCCTATCTGAGGGTGAGATGACGGTCATAGAAAGGAACTAATGAATCCATTAACCTTCCAGAAATACAAATGAGGAACCAACGTATCTCAGAAAATATAAGAAAACCAGCAGGACTTTAATTTTCATGAGGTTTATTTTACCAATAAGAGACAAATGAAAATTCCCCCAAGTGTCTAGCAGGCCTAGAAGGGGCATGAGGTTTAATGTCATATAATCCAAAACCCTGGCCTTAATTTGTACATCTAAATAGGTCATGTTGAAAGCCCACTTTAACGGGAAATCTGGGTCTGCATTTTTTGAGGTGTCAGTTTCTAGGGGCAGAATAGAGGACTGTGTCCAATTAACCTTCAGGCCCGAATAGCGAGCAAAGGTATCTAGGATCTCAAATACCGCCTTCAAGGAGGAACCTAAATCACTCAAAAAAAAAAGAAGTAGATCATCTGCATACAGGGCCACGCATTCCCTATTCTAAAACCTGCACTTCATTCAAAGAATGCAGTGCAATCGCTATTGGTTCCATCACCAGGGTGAATAGAAAGGGTCAGAGGGGATAGCCCTGCCTGGTGCCTCTGTAGATGCGAACATATGGGGACAATAGACGGGCAATTTTTATAGCTATTCAGGGGTGTTTGTATAGTATTGAAATCCAACACAGGAATTGTGGTCCAAAGCACATGTGTCTGACTAGCCAATGCAGAAACTGCCAGTCAACAGAGTGTAAGGCCTTTTTAATATCCAAAGAGACTACGACCCTACTCCCTGCACTGTCATGTGTGGTCTGGAGATGGGAGAAAAGAGAGAGAGAGAGAGAGAGAGAGAGAGGGAGAGAGGGGATTATAGAGGAAAGGACCTAACTGCCTTATCAATTTCCTCTAGGTAAATAGTCTCTAAAAATTCCCTGGCTTCTGCCAACAGTGAGGAAATAGGGAGTCATGATAAAAGGTTGTCCAAAGGCTCTTCACAGCATGTAGAAATTAGGGCATAAAGAAGACTGTAATATTGCACAAAAGTCTCTGCTATAACCTCTGGGTCAGAAAGTTCACCACCCAAGGTTCTGATGCATAGAATGTTTGTCTGCATCCTTTGATCAACCATCAGAAAAACTAGCAATGTGCCATTTTTGTTTCCCTGCTCGAAAAGTGCCTCAGTTCTCCTGGCACATGAAGTATGAGTCAAGTTAGAAAGGTGAAATTGAAACAGTGGTCTAGCCTCTAACAGAGCAATGGATGGAGAAGAGGCATGTACTAGTTCCCACCCTTTGAAAGCATTCCACACAATGTAAACTGAGGTAGAAACTCACTGAAAACTGAGCATATGCAGAGTTGCCAAAACAGCTGCAAAATCCCTAGCTGAATTGGGGACATGGATAGAAGGTGGCGATAGAGAGCAGCAGGATCAACCATTTTTTTTTGCAGAATACAGTAAACAAATCTCATAGTGACTGAGTGAGTATGAGCAGCATGCAATACAGCATTTATTGATTTTTATGATGTGGGTTTAGTGACACTTTAACCACTTCAGCTCCGGAAGGATTTCACACTTTAGGACCGGAGCCCTTTTTGCGATTCGGCGCTGCGTCGCTTTAACTGACAATTGCGCGGTCGTGCGACGTTGTACCCAAACAAAATTTGCATCCTTTTTTCCCACAAATAGAGCTTTCTTTTGGTGGTATTTGATCACCGCTGCGTCATTTCTGATCGCCGCTATAAACAAAAGAAGAGCGACAATTTTGCAAAAAAGCCCAAATTTCTTACTTTTTGCTAAAATACAAATCCAAAAAAAACATTTTATTTCATCGGTTTTGGCCGATTTATATTTTTCCTCATATTTGTGATAAAAAAATCGCAATCGGCGTTTATTGATTGGTTTGCACAAAAGTGGTTGCGTTTATGGATGATGAGAATTCATTTCTGGGGTTTTTTTATTTTTTTATTTTTTACTAGTAATGGCGGCGATCTGCGATTTTTAGCAGTACTGCGATATTGCAGCGGACATGTCGGAACATTTTGACACTTTTTTGGGACCATTGGCATTTATACAGCAATCAGTGCTATAAAAATGCATTGATTACTGTGTAAATGCCATTGGCAGTGAAGGGGTTAACCTGCAGGGGGCGCTCTAAGGGTTAACTGTGTTCCCTGGGCGTGTTCTTACTATGGGGGGACTGCCCTAGCTGGGGAAGGGAAGCGATCACAGCTTCCGTGTAAAGGAATCAAGAGCAGTGGCTCCCTCAACTTGTTCCCTTCCCATATACTCCCATATACTATCAATGGACACACAGAGTGCAGCTTGTGCGCTAGTCCGCACCAGTGCTCCCATAGCAGGCAGCTTGCTATGGGGGCACTCGGCAGGGGGAGGAGCCAGGAATTCAGGCAGGAAACCTTAGAAGAGGAGGATCAGGACTGCTTTGTGCAAAACAATTTCACAGAGTAAGTAAGTATAACATGCTTGTTGTTTTAAATACATACAATTCAAACCTTTACAATAATTTTAACTTTGCCAGGTATTGGACCACCTATTTCAGTACACCTCTATCCATTTGCTGGCCCACTGAAACTGCACCAGCCTGGTTTAGCCTTAACATTTCAGTATGTTTGTGAGTTGCGTCAATAAATTGGCTATTTGTAACTTGTATCTTGTACTTGCATAAACTGCTATTGGGTTACAGTTGAATGTTGCTGGGCTACAGTGGCTTGTATGAAAAGCTTTCAACCCCTCCTCCATTTTCCAGTCTGATTAGAGTGTTGCCCGCATCCTCCACCATATGTAAAGGTTTGCTCTTTTTCAGATCACCTTTCCTGGGATACACTTCAGACCTCAGGATGATGTACAAGCAGAATTCCCGCAGCAAGTATTTGTAAAACTGACACACAGAACGTTTTATTTTTGTTAAGAAGTTGCAAAATAGTAAAAGCTTGAGGTGATTGTAGCCGTATTAGTGCAATTGTGCCAGAAAAAATTGAGTACTGTCCATGATACTTTTTTTATTTGCACTAACATAAATTTTTTCAGGACAAGCTTTCGGGGTATCTCCCCTTCTTCAAGGTCCAAGCAGTACTGAATAAAAACAGTTTTAGCCAAATGTTAAAAGAAAAAAGAGGGGAAAAAAAAACACCTCTGAGAGAAAGAAGAAAGGAAAAACAAATACAAATCAATGTATAAAGCCATGGTTATTCAGTACTGCTTGGACCTTGAAGAAGGGGAGATACCCCGAAAGCTTGTCCTGAAAAATTTTATGTTAGTGCAAATAAAAAAAGTATCACGGACAGTAATTTTCTCTGGCAAAATAGTAAAATAACCAAATGAACAGAAAATAAACTCCAACCAGCCAGGCACTAACTAAACATGCAAAAAAAAAAAAATTAAAACACAAACAGCAAACTTTACTCAGACAGTCTTTTGCAGCTCTTACAGGTTAGTTTCTTGTGTCCCCAGGTCAGAACTGGACTGGATAACACACCAACTTGAACGTATTTGTCCTTCTATGAACATTGGACCTTTTTCATCATTTTCTATTTTGTTTTACAATTGAGATAGCACAATCTATATCCTCACCACCTAAGCTTTTCTCCTGTCTTTTAAGACATGATTTTTTTTTGTTTTTTTGTTTTTTTTGCTTTTTCTCACATTACTATATTTTTATAGTGAACACCAATAACCAAATAAAATCATTATAAAAAATATTCCTATTTCTGCAACACATTCACAAGATGGTTTAAATTAGGTGTAAAGCCAAAATGTTTTCTTTCAGTTTCTGGGGATACGGGGATATTTAACCCCTTTTTTGTGTATTATTGGAGGGATTTCCCTTCACTGTCCCAGAGACCCAAAGGGAAGCAAGAGAAGATCTTTCCAAAGCAAATCCCCTGTTAGACAGTTGTCACCAAATAGTTATCCCCATTGCAGTGGCGACCTGCCCATAAGGGGCGCAGGGGCACCACCCCTCTAATCCATGCGCCCGGCTCCTAATCTACATTCAGGGCCTGGAGCCCATCCAATTGTGAGACAATAGTGAATTAATATTCGCTATTGCCTTCCTGATTCTCCTCCCTAGCCAATCAGGTAATGGGTCCCGAGAGGAGAAGCAATCGCATTGGCCTCCGAGGAGGAGGAGATGCAAGTGAAGCCACTGAGGAGGAAGCGCTGCCCACGACCCAGATGGGGTAAGTGCGGGGCTGGTGGGCTCACGATAAAGTGACGAGGGGGTTCTACCAACCAGGGGGGGTGTGGTGGGTGGTTTGTTTGCCACCCCTCCCTCCCACAAAATGGAGCACCAGCTGCCACTGCCCATTGGATGATTTCCCTCCATCTCCTGTTCCTGTGACAGCTCTTAAATTTTTATTCTCCCTTCACTTTCTGTACTGGAGACAATGTTGACGCCAATAAATAGATATGGTGAATATTGTTAGTGGGGACGGGGTTCACAGATAAATATCTGAAAGGGGTTTTAACACTTTTGCTCTGAATTCAAAACTAAATGTAAAAATAATTTTGGTTTGACATTATAATTTAAGCAAATTTTTTTCACGCAAATAACATTTTTTTAAATTCCCTTATGATTTATTAAACTGACATATCAGTATTGGCATACCAGCAGTGGACAATAAGACCATTATTAGGGATGTCAGTTGTTGTAACTAATGAGAGGAAAAATGCAGTGTGAAAAATATAGATACTGTAGATAAGAAACAACTTAATGCAGCTCTGTAAACAATAATACATGATAACATTTATTTTTTAAATGCAAGCAATATAAATGACTGAGTTTAACCTATTACAGCTTAATTGTTTTTTTATCTAGATGATTTTATTTATTATAGGCATTAATATTGCACCAATAATATCTCCCTGCACTATGCACAGCTGTTTCAATATGACTCCAAAGTGCCCACAATTGAATTGAACAAACTGCAGCCCTATAACATAATCAATGAAATGTGCAAAAAAAAAAAAAATACAAATAAACAAATGAATTAAATCAAATAAGTTGATGACCAATTCATACATACAATGGACCATTGCTAAAAGTGCTTATGTGCTGAAGAATGCTTGAGTTGCTGTCCTATGGATGTTGATCACTGGCGCAGTGAACACATTAATGTTGTGTGCAAATAATGCAAGATGACACCTCACCCGTGCACTTTGGAAATACAAGTTTAATGAATTCATTTTATTTTATGTCATATCACATTAACTTGTATTGCACAATCATTCCTTATCACATAAGCACTTTTAGTATTGGTTCACTGTGTGTATGAATTGGTTATGAACTTATTTAACCACTTAAAGTGGAGTTCCACCCATATAAAAGTCCGCAGCTACAAAAAGTGTAGCTGCTGACTTTTAATAATCGGACACTCACCTGTCCCTCGCTCCAGCGATGCGGCCGCCCAAGGGCTCGCTCTTCACCCCCTTCCCTCGACGGCGCCGGCATCACAAGTGTGGGCACCAGCTTTGACTTTAAAGCCGGGCGCGCACTGCACAAGTCGCGCTGTGCCTTGTGACTGGCTGGCGTATCTTCTGGGACCTGTGACGTGTCCCAGAAGATCGCCGAGAGGGAGGGGGGAAGGTGTACCTGGGACCCTGTGAAGACAGGGTCCCTTGTCACCCCCCAAAAAAAAAGACATGCCAACTGTGGCATGTCAGGGGGTCACCTTCTCTTTAAGGATCAGAAAGATTTACCCCCTTAATGACCAGGCCACTTTTTGCGATACAGCACTGCGTTATTTTAACTGACAATTGCACAGAAGTGCGACCTTGTACCCAAACAAAATTTTAGTCCTTTTCTCCCCACTAATAGAGCTTCCTTTTGGTGGTATTTGATCACCTCTGTGATTTTTATTTTTTAAACTAGAAACAAAAATAAGACTGCTAATTTTTAAAAAAAAAAACAATATTTTTTACTTTTTGCTATAATAAATATCCAAAAAAATGTAAAAAAACTAATTTCTTTCTCAGTTTAGGCCGATATGTATTCTACATATTTTTGGTAAAAAAAAAATCCCAATAAGCGTATATTGATTGATTTGCATAAAAGTAATAGCGTCTACAAAATAGGGAATAGAATTATGGCATTTTTTTTTTTTACTAGTAATGGTGTTGATCAGCGATTTTTTAACGGAACTACAACATTGCGGCAGACAGATCAGACACTTTTGACACTTTTTTGGAACCAGTGACATTTATACAGCGATCAATGTTAAAAATAGCCACTGATTACTGTGCAAATGTCACTGGCAGGGAAGGGGTGAATATCGCTCTCACTGTGTTCTGGGGGAGCCAGGGAGCGGGTAGGGCAGATTCGATCTCCGCCGGCTACCCGCGATGGCCCCCCCAGAGTGACAGAGCGGGGGTCCGTGTATGTAAACACAGATCTCCGTTCTGACAAAGGGGGAAGGGATGTGATCACAGGCTTCTTGTATATGGGAGCCGCGATCGCTCCCCTCCCCCAGCCAGCCCAGCCCCCATACAGAAAGAACACACTGAGGGAACACAGTTAACGCCTTAAAGTGCCCTCTGCAGGTTAACCCCTTCCCTGCCAGTGACATTTATACAGTAATCAATGCATTTTCATAGCACTGTCCCAAAAAAGTGTCAGAATGGTCCGGCATGTCTGCCCCAATATTGCAGTTCCAATAAAAATCGCAGATCGCCGCCATTACTAGTAAAAAATAAAAAATAAAAAAACCCCATAAATGAATTTTCATCATTCATAAACGTGGCAACTTTTGCGCAAACCAATCAATAAACGCTGATTTTGATTTTTTTTTTTTCTTTTACCAAAAATATGAGGAAGAATATAAATCGGTCAAAACCGATGAAAAAAAATGTTTTTATATTATTGCAAAAAATAAGAAGTATTTTATTTTTTTTTTGCAAAATTGATGCTTTTCTTTTGTTTATAGCGGCGATCAGAAATGACACAGAGGTGATCAAATACCACGAAAAGAAAGCTCTATTTGTGGGGAAAAAAGGACATAAATTTTGTTTGGGTACAATGACGCACGACCACGCAATTGTCAGTTAAAGCGACGCAGTGCCGAATCGCAAAAAGGGCTCTGGTCCTACAGTGGGAAATCCTTCCGGGGGTGAAGCGGTTAAAGTGGATGTAAACCCTTTACAACCACTTTGCTTTGGTCCTAAACTGGGAAATCCTTCCGGGGCTGAAGTGGTTAATAATTTACGCAGCAATTTACATATTCTACATTCACATCAGATCCTGTCCTCAGGAAGCTTACTATTCAGGTTCCCATCTCACATGCATATTATCAGCCTCCTGCAATTCCTGTACAGCTGAGCTTAGACTGGAGGATGGGGAAGCAGCACAGGCATGGGCGTCCGCAGGTAGGGGCAAGGGGGGGCAAGTGCCCCCCCCTGGAATCAGGGATCGCAAGGTGTCTGCGCAGATTGTGAGCAGGTGCTGGAACACTCCATGTACCAGCTCCCTGCACAGGAAGGAAGATTACACTGTGGACGGCAGCTGGCAGGGCTTTCCATCGTCCGGTGTTAAGACAGCACTGACCTGCAGAAGCCTGTGCCAGGAGCCTGACCTGCCAATGTGAGTTATAGACAATTCTTTTCTGTGGGGGGAAGAGAGCTCTGTTCGGGGGATTGGATATGTATACTGGCATAGCACACTCCTGGTATCTGAACCCTGTACATAGCACACGCCTGGAATCTGCACCATGTACATAGCACATGCCTGGAATCTGCACCCTGTACATAGCACACGCCTGGAATCTGCACCATGTACATAGCACATGCCTGGAATCTGCACCCTGTACATAGCACATGCCTGGAATCTGCACCCTGTACATAGCACACGCCTGGAATGTTCACCCTGTACATAGCGCACGCCTGCACTCTGCACCCTGTACATAGCACACTCCTGGAATCTGCACCCTGTACATAGCACACTCCTGGAATCTGCACCCTGTACATAGCACACGCCTGGAATCTGCACCCTGTACATAGCACATGCCTGGAATGTTCACCCTGTACATAGCGCACGCCTGCACTCTGCACCCTGTACATGGCACACTCGTGGAATCTGCACCCTGTACATAGAACACACCTGGAATCTGCACCCTGTACATAGCACACGCCTGGAATCTGTACCCTGTACATAGCACACTCCTGGAATCTGCACCCTGTACATAGCCCATGCCTGGAATCTGCACCCTGTACATAGCACATGCCTGGAATATGCACCCTGTACATAGCACACGTCTGGAATATGTACCCTGTACATAGCACACGCCTGGAATCTGCACCCTGTGCAAAGCACACGCCGGGAATCTGCACCCTGTACATAGCACACGCCTGGAATCTGCACCCTGTACATAGAACACGCCTGGAATCTGCACGCTGTACATAGCACACGCCTGGAATGTTCACCCTGTACATAGCACACGCCTGGAATCTGCACCCTGTACATAGCACACTCCTGGAATCTGCACCCTGTACATAGCCCATGCCTGGAATCTGCACCCTGTACATAGCACATGCATGGAATATGCACCCTGTACATAGCACACGTCTGGAATCTGTACCCTGTACATAGCACACGCCTGGAATCTGCACCCTGTACAAAGCACACGCTGGGAATTTGCACCCTGTACATAGCACATGCCTGGAATCTGCACCCTGTACATAGAACACGCCTGGAATCTGCACCCTGTACATAGCACACGCCTGGAATCTGCACCCTGTACATAGCACACGCCTGGAATCTGCACCCTGTACAAAGCACACGCCTGGAATCTGCACTCTGTACAAAGCACACGCCTAGAATCTGCACCCTGTACAAAGCACACGCCTGGAATCTGCACCCTGTACATAGCACACGCCTGGAATAAAGTCTGCAGTTTCCCCCTTTAAAATAAATAATTGCGAGTCGCGGCTAAGCCCCTCCCCGTCATGACATTGTCAAAAGGGGCGGAGCATGGGTGACCTTAAAATGATGCCCCCCCCCTGAAAAAAGTTCTGCGGACGCCCATGAGCACAGGTGCTAATGTTGGGCTCATAGGAGGTTTTAAAATTGGTCATTGGTTATTCTGTTGTGATTTGGGTTTCCCAGCAGTATAATGCAGTCAAATACTGCAGGGAAAGAAATTAAAATGTTGAATTGTTATACAAATCAATCAGGTCCACCCACACCTAACAACTGCATTCTCATTTTCTCCATCAGCTCATCACCCACAGTTATTAACCTTTTGTCCCTCTTGACCCTCCCTTCTAGATTGTAAGCTCTAGAGAGCAGGGCCCTCTGGTTCCTCCTGTATTGATTTGTATTGTAATTGTACTGTCTGCCCCCATGTTGTAAAGCGATGCGCAAACTGTTGGCGCTATATAAATCCTGTATAATAATAATTATTATTTCTGTGTGCTGTAGTGTGTTATAGAAAACTTCTTGAGTGAATTGCGCTGCATCAATATGTGTTTTGGGGGCCCAGGAATTAAAGTTTCTATAAAGCCAAAATGTTTAGTTTTGAAGAGAAGTGTTAAAACCCCTGCCAAGTTTTTATTGCTGTCTTTGGCCCCTCTGGGTAAGTTCACCTTCCCTGTTTGTCTTAGCGATCATTGTCACTGGGAATGAAAGCGACAAGGAAATATTAGAGATTTAATAGAAACCAGTGATGGAAAATCTTGCAGTAGAGACACTTGTTCTGGTGACAACCAAAAGGAGATTTCATCCCGCTTGGAAAGTATTTTCTCTAATCTTCTGTTGTGTCTTTGGGACAGGAATTTAATGGTTAACATTTTTGTTTTAATTTGTTTCCTTTATATTTTTGATGCAAGGACAAACTATTAGTATACTTTTTATTTCCAGTAAAACTACTGATTAACCACTTAATCTCCTGAAGGTTTACCCCCCTTCCTGACCAGGCCATTTTTTGCAATACTGCACTGCCTTAATTTAACTGACAATTGCGTGGCCATGTGGCGCTGTACAAAAATAAAATTGATGTCCTTTTTTCCCCACAAAAAGAGCTTTCTTTTGGTGGTATTTCATCACCTCTGTGGTTATTTTTTGCACTATAAACAAAAAAAGACAGACAATTTTGAAAAAAAAAAATATATTTTTTACTTTCGGCTATAAAACATCCAATAAAAAAAATGTGAAAATCTATTTTTTTCATCAGTTTAGGCCAATATATATTCTGCTACATATTTTTGGTAATAAGAAATCCCAATAAGTGTATATTGATTGGTTTGCAAACGTTATAGTGTTTACAAACTATTGAAGATTTTTATGGAATTTTTTTACATTTTTTTTGTACAAGTGATGGTGACGATCAGCGACTTAGCGGGATTGCGATATTGCAGCAGACAAATCTGACACTAAGGGGGTCATTTATTATATCGCAAATTCGCTTTAATTAGCGCAAAAATGGAATTCACTAAAGCCCTGAGGGAGAAAATAGTCCAAGAATCAAATTCACTATAACGCCCAAACAGCAGTGACTGACTAAAAAACTAGCCGTGGTAGAAGCAAGGGAATTGCACATGGAAATAATGTTTAGAGCATGATATGATCACCTAAATTGTTTTTAACCACTTCCTACCCGGCCAATGCACATATACGGCCGGGTAGGCGATTCTTCCTTCTGACCGGACGTATATGCACGTCATTCAGAAGGAGCGTTGTGTTCAATAACAGCCATCATGTCATGTAAAATAGGCTGGGGGGGCGGCACAACAACGGAGATCGCGCGGCCACGTGCCCGCGCATCAGCGCGATCCCGATGTGCCTGTGTCCCCCAGAGACATGGCAACAAAGTACTTCAGGAGGGCTCTGTGATTGGCCCTCCTGATCACATGACGGCTGTGCCAATCACAGCCGTCATATAAATGTAAACACAGCTGTTGTAAGGCCTGTGAAACCTTCCTCTCCTCACACAGAGCAGTCAGTGAGGAGAGGAAGATAAGATCTGTGCTGCAGCCGGGAGATCAGTGAGTCATTAGCTGTTTTTTGTCTGCTATTGACCACTGATCGCCCAGCTAGTGTCCCCAAACACGTTTCCTGTCACAGTGTTCCCAAACACAGTGTCCCCAAACACAGTGAAAAAAATCTGTTTGTGATCATCTGGCACAGCTGTCTGATCATTTGATACATCTGCCCATTATCATCTGCCCATCTGCCCATCATCTGGCACATCTGGCAGTAATAATCTGCCCATCATCTGGCATATCTGCCCATCATCTGACGCACATTTGCCCATCTGCCAGTAATATTCTGCCCATCATCTGGCACATCTGCCCATCTAGCAATAATAATCTGCCCATCATCTGGCACATTTGCCCATCATATTCTGGCGCATCATCAGTAAACATCTGGCCCATCATCTGATACATTATCTGGCACATCTGCCCATCATCACCTGGCACATCTTTCAATAATAACCTGCCCATCATCATCTGCCCATCTGCCCATCATCTGGCACATCTGGCAGTAAAAATCTGCCCATCATCTGACGCACATCTGCCCATCATCTGACGCACATCTGCCCATCTGCCAGTAATATTCTGCCCATCATCTGGCACATCTGCCCATCTACCAATAATAATCTGCCCATCATCTGGCACATCTGCCCATCATATTCTGGCGCATCATCAGTAAACATCTGACCCATCATCTGATACATTATCTGGCACATCTGCCCATCATCACACGGCACATCTTTCGATAATAACCTGCCCATCATCGTCTGGAACATCTGCCCATCATCTGCCCATCATATTCAGGCACATCTGGTGCACATCTGTCAGTAATCTGCCCACTATCATCTGGCACATCTGCCCATAATAATTTTCCACATCTGACACACGTCTGTCCAAAATAATCCGCTACATCCCAGTGATCAACATCTCATCTGTCACATCTGCCAAATCTGTCTGTGAATGTTTGCTTTATCTGTCTGTGAACATCTGCCACATCCCAGTGATCAACCTCTGTGCACATCCCCATGGCTAAAAGATTATATAGAGGTGAGGAGGCTCTCCGGATACTCCAGAGCATGTCAGATGAGAGTAGCGGGGAACTCTCTCCATCAGACTCTGATAGTGATTATGAGCCAGCAGAGAGCAGTGGCTCTAAATTGGAAACAGAGGAGGACAGAATTGTTACAAAGAGGCCCAGGCGATATGAGCAGCCATCCACCAGCAGCGCAATGAATATGGAGGCATCCACCAGCAGCGCAGCACTCCAGGGTAGGCAGGCATCCATCAGTAGTACCGCAAGTTGCCCTGCAAGCACAGAGGATTGGCCAGATATTAGCAATGGGGCATCCCAACAACAAGGCAGGGCCCATGATAGCCTCCCAGATGTTCTGCTGTATCCTACATGGCTGCCCACAACTTCAGTAGAACCCGCAATTCCCCCTTTTACATCCCAGCCAGGCCCTCAGTTTCAATCGGGAAAATGATACCCCAATTTATTATTTTTATCTATTTTTTAGTGATGATCTCCTAAATCAGATCATGGAGCAGTGTAATATGTATGCCAGCCAACACATAGCCAACAATCCAAATTCTTCATATGCCCGCCCTTTTGTTTGGAAACCCCTCACTGTGGAAGAGTTTAACATTTTCCTTGGCCTAACCCTCAACATGGGGCTGACAAAAAAAAATGAACTTTTAACGCCCAAGATGACTTCAACACCCGTCGGTACATCCTATGTCGTCTTGTAGACCCTCCGATAGTACCCGGGACGGAACAACAACCCTACGGGGTAACGATTATAGACCGGTTAGGAGACACGAACGTCCCGTTGAACGCCATGATGAC
>BLSH010297388.1:305152-315430 GCA_018402905.1 Glandirana rugosa | reverse complement strand
AAGGTACCTTTAAAACCCCCCTGGCCAAGGACTAACCTGGAAAGATGGTCTCTGGTGGCATCACAACCAGATTTATGTACCTAAGGAGCTACGCCCTGCTATCTTCAAGGTCTATCATGACCATAAACTTGCCGGACACTTTGGCTCCCGAAAGACCGCTGAACTTGTACTGCGCTCATTCTGGTGGCCGCTGCTCTCTGAGGACTGCTTAGCTTATGTCCGCTCTTGTGCTACCTGCGCCAGAAGTAAAACAGACAAAACCAGGGCTTGGGGGCTTCTGAAACCTCTCCTCATCCCGGACCGACCTTGGTACAAAATTTCCATGGAATTCATTGTGGAACTGCCCCCAGCTAAAGGATATAGGACCATCTTTGTGGTGGTTGACAGACTGACGAAGATGGCACACTTCCTCCCAATGAAGGGCACACCCACGGCGAAGGAGACATCGGAACTCTTTATTAAAGAAGTTATCCGGTTGCATGGTGTTCCAGTGAACATAGTGTCTGATCGGGGGGTGCAGTTCACCTCTCGGTTCTGGAGAGCTCTTTGTGCTACCCTGGAGATTGATTTGTCCTTTTCCACCGCTTATCATCCCCAAACCAATGGCCAGACTGAAAGGACAAATCAAACACTGGAGCAATACCTCCGCTGCTTTTCTGCCTACACTCAGGATGACTGGTGCACGTTGCTACCCCTGGCGGAGTTAGGTTACAATAACTCAGTGCACTCTGCTACAAAGCAATCTCCTTTCTGGGCCAACTATGGGTTCCACCCCGCTGTACTTCCTAGTCTAGCAGTGGAGACTACAGTACCATCAGCACAGGAATCGGCACAATTCTTCAGGACTAACTGGAAACTCCTACAAGAGACACTGTCCCGGACACAAAAGGCCACCAAAGTGGCCTTTAATAGAAAGAAACGGGGTGAGCTTAATCTTCAACCAGGCGACAAGGCCTGGCTTTCAACGAAGAACCTGAGACTCGCTTGCCCTTCTAAAAAATTGGGCCCACGGTTCATCGGTCCCTTCCCAATCAGTAGGAAGATCAACCAGGTCTCTTATGAGTTGGAGCTTCCTCTGTCCTTACGGATACATCCGGTGTTCCATGTGTCCTTATTGAAGCCGGTGGCCCCAGATCCCTTTCCCAATAGAGCTGTAGCTCCTCCGGCCCCCGTCCTGATTGATGGAGAAGAGGAGTTTGAAGTAGAGTCAATACTCGACTGCAGGAGAAGAGGGGGCGGAGTCCAGTACCTGGTAAAGTGGAAAGGCTACGGGCCAGAGGAAAGCTCATGGGAGCCCAAAGCTAACATTCATGCCGATGAGTGTATCCAAACCGTTAAGGATAACAACCCTGCCAAGCTGGCCAAGCTGGACATCCGGAGGCTGCCCCTTGGGGGGGGGGGCAATGTTAGAGGAAGACTGTTCTGAGGGTTTGTTTACATTTGATTGTTGTTTCCTCTAGCTCCTGGAGGAGCAGCTCTATTTGAACTTCCTGCTTCCTGTAGCAAGTGCTGTCCGTTCTATAGCATCTGAGTACCTGTGAGCATCAGCTCTGATCCCTGTGACCCGTTCCTTTGTCGTTCCTGCCCTTCTGATCCGACCCGGCTTGATCTGTCCTGTTGACTATCTGCCTGCACCGACCCCGGCCATCCACGACCATCCGTTTGCCTGATCCCTCTGTACTTCTGCTGCCAGCTTGTTAACGACCCCTGCTTGGACTTTGACCACTCTTGCCTGATCCTTTGTACCGCACAGCCAGCCAGTTGCCGACTCAGCCTGCACGACTACCCGCCTCTCTGTACCACTACCTGGAGCTTCACACCACCACCAGTGACCATCCAGCCCTCATGCCATCCCGCACTCCGAGACTTCCTGTCTGCACTACCAGGGGTCCCAGAATCGGGTGTGTAAGAGCGGTTGTTCCCTGCATAAGACAGACTCCACCACTAGGACCGTGACATGTACATTAAAATGTCTTAAGAGTAGTATAATGATTCCATACACAAGAGTGGCTACAGGAGAGCAAGGGAATGGCTACTGTATGTCAAACCACTCTCTACTATTCACTCCCCCGACAGTCACTAAATGAATAATCACATAAACATACACACACATTATATGTAATAAACTGGTATAACTTATATTACTGTAGGTAAAATAGCGCAACTCAGATAAAATACGTCACCTATAAATTCAACCTGTTCTACAAAAGAGAGTTCTTAGGTGAATTTGGTGTGTTGCTATTTGAACAAATATTGAAACCTGCTAAGTGGGAGGAAAGCAGATGCAACTGTAATGAATCAATGTTCCTGGATCAAAGTTCAGTGAATCTTCAGCTGGCTCTTTAATTTAGATGACAGGTACTCAGAAAGTGACTGTAGTAGCTGCAAACATATTTTTCCAAGTAGTGCACTACATTGATGTGATACACTCTTACTGCAGCAAAGTGTGTGAAATTGGTCTCTATGTGCACAGTACTAAATTGATGGGCCTAAGCCCACTCACCCAACAGGAACAGTTACTGTAAGAGATGAATCCACTGCTTGGTTGATGGTAAAGATGAGGATGGAGATGATGATGACACTACAGCCCTCTGGCAGCTGGGTTTCAGCTTCCACCGCCTCTCTCCTTTCGGTTCTCCCATGTCGATCGCTTTAGCTTCCCGCAGGTCTCAGGAATAAGCTCCGCTGGTAGCAGTGCAGGTCTCCCCGATCATCCGCTGAAACACTGCACAGTTGCAAACGACCCGGTCTGTGTGAGTAGACCGCAACTCAGCTAATAAGAGCACACAGGGTCTTTCTTGATCGATCGTGTCATCCAGAGAAAGCGCGCTAAGCCGCACCCTTTGCTTAAATAGCCTCTCCCATGAGGCACTGCTTCTTCCAGAAACCTTACTATGCAGCATAGTCTGATGGGAAATACAGTTCTCCTGCGGCATAGTCCAATTAAGAATCTTTGAAAGCACACTACAATCCCCAGAATGCATTCCCCTTAGTACAGTTCAAGTCACAACTAATAGACTGGCACTAGGGGGAAACAGCTGCATAATACCTGCAAGCAGGAACGTCTTTATTGCCAGGAGTATAACACTTGGCTCCTGGCTACATGTGTAAGGCGAAATTTGCTCACATTTAAAAGATTGCCAGAAGTGAACGCAAAATCCCTCAGTAAGGGGATAGGGGGATGGGTGCACAGAGTTGACTGACAGGTTAAAATGTGGAAGAAATCACCTCAAGTATGGCTCCATTGGTTGGGTGCACTCGGAGGGGCAGTAGGCATAATAATGAGAGCCATAAGCTACAAGACAAAGGAACTGGGGAGTGTTCCTGTTCAAACATGACCCAGGTTAAGTGGCGAGCCTTATAGTTTAGGAAGAGATAGGAGTGAGATAAGGACACGGGGGTTCCCGTTTGTATTTGAGAAGTAGTGCCTGCAAATGCGCAAAAAAAGGCAGAATCCAAATGGAAAGGGTTTGAATCATATACAAAATCTGTGGTAGAATAGTCATCTTGAAGGTGTTACAACACCCAAACTAGGACAAATTCAAGGTCCTCCACTTCTGGAGGTCCAGACGTATTTTGGACAACAAAGGGCTGAAGCTTGCCTGAAATAAACAATCTGGGTCAGAATTAGGCTGAACCCCTAGGTATTTAAAGCAGAGTTCCACCCAGAAAATATTCACATCTTTCAAGTCCTCTAATTAATCTGACTCACCTTTGGAGGAAAAAAAAATGTATACTCACCCTAAGTGCATTGTTGTTAGGTGGTCCCTCTAACCTTCCACTTCCTGGTTCGCAGCACTCCACATCACTTCCCACCTCGCCTGGGCTCCTGGGAGATGTGAGTCATCATTTCCCAGGAGTCAGTGGGCAGCAATGTATTGTAAAATCACGTTATTCCAGCGCCCGGCCCCTGCCACAAACACGCCCCCTAGGCTACTCTGCATAGCCCGAATATACCCCGAGGCTGCTCTCTGCTCTGCATAGCCTGAACACACCTCTAGGCTACTCTAAATGGCCCGAACACGCCACGCCCCTCCTAGGCTACTCTGCATAGCCCGAACACACCCCGAGGCTGCTCTCTGCTCTGCATAGCCTGAACACGTATCAGCATATCGTACAATTCTACCTCCACCTCTCCTCTTCCTTTCTCTGTTGGGGTCCCCCAAGGTTCTGTTCTTGGACCTCTCTTATTTTCAATATACACCTCTTCCCTGGGTCGGCTGATAGCCTCCCACGGCTTTCAATATCATTTCTACGCTGAGGATACCCAAATCTACCTCTCCACCCCAACTTACTCCATCAGTCTCCTCACGTATCACTAACTTATTTACAGACATATCTGCCTGGATGTCACACCACTTTCTCAAACTCAACTTGTCCAAAACTGAACTCATAATATTTCCTCCCCCACTTGCCGTTTCCCCCCGACTTCTCTATCAAGAGCAATGGCACAACCATCCACCCATCTCCACGTCAGGGTGCTTGGTGTTATCCTGGACCCTGAACTCTCCTTTTGGCCCCACATCCAATCACTTTCTAAGGCTTGCCGCTTCAATCTCCGCAACATCTCTAAAATACGTCCCTTCCTAACCATTTAAACCGCAAAGCTCCTGATTCACTCCCTGGTCATCTCTCGCCTCGACTACTTCAACTCCCTCCTCACTGGCTTACCTTTAAATACACTATCCCCCCTCCAGTCCATCATGAATGCCTCTGCCAGACTCATCCACCTTACAAACTGTTCAACGCCTGCCACCGCTCTCTGCCAATCCCTCCATTGGCTGCCACTCGCCCAAGGAATTAAATTCAAAATACTAACAATGAGCTAAAAAGCCATCCACAACTCTGCTCCCAGCTACATCACCAGCCTAGTCTCAAAATACCAAACTAACCGTCCTCTTCGCTCCTCCCAAGACCTCCTGCTCTCCAGCTCCCTCATCAACTCCTCTCATACTCGCCTCCAAGACTTCTCCCGAGCCTCTCCCATCCTCTGGAACTCCACACCCCAATCAGTCAGACTGTCCCCAAATCTATCCACCTTCAGGCGATCCCTGAAAACTCTTCTCTTCAGGGAAGCCTATCCTGCCAACACCTAACAACTACACTCCTTATTTTCTCAATCAGCTCATTCCCCGCAGTTATTGCCCTTTCGTATCATTTAACCCTCCCTCCTAGATTGTAAGCTCTAACGAGCAGGGCCCTCTGATTCCTCCTATATTGAATTGTATTGTAATTGTACTGTCTGCCCTAATATTGTAAAGCGCTGCGCAAACTGTCAGCGCTATATAAATCCTGTATAATTATAATAATAATAACACGCCCCTAGGCTACTCTACGTAGCCCGAACATGCCACACCCCTCCTAGGCTACTCTGTATAGCCCGAACACACCCCTAGGCTACTTTGCAGCTTTTTTAAACATGACAGCTGAGAACAGCCCCGCCTCCTGCCACTGACACGCCCCTAGAATAAACCTGTACTGCAGATGTCAGGAAGAATAATATAACATACCGGCCTCGTGAATTCATGCCGAGTGCTCGGCGGGGCGACCCAGGCACCACAGCACAGATGCTTTCATAGTCCCGGTAAACTGTAGAACTGTGATCACAGAGTAATCTGGCTAAGGGGGAAGTGCTAGCAGGCTTGTGAGCCCCGCCCCCGATACTAACACGCCCCTAGGCTGCTCAGGAGAGGGGGTGTCACATATCACTGTTTGTAAGACTCTGTCACTCTGCGTGAAGCACATCAGTAGTGGGAGGTGTGGTGTCACAGCGGGAGAGGATGGTGAAGAGGAGGATGGACATGACAGATGGTGAAGTGGAGGATGGAGAGGACAGATGGTAAAGAGGAGGATGGAGAGGGCAGATGGTGAAGTGGAAGATGGAGAGGACAGATGGTGAAGTGGAGGATGGAATTGACAAATGGTGAAGAGGAGGATGGAGATGACAGATGATGAAGAGGAGGATGGAGATGACAGATGGTGAAGAGGAGGATGGAGATGACAGATGATGAAGAGGAGGATGGAGATGACAGATGGTGAAGAGGAGGATGGAGAGGACATATGGTGAAGAGGATGATGGAGAGGACATATGGTAAAGAGGAGGATCTCTGTTCTCTCTCTCCCTCTCTGTTCTCTCTCTCCTCTTACTCTCTGATCCCTCCCTCTCTCTCTCTGACCCCCCTCTCTCTCTCTCTGACCCCCCTCTCTCTCTCTTTGATCCCCCTCTCTCTCTAAACCCCCCTCTCTCTCTGATCCCCCCTCTCTATCTCTGATACTCCCTCTCTCTGATCCCTTTCGCTCTGATCCCTCTCTCAGGAGGACAGGTGAATCGTGGCGGCGGATCGGGGCCCAGAGGACAAGCGGATCGTGGAGGCATATCAGGGCCCAGAGGACAGGCCCAAGCAGCCAAGCAGACAGGCACCTCTACCCGGAACAGTTGGTCTATCGGCAAAGCAGAGCACCCCCCTATCCACACCCAGAAGGAGAACGGTACCAGGCATAACACACACACCTACCAACAGACTGGGATACAGGAGAGACTGCAGACAGTGCTAGGGGTCTCTTTCTGAGTCCTCTTTCTCTCTCTCTCTGATCCCCCCTCTCTCTCTGATCCCCCCTCTCTCTTTGATCCCCCCTCTCTCTCTCATGGATCCCCCCTCTCTCTTTATGATCCCGCTCTCTGATCCCCCTGTAGCAGTACCCCCGAAGAAGCTGCTAATGAAATTTGTATTTGTTCCCGGGCCTCCCTCTGATTATCCTGTAGCCAGTCACTATAGCATTTTCACACAGCCATGCACAATCCTGCTTGTCTTCAATAACCAGTCTAGGGGATGAATTCTCAATGCGTTATTGTTGAACTTGGATAGGAGAAGGATAGGTATGAGATACTCCAAGTAACTGACTGTAACTGAGGACAAATTCTCCCTAGGCTCTGTATAGCAGGCGGTCAGTGGCTTCACACAGCAGACTGACTCCAGTGAAACAAGTCCATCTTTAAACAACAAAGGACATGTCAGACTTTGTTTCTTCAAGACACTAGCCAGTGTCTTCTTTCTAACTCAGTGTAGCAGACTACCAAAGGTACTTTATGGCAGGCTGGCTTTAGCAGAACAGGTCCCTTGTTAAAGAGTAAGGACAGAAGCTGCACTCTGCTCTTCAAGACACTCTCCAGTGTCTCCTTTCTAGCTGGCACACCCAATAAAGCTGATATGAGGGCAGGGAAAATTCTAGCAACACAGTCTCAAGGATCCTCTCACAGATCTGTACTCACACCATGTCCTGGGACAGTCAGTAGCCCTTTCTGCCAACCTCCAAGCGACACTTTGCCACTGCAGTATCAGACCGAATCCAAGGACATCCTCCCTCTGTCAGCTTTCAAGGAACTGGGGGTTGCAGCTTCAGCATCCAGATAGGCTTTGACTAAGCTAATGATTGGGGGAGGGGGTAAGTATAAACATTACATCCTAACTAGCTAGAGCTAGCTAGCTAACTAACTAACTAGCTAGCTAACTAACTATTGCTACATAATAGTATACTTAGACACATATAGTACATTTGCCTCAGCAGAGGCCTGATGATTCCCTGCAGTCCTGCAAAGGAAAAAAGAAAC
Source organism: Glandirana rugosa (assembly GCA_018402905.1). Taxonomy (NCBI): domain Eukaryota; kingdom Metazoa; phylum Chordata; class Amphibia; order Anura; family Ranidae; genus Glandirana; species Glandirana rugosa. The sequence continues at coordinate 307,821 of BLSH010297388.1, read as the reverse complement.
ATATACAAGCAACCAATTATGTACATTCCTGGATAACTATCAGTGGGAACACCCTCTCCTCGGAGGCAGTTTCCCCACTATCTAACTGACATATTTCAAATTAGTGGAGAAATACTGGGCAACTGCCTTTCAGCATGGGAGCAGCCCCTTTAACTTGCAAAGTGTCTCTTTAAGAAATATCTTTGCAAAGTGTCCATTCAAAGAACTCTTCACAAAGTGTCCTTTTGGAATAGGAGAAGTCCTCTCTGGCAGAAGTTCCTTTTCTCCTAGTTGAAGGACAGATCCCAGATACCCCCTTCTTGGTTTTGCAAGGATAGAAGGGAAAGGGGATTGGGAATTGGGGGATTGCCCCCGGCAACAACTTCAACTTGAAATCTTCAACTTGGTAGAACAACTTTCAGCTGGTTATCTCTTGAGGCAGCTGAATTTTATCTTGAGCAAACAAACAGCCAACCGCTGGAATGTGGTTCAGAGGTAGAAATCTGGGTGGGGAATCTGGACCATCCCTCCGTTGGGACCCCAGATGTTTCAGGACCACTCACTGTGCTTTTTCTTTGACCTCTTTACAACCACATCAGTTCCGCCTCCGGGTGTAGCCGAGAAGAAGCCGTGTGTGCAGAGCAGTAAGATGGCGGAGACCGGAGTTACTGCACGTGGCGCAGAGCCGGAGAGAATGGCTGAGTGGAAGAGCTGTAGAGTGACCGACACTGAGGTGAGGGCGGACGTGATCTCTGCCAGCTACCGCGATGCCCCCCCGCAGTGAAAGAACGGAGATCCGTGCATGTAAACACGGATCTCCGTTCTGTGAGAGGGGGAAGGGCTGTGATCACAGCCTTCCTCTATATGGAAGCCGTGATCACTCCCCTCCCCCTGCCAGTCAAACACTAATACAGTTAGAACACGCCCAGGTAACACAGTTAACCCTTAGATCGCCCCCCCCCCGGTTAATCCCTTCACTGCCAACGGCATTTATACAGTAATCAATGCATTTTTATAGCACTGATCACTGTATAAATGCCAATGGTCCCAAAAAAGTGTCAAAATGGTCCGACATGTCCGCTGCAATATCGCTGTACTGCTAAAAATCGCAGATCACCGCCATTACTAGTAAAAATAAATAAATAAAAACACCAGAAATTAATTCTCATCATCCGTAAACGCGGCGACTTTTGTGCAAACCAATCAATAAACGCCGATTGCGATTTTTTTTTATCACAAATATGAGGAAGAATATAAATCGTCCAAAACCATTGAAAAAAAATGTTTTTTTATAATTTTTTTTTTGGATTTGTATTTTAGCAAAAAGGAAGAAATTTGGGTTTTTTTGCAAAATTGACGCTCTTCTTTTGTTTATAGCGGCAATCAGAAATGACGCAGCAGTGATCAAATACCACCAAAAGAAAGCTCTATTTGTGGGAAAAAAAGGACGCAAATTTCATTTGGGTACAACGTCGCACGACCGCGCAATTTTCAGTTAAAGCGACGCAGTGCCGAATCGCAAAAAGTGCTCTGGTCCTAAAGTGTGAAATCCTTCCGGGGCTGATGTGGTTAAACTTATTTTTGGTTATTTCAAAATTTTTAGGTGTTCCCATAGCTGTTGAGAAAACCATTTTGCCATCTCCAGTGATCGAAGTTTTGGGTATTCAGATCGATACATTATTATTTCAGTTTCAACTGCCTTTGGGTAAGATTGTGAGAATCCAATAGCCCGGATTTTGCCAGTTGGCAGGATTTTTTCTAGAAGAATGTCTTTAGCCATGGCAGGTTTCAAATCTCCTTATTCTCACATTCGTATTACTTCTGAGATTAAGGATGATCTGCTAGTGTGGTCGCAATTTATGTTGGACTACAACGGTACATCATTTTTTCAAGAGGATTTTGTTTTTTCCACTGACCTTGAGCTGCATACAGATGCTGCTGGTTCTTGTGGCTTTGCAGCAGTTTGGCGCACTCACTGGTGCTGTGGAGCATGGCCTCCTTTATGGGTGGCGGACAAATTAACAAAGAATTTGGTTCTTTTGGAACTTTTTCCGATAGTAGTGGCGTTTGAAATTTGGGGACAATTTTTTGAAAATAAGAGAATCATCATTAATTCGGATAACAAGGGTGTGCTATTTGCAGTGAATAGAGTTGAGCGAACCTCTGGAAGTTCGGGTTCTGCTGGTCCGGCCGAACTTCGGGACAAAGTCCGGGTCCGGACGGAACCCGAACGATCGCACGGACACCGAACCCCATTGAAATCAATGGGGACCCGAACTTTTAGGCACAAAAATGGCTGTAACAAAGTCCTGGAAAGCCCTAGAGGGCTGCAAAAGGAAGGAAATGGGTAAGGGTGGGACAAGTGACCTACAAAGAAATGGGGACAGGGAAATAACTTTAAATATTTTTAAAAAAATAAAAACATAAAAAATGCAAAAATGGAGGTGAATGTGGATCATCTTCATACTGTGTCTGAAAAGTATTAATTAACGGTAGAAGCCATATAACTGTTCTAAAATCATCTTCAAGCAAGTGCCCTACAAAAAAATGGGGATAGGGAAAATAAATTAAAATCAAATAAAAAATGGGAAGGGGGGTGGATGTGGAGTAGGAGCCTAGAGGTTGACTAGGCCGTGACCGTGGCAGTGTAGGTGGAAGTGGCGGTGGTAGAGGAGTAGGAGGAGGTAGCC
>BLSH010297388.1:258749-273577 GCA_018402905.1 Glandirana rugosa | reverse complement strand
AATTACAACGGCGATTTTCTCCGAAGCACATACAATACTTTGATATATTCCCCCCTCAGGCATTTTTTGGACACTCTGGTCATTCCATAACCCTTTACAAGTCTGGCAAAGTTGGTTCCGATTTATATAAGAAAATTCAGAAACATTTTTTATATTCCCTGTTTAGGCACTTTGGACACTTTACAGGCACTTGCTGCAAAAAATTTCCTATTGTAATTCCGAAAAGCTAGTTTGATACAAGGTTCTTATCTCTTGCAATTTTGCAAAGGATTTTCTTTCTCATTCCTTTTATTCATTTTTTAAGCACTTTAATCATCATATAGGCACTTGACGACATCTGCACATGGTTGCATATCTGCATTTTTGCACTTCACATTCTTCCCTATCTAGGAGTACTTGAGAGATTCCTAGAGACTATATATATTATCATTTATTAGCACAAATATGCACTTGCACTTAATATTGATGAATTTTAATATTGATGAAATTTCATACGGTTTTGATTTTTTATGTGTATTCATTGATTGCATTTATTCACTTGTTTTGAATTTCTGGAGGACATCATTTTTATGAGTTTACACGTTCATCACAGGCACATATCACTTTAATTTGAAAGCACAACTAATAACTAAACACCTTTGTATCTATATACCTTTGATACCTATATTGATTCATTTTATGAGTTGATACCAGTTGCGGTCTGCTGAGTAACTGGTGTCCCAGAAAAAAAAAAAAAATATCCGCACATAATATTGATATACTGAACCGGAGTTTTTTATGTTATTTTATTCATTTATTTTATTCATTTATCAGCATCCTGGAAATTATATAAGACAAAATATAGAGCAGCGCCACTTTCCACCATAATTGTTATTGTATTATCCAACTACACTTTCAGTGGAGTTCTGGTGGAGGCAGCAGCTCTAAGATCATAACTTTATCCGTTTGCGCGGAACACATATATATTTAATCTATTCTGTGTATGTGTTTGTACCAGTCTGTATATACCTGAACTTGATGGATGGGGGCTATATACTGTGCTAATTACCAGTTTTACCTAATATTATGACTTTTCATAATTGTCTGTTTGATACTTTCATCCATTGTTTGGATGTGACTATATGCATTGATGATTGACTCATTACCTGTATGTGATTATATGCAATAGCACAAAAATTATTACACATCAATAAACAATTTTTATTATATATCCATCAGTCTACCTTGTATCCCCCGCGTGCTTCATTTAAAGTCCCATTCTTCCATTTGTTTTTGCTTTGCAAGAACGATTTTTCACATATGTTAGGGATGGAAGTGCACGGCCTTACCAGGCCATGGCTTTATATAAAGTCCCAATTTTTTCCCCGTCTCCTCTATATTTTTATAGAATGGAGTAGGAAAAATGGGGACTCGTAGTACATTATCATAAGTTTGAAAAGGTTTTATTTGACTAAAAACATGTCCAAATGGTGCACTCTAAGTGCTAGAAATCAATAAGCAAGCAGGCTATAACAGTCCCATGCAGCCGTCACCGGCGTGCATTCCAAAAATCAAAAAATCACAAAACCGAGAGTCCACAAACAGACGTGACGTAGTTGCGCACCTGGCTTCGCCTTACCGGTTTTGTCATTCAAGACATCAGAGGCGGCCATCTTGGTGCACTCAATGCCTTAAATAATGTAAATCAAAGGTCGCCATCTTGCCACACCTGGGGTCAGCCCTTGAGAGATGGGTTCCTCCTCCCAGAAACAGGAAACACTTTGCCAAAATATCTTTAAAAAGGCGGTCCCTCAGGTCCCTGGTCAGTTTTAGTGTTTCCTCCGGCCGGAGGAGACATGTTGCCAATAGGACCTGAGGGCTCCATCTCCCAAGGGCTGACAACTGGGCAGGCGTCCAGGAGAGCAGCATGTGGAGGATGATGAGCTGGTGGACGGGAGCAGAGGCCTTACCAGTACCACATGTTGGTGGAGGAGGACGGGAATGAATGGCCCGGGCACTCCTCCTAGGTGGCAGGCAGGAGAGGTCCCGGTTTCCGCCATCCTCTGTGCCCAGGCGTGGAGATAGGTGCCGATACGCCTTCCCCTTGGCTCGTCCCGGCGGGGGGGTGTGTACCCACGGCCGGAAGCTGGCTTGACCCGGAAGACACGGCGTGTCATTTCTGGGGAGGGATGACGTCATTGGCGGATGCCACAGGACATACAGGGATGCAGGAAGAGGACAATATTCCTTCTGCCCAAGCACCCAGGAATGGAGTCACCAGTGGGACACAGGTAGGCACCAGGTGGTGACCGGTTTTGTGTCTAAGGGGACAGGCTGTTAGACGGTGGTGGTCTAACATACTAGAGCACGCTAAGGAGGGTAGCACTGGGTGTTTGTTTGCAATGGTGGTGGTGTCTTATGCTACACACACTGCCATAAGCCCATGTGGCCTTGTTTCTTTTGGTTGTCTTTTTTGTAGGCTAAGCCGGTTAAAGACATCAAGCCCACCCCTAGAAAGCGGTGTGCAAAGTGCAATGCCAAAATGCCTATGGAACATGGGGAACCGCTGTGTCAGATATGCATTGACAAATTGATTAAAAAGCAATCAGACTCTGTGTATGCCAGAGTGTTTGGATGCATGAGGAAAGAAATGACTTCAACGTTTTAGGGATTTGAAACAGTTTATTGCAGAGGCTAGGCCTCAGTCAAATCTTTGAAGGGATCCTTCACCCCCGGCCTCATTCAGATCTGGTGCTTTGGGTTCACAGGAGAGGCGTAAAGAAGGAGCGGGTAGCACGGTGAACCAGCTACTGACAGCTCAGACTCCAGAGTTTGAGGATGAGGAAGGGGCTATGGCTGGCCCTAGATACAAATTGTCCCTGGAGGACGTAGACGAATTGCTTGGGGCAATATATGAGACTCTTGAAATAGAGGAAGAGGAAGAATTGACTTCAAAACATGACCGGATGCATCAGGGTCTTAAAAAGAAAAAAATTGAAAGTCTTTCCCGTACATCAGGTGATGTCAGACGTGGTAAAGAGCGAATGGGCAGAACCTGAGAAGAAAACGTTTTTTGCCTCAAGTCACAAAAAACGGTTTCCTTTTGAAGAAGATCCTCAAGCGATTTGGAACAAAAATCCAAAACTTGACGTCCCCTTATGCAGGGTTTCCAAAAAATCCTCATTGGTTTTTGAGGACATGGGGCACCTCAAAGACTGCATGGATAAGAGGGGAGAGATTATTCTAAAAAGGGCCTGGGACACTAGTATAGCCAGTCTCAAACCAGCACTAGCTACTGCATGTGTAGCAAGAAACATGGAGGTATGGCTTACCAGACTCAATAATCCATATTAAAAACGGCACTCCAAGAAAGGATATCTTAAAAACACTGCCAGTTCTTTCCAAAGCAGTTGGATTCATAGCAGATGCGTCTGCCGAATCGGTGAAGCTGGCGGCAAGGTCAGGTGCACTGTCAATAGCAGCCAGGAGAGCCATATGGCTAACGACTTGGGCAGGCGACCCAGCTTCTAAGTCAAGGTTATGTAACCACCTATTTGCGGGGGATCTCCTGTTTGGCTCAGGTTTGGATGGTGCTTTGGAAAGGTCGGCAGACAGAAAAAATACTTTTCCAGCAGAAAAGTGCAAACCGCCTCCAAAAAGGTTTTTTCGGGGGAAAAGAGTGCCCACAAGAAAATAAGAAAGAATACCCAAAGAAGCATTGGGCATAAGGGGAAGCCAAAGAGCAATCCACTCTTTGGCTCTACCATTCAAACTCAGAAGCCATGACTGACGTTTGCCGGTAGGAGGAAGATTGGCTCCCTTCCTCCCACAATGGCAAAAGACAACAGCCAACAACTATGTACTGGACATTATCTCAAGGGGCCACACACTGGAGTTCGATTCTCGATCTCCAGAGAGGTTCTTACTAACAAGACTTCCAAGAGACCCAGAAAAAGTGAGGGCCCTACCGCTTCTACTGGGGGAAATGGTGGATCAACATGCCCTTACCCCAGTTGCAGCGGAAGAAAGAGGGAGGGGTTTTTACACTCACATATTTGTAATAAAAAAGCCCTCCAGGAAGTTTCGCCTGATAATGAACCTAAAGCCTCTGAACGAGATGGTCACATACAAAAAAAATTCGGCCTATCCTGGTCCCCCCAAGATATTTACAAAAATATTAGCAGAAGCCCTGGGACCTTCCTTCCAGAAGGAAAAATCCTGGGTCTGGCTGGGAGAGTAAAAAGGATCCAGAACAACTTACCAGTATCTTTGAGAGAGATAATGTCAGTGTTGGGATTAATGACATCATCAATCCCAGCAGTACAGTGGGCAAAGTACCACTTAAAGCGGAGGTCCGGGCTAAAAAAAAAAATTAAAAGTCAGCAGCTACACATACAGTAGCTGCTGACTTTTAATATTAGGACACTTACCTGTCCTGGACTCCAGCGATGTCGGCACCCGCCGCCGATCTTCGGATCGGGGGACGGGTGCAGCCGCTTCCATCGCGGGTAAGGGAACCCGGACGTGTAAGCAGTACAGCTTCACGCCGGGCACCTTACCGCGCATGCGCGAGCTCTGCCACGCTCTGCTACTGGCCAGGCGGCCAGTAGCAGAGCGAGCAGGGAGGAGGGAGCCGGCTTCTGACGTCATCTGCCGCGTCCGCCGGCCAGAACTCCCGGAAGTGTGGAAAAGGACACCTGTCTAAAGACAGGTGTCCTCTTCCCCCTCCCCCCGAAAGGTGCCAAATGTGACACCTGAGGGGGGGAGGAATCCAACCAGCGGGAGTTCCACTTTAGGGTGGAACTCCGCTTTAAGATCCTTGCAGGCATTTCTCCTAAAGCAAGGACATACAGACTTGGACAAAGTAGTATGGCTGCCGAGTGCAGTAAAGAGATCGCTCTGGTGGTGGAGGAACCACTTAAACCTAGAGCAGGGACTGCAGTGGTCATTCCCAAATGCACAGACAGTCACCACAGATGCAAGCAGCTGGGGGTGTGGAGCCCACCTAGCAGGGCAGATGACTCAGGGAAGATGGCCCCCGGAGGAAGCCAAGAACTTGTCCAACTGGAGGGAATTGCTGGCAGTGGCCAAGGCCATCCAGCATTTCCAGGAACAGGGCAAAGATCAGCACCTAATGATTCTATCGGACAACGCTACGACTGTAGCATATCTAAACAAACAGGGAGGAACAAGAAGCCCCTCCTTAATGTATGTCTCATACCAAAGCTGCAAATGGGCAGAGGTAAACTTGCGCTCGGTGACAGCAGTTCATCTAGAGGGCAAAGACAACATGGTGGCAGACTTCCTAAGTTGCCAGGAGGTGTCACAGGGGGAATGGGAACTCAACCAAGAGGTATTCAAACAGGTGGTGGCACACTGGAAGAAACCAGAAATAGATCTGTTTGCATCCAGGAGAAATTCCAAGATGCATCTTTCTTACTCGCTAGTCCACAAGACAAACCTTTGGGGATAGATGCACTCCAAAATCCATGGAGCTTCAGGGCATGCTATGCCTTTCCCCGGTACACCTGATTCCCCGGGTAATAAAGACGTTTCTTCAGGAACAGACGAAATTAATTCTAATTGCTCCATACTGGCCCAAGAGGACTTGGTTCTCTATGCTTCTCCAACTGTCAGTGAAGGAACCATGGCTGCTCCCCTGCCGGGACGATCTGATGAGTCAGGGACCTCTAACCAAGCTCAAACAAGAGAATTTTCAATGGGCCGCCGGGTTTCAGAAGATGCTCTCTTAAGATCTAGAGGACTATCAGAAAGGGTTATTACAACCCTACTAAGCGCCAGGAAGCCTGATGCCAGGGCCATATATAGAAAAGTGTGGAAAAGATTTAACGCCTGGTGTTCTGAGAATGGTAGGAGGAAAATTGATACTCCTACAGTCATAGAGTTTCTGCAACAGGGAACAGACAAAGGTCTAGCACTAAGTACCCTAAAGGTACAAATATCGGCACTTTCAGTTTACCTTGAGCGGTCATTACAAGAGGACCCACTGATCTCACGCTTCTGCAGAGCTTTAGCTAAACATAAGGCGGCAGAAAGGAAAAAATGCCCCACGTGGGATTTATCAACAGTGCTTAAAGGAATAACTAAGTCCTTTTAAACCCTTACAGGAAGCCTCAATGCGCGCACTAACACAGAAAACAGTCTTTCTAGTTGCCATCACAACAGCCAGAAGGATAGGAGAACTACAAGCCCTATCAGTGAGAGAATAATTTCTAAAAATCTGAGGATAGAATTTTCCTACAAACCGATCCAGGGTTTATGTCGAAGGTATCATCGACCTTCCACAAATTTCAGGACATAATTTTGCCCTCTTTTTGTACGACACCAAAAAATAGTAAGGAACAAGAGCTAGCACTTCTAGATGTCAGAAGGTGTGTTCTACAGTATCTGGAGATCACCAATGACTTCAGATCCTCGGATGCCTTGTTTGTCCTATATGCCGGAAAACAGAAAGGAAAACAAGCATCCAAAAATACTTTAGCAAGATGGATAAAGGCTGCCATAGTAAAATGTTATAACACTATGTAGATGATACCACCTAGAGACTTAAAAGCTCATTCTACGAGAGCATCAGCAACTACTTGGGCAGAGAGAGCAGGAGCTACTCCTGAGCAAATCTTCAGAGCGACAACATGGGCAAGGTTTTCTACCTTCGTCCAACATTATAGACTGGATCTAATATCCAACCAGGAACAAGCCTTTGGGAGGAAAGTCCTCTAGGCTGTGGTTCCACCCTAGTCTAGTGAGTATTTGATTATCCTCTCAAGGGCTGACCCGGAAGACGACTGGGGGAAAAGCAGAGTTATATTCTTACCGGTAACTCTGTTTCCAGTAGTCTTCTGGAGCAGCACGTTCACACCCTAATGACTAACCTTGGGGGTTGCGGTGTGTGTTATTTGTCTTTCAGATTTCCGGCCTTCGGTTCTTGGGACAACTGACCAGGGACCTGAGGGACCGCCTTTTTAAAGATATTTTGGCAACGTGTTTCCTGTTTCTGGGAGGAGGAACTCATCTCTCAAGGGCTACCTCGAAAGACCTCTGGAAGCAGAGTTACCAGTAAGAATCTAACTCTGCTTTTCTTGGCCATTTTTCAGAGAATATGAAAGGGAACACAAAAACATTTCTTTCACTCATGGTTAGTGTTTGGCTGAAGCCATTTATTATCAATCAACTGTGTTTACTCTTTTTAAATCATAATGACAACAGAAACTACCCAAATGACCCTGATCATAAGTGTACATACCCTGGTGATTTTGGCCTGATAACATGCACACAAGTTGACACAAAAGGGTTTGAATGGCTATTAAAGGTAACCATCCTCACCTGTGATCTGTTTGCTTGTAATTAGTGTGTGTGTATAAAAGGTCAGTGAGTTTCTGGACTGCTGACAGACCCTTGCATTATTCATCCAGTGCTGCACTGACGTTTCTGGATTCTTAGTCATGGGGAAAGGAAAAGAATTGTCAACGGATCTGTGGGAAAAGGTAGTTGAACTGTATAAAACAGTAAAGGGATATAAAAAGATATCCAAGGAGTTGAGAATGCCAATCAGCAGTGTTCAAACTCTAATCAAGAAGTGGAAAATCAGGGGTTCTGTTGAAACCAAACCACAATCAGGTAGACCAACTAAAATGTCAGCCACAACTGCCAGGAAAATTGTTTAGAATGCAAAGAAAAACCCACAAATAACTTCAGGACTCTCTGAAAACATGTGGTGTGGCTGTTTCAAACTGCACAATAAGGAGGCAGAAAGATGGGCTGCATGGTCAAGTCGCCAGAAGAAATCCATTACTATGCAAATGCCATGAAGTATCCCGCTTACAATACGCCAAACAGCAAAGAGACAAGCCTCAAACCTTCTGGCACAAAGTCATTTGGAGGGATGAGACCAAAATTGAGCTTTTTGGCCAGAACCATAAACTCTAAATTTGGAGAGGAGTCGACAAGGCCTGTGAAACCCGGAGGTGGATCGCTGATGTTTTGGGGATGTATGAGCTACAAAGGCACAGGAAATTTGGTCAAAATTGATGGCAAGATGAATGCAGTATGTTATCAAAAAATACTGGAGGGACATTTGCATTTTTCAGCCAGGAAGCTGCACCATGGGGCGTACTTGGACATTCCAACATGACCATGATCCAAAACACAACACCAACTCGACCTGCCATTGGCTACAGCAGAATAAAGTGAAGGTTCTGGAGTGGCCATCTCAGTCTCCTGGCCTCAATATCATTGAGCCACTCTGCGGAGATCTCAAACGTGCAGTTCATGCAAGACAGCCCAAGAATTTCCAGGAACTGGAGGCTTTTTCCCAGGTGGAACGGGCAGCTTTACCATCTGAGAAGATAAAGAGCCTCATCCACAAATACCACAAAAGTCGTCAAGCTGCCATTGATGTTAAAGGGGGCAATACATCCTATTAAAAACTGGGGTATGTAAACTTTTGATCATGGTCATTTGGGTAGTTTCTGTTTGTCATAATGATTTAAAAACCGTAAACACAGTTGATCGATAATAAATGGCTTCAGTGTTCTCATTCATATTCTCTGAAAAATGGCCAAGAAATCATAAATTCTGCCAGGGTATGTAAAATTATTAGTACAACTGTACATATACAATGGGGAGTGACCTAGAAGCGGAAAAAGGAGCAGAAAAAAGGCCCCCTAGTGGCAAAAAAACAAACTGGTGCATATATATTACATGGTGCAATTTGAGATATTACCCAGTAAAAGTACACACATTGCTGCAATATCAAATACAGAAGAAATACTGCAAACTAATTGCGAGGAGGAATAGATTTGTGATAGTGGATTGGTTATTTCTTGTGAGCCCCTTTAAGGGGAGTAAATATATTAATATCTATATACTGCAGTGCATAGTCCAACTAAATGAAGAGAGGAAAACCATCCGCACTATTATACTGTAAGGATAGCAACTGAAGTGCAGCCCATCACCAGTGTCACCACCACACTTGGCTGCTTACCGGAACACACCGACCTTCTATTATGGAAGGTCAGTGTAAGCCTTGTTACACTCCAGATGTGGCAATCTCTGCAGAACACTTGGAAGCTCTCAGCACCTCAGACAATGTTCCAATACGTCCCAGTATAGACACACAAACTCGATCCCATATGCGGAAGAGTGCAATCATATAATGAAACATAAAGCGCGCATAGTGCAGACGATCATAGCAAACATTTATTAAAGATTAAAATGGATCCACTCACATTTCAAATGATAAAAATTGCATCCTAAGTAAAAGATCCGGCGTCCAACTTCAAAGATGGCGCCCACTCGTCAGCTTCCTGGTCACATGTGCCGAACGTCGCTTGGCTCCACCCAGCGCGTTTCGTCATTAACGTGACGTCGTCAGGGGTGCGGTCACCAAGCGGCGTCAGCGTTTATATAACCAGGCAAAGAGGAAATTAAATGCGTTCCGAGGAGACCGGTAGTCACACCAGCCGCACCGAAAATCGCCTACACAACCAAAGAGCTTAATAGAAGAATAATTAAATATACCTCCAACCCTGCAAGAAACAGGGGGGGAAGGAAAAAGTCCACCTGAACTTGGCCATAATAATATACTTAGCCCACTCAATTATAAAAATATATATTCCAGAGCTAAATATAAAAAATGTATGACGTAAAATAAATGCGGCAACATGGACCTGGGAAGCGGAAGAGCAACGCCATCTAGTGGTTAAAGACCAGAATCTCTCACAAACATACATTTATGAAACATACAACACTGCCAATCCCATATATGGACAGACAAATATGCAGAGTACATATGTGAAATTATTCTTACACATTTATAAAATACATATTTGAAATACACATTTTGAAATAAAGAGCATCAAAATTAAAATTTAAAAATTTTAAAAATTAAAAGCATATCATGATCCATCCAGTAAAAGACCACTAACCTCCTCCAATTAAGCATTATTTATAAAAGCGTTTACGTCCCATTCAACATTTAGCCCATGGGGGACATAGGAATGTAGGGTATATATCCAGAAGGTTTACCGTCTGGATATCTCTCTCCTGATGTCATTGCCCCTCCATGTTGGTACATAGTGATCAATGGCTAGCACTTTGGTACCCGAAGGGTTTCTCCCATGATGGATATCGTAGTGTTTTGAAACACTATGGTTAGGGAAACCCTTCCGGATGTTGTTCAAATGCTCACCAACTCTCACTTGAAAACTGCGTATTGTACGTCCAACATAGTATAAACCACACGGGCAAATTAATAAATAGACAACATTTTTGTTATTGCAGGAAATAAGACTATTAATGTAATATGATGAAAATTGATAAAAACAGGAGAATAAAATACTTGGGGTAAAGTTGATAAAAATTAAAAAATGAAAATGAAAAAAATAAAAATACAACATAAAAATTAGAAATAAAGCAATTCAGATCAATATTGATATTCAGGCCTCCGGGGTGCAAGTAATATCTCAAATTGCACCATGTAATATATATGCACCAGTTTGTTTTTTTCCGCTCCTTTTTTCCGCTTCTAGGACACTAGAAGAATACATATTCTCTATATATGTTCGAACATCCATTTACCCCAATTTGGACCATGTGTTTTTTCATGTGGCGCAATTTTGGTTTGCCTCTCTGATAGGTAACCACCATTCACAATACATCTCCTCCTTTCTCCTCTCCCCTGGCTTTTAACATTAGTCGCAATCAACAAAATGTTCTCGTGACCCCAGGTGTGGCAAGATGGCGACCTTTGATTTACATTATTCAAGGCATTGAGTGCACCAAGATGGCCGTCTCTGATGTCTTGAATGACGAAACCGGTAAGGTGGAGCCAGGTGCGCAACTACGTCACATCCATTCGTGGACTTTAGGTTTTGTAATTGTTTGATTTTTGGAACGCATGCTGGTCACCACGGTGACAGCTGCATGGGACTGTTATAGCCTGCTTGCCTATCAATTTCTAGGATTTATAGAGTGCACCATTTGGACATGTTTTTGGTCAAAGCCTTTTTAACCACTTGCTGACCGCCCGCCGCAGCGTGACGCCGCAAGGTGGCTTGTTATCGTGAACCGCCGTCACAAGACGGCGGCTGCGATAACTAGCATTGTGAGCGTGCGCACCGCCGGAGGCACGCTTGCGCGCTCACTGTGTTCAGGGGGGGCCAGGGAGCGGGTAGGGTGGACTCGATCGCCGCCGGCTACCCGCGATGGCTCCCCTGCACTGAAAGAACGGAGGTCCGTGTATGTAAACAAGGATCTCCGTTCTGTTGAAGGGGGAAGGGCGATGATCACAGCCTTCCTGTATATGGAAGCTGTGATCATCCCCTTTTCCCAGCCAGGGCAGCCAAATCAGTTAGAACACGCCCAGGGAACACAGTTAACCCTTAGAGCGCCCCCTGCAGGTTAACCCCTTCACTGCCAATGGCATTTACACAGTAATCAGTGCATTTTTATAGCACTGATCGTTGTATAAATGCCAATGGTCCCAAAAAAGTGTCAAAATGGTCCGACATGTCCACTGCAATATCGCAGTATCGCTACAAATCGCAGATCGCCGCCATTTCTAGTAAAAAATAAAATAAATAAAAACCCCAGAAATTAATTCTCATCATCCGTAAACGTGGCAACTTTTGCGCAAACCAATCAATAAACGCCGATTGTGATTTTTTTTTTTTTTTTTACCAAAAATATGAGGAAGAATATAAATTGGCCAAAACCGATGGAAAAAATGTTTTTTTATATATTTTTTTTTGTATTTGTATTTTATCAAAAAGTAATAAATTTGGGTTTTTTTGCAAAATTGTCGCTCTTCTTTTGTTTATTACGGCAATCAGAAACGACGCAGAGGGGATCAAATAGCACCAAAAGAAAGCTCCATTGTTTGGGTACAACGTCGCGCGTCCACGCAATTGTCAGTTAAAGCGATGCAGTGCTGAATCGCAACAAGTGCTCTGGTTCTAAAGTGGGAAATCCTTCCAGGGCTGAAGTGGTTAAACTTATGGTAATGCACGATGAGTCCCCATTTTTCCTACTCCATTCTATGTATGCCAGAACTCTCTGGACATGAGCACATCCACGCAGTGGAGGCCGATCCCTTAAAGGAATACCAACACCAGTAACACCCTACATGCGATTTACCCCTGCAGGGGTGGCGTTTTCTGGTAAGTGGGGACCCTGGAGGGGAGCACGATTGGACCTCACATATCTGTACAAAACGTTTTAACACTGCACAGTGCACTTTGATGGATCCTGATATCACATCTCAAGGGAAACTTTTCTGGGACTTATGTGAATTTTGAATATTATTGATTTCCCTGCCATATGAACGTCTTGGATCTTTTATTCTTTATGGGACTTTGTATCCTTATACTGTTCTTATATCAACAATCTTTTTGGTTTTTAAAGAAGACCACGCGTAATTAATTTTAGGTCTATATTACTCACTCTAATCAGACCAATACGAGTACTATTGACTTGTATTATCACCTTTATTGTGTATGTCACATGAATATATGGAGATCAAATTCAGAATATATATTTTTTCTGTATCTTGCACAAGGTTAATATGGAATTTTATATGTTTAACCTTCTATCATCACTGTTTATAAGTACACTTCACACTTTGCACTTTTGAAAGAATTACACAACGGGAAATACACAGAGCACTTTACTATTTCACAAATTGGCAGCGCCAAAATGCCCCCTTTTCTGTCATATAATTTTATTGGTTACCTCACACGAGGTTGCTTGGGTAAGGCAGCACCCCATATACGATTTACCCTATAACCCAGCCTTTCTCAGCCTTTTCAACACAGAGGAACCCTTGAAATAATCCTCCGGCCTCGTGGAACCCCTGCTAAAATTTACCACATCTGGTGGCCTGAAGCAGCATGTGATCGGACGTGTTTTTCAGCAGCTCTGGATCTCCTCGGAATAATCCTTTGCAATCCTGCGTGCCTGTACCCTGTGAAGCCTCAATCCACCTCTGCCTGGTTGCTGCACGGCTTCCCCTGCTCTGTGAGGAGATAGTTGATGGGAAAGAGGAGAAAGAAGCAGCCTCCAGCCGCAATGAATATCACCACTCATTCAGGCCTTGGGGGCCAAGATGGCCGCCGCTCCACCGCCCCGCTCCCCTCCCTGGCATCCACGCCGGAGCTGTTTGGAGAAGACCTTGAACTCCCCCCTTCTCTGCCTCCCTCCCCGGGAGCTGGGGCTCCGCAGGAGTTGCTGTCACAGACTTCTCCCAGCGATGAGGACATGGAGGAAGAACCTACCCTGATGGATGTACTAAAAACTATTAAGGTAAAACACTCTGACCTGATGGGGAAGGTAGCGGAGCTGAAATTAGACATTACTATTATGCGCCAGGACGTGCATAAGATTCGGGACAGGGTCTCAGAGACTGAAAGGCGCATCAGTGATTTGGAGGATAATGTTAACCCCCTCCTGCCTGCAGTTAAAATGCATGGCGCTAAAATCAAGTCCCTGGAAGACAAGGCTGACGATTTGGAAAATCGTCTGAGAAGGAACAATTTGCGCCTTGTGGGATTGCCTGAGCGGGTGGAGGGTTCTGACCCAGTGTCATTCCTAGAGTGCTGGTTTATGCAGGAGTTCGGTAAGGACTGCTTGTCACAATGTTTTGTGCTGGAAAGAGCTCATAGAGTTCCTGGCAGGCCGTTCCCAGAAGGCAGCCCTCCCCGCACTATGGTGATCCGTCTGCTAAATTATCGGGACAGAGACTCCATATTGCGTGCCGCACGACAAAAGCGGAGTCTCAAGATTAACAACGCCACAGTATCCCTGTTCCCTGACTACTCGCCTGCTGTCCGGACCCAGCGTGCTAAATACCAGCATGTCAAGATGAAACTGAGGGAGAAAACCATACAGTACTCTATGCTATTTCCTTCTACACTGAGAGTGGTATATCAGGGGAAAGTTCATTTTTTTCAAACCCCTGCTGCCGCCCTGTCCTGGTTTGAGTCGTTGGAGCAGCCTGGTCGTCTATCTGGTGGCCCATTGAATACCTGAAGGGGCTCATCTTTTTCCCTCTCTGTTATTTTGTTGTGAGGTGGTAGGTACTGGCTTACCTGCACTTCTGTGTTCATGACAGGCACGTCTTGTCACCCTTTGTACCACGGACAAGAGGATCAGGATCCGTGAATGGGACTGAGCTGCTTTAAAAGTTCTCTGTTCATCTGATTCTTTTTTATTTTTCTGAACTATATACTGTTAATACGTTGGCTGTTTAGGCCATGCCATATGTTGGCGGTTTAGGGATAAGGCCCACTCCTTTTTTTTGGAGCTGGGCAGGGGTATGTCCCCGGGGGGTGTTTCCCCTCCCTCTGGGTACACTGTTGTGTGTGTGTGACAAGGTGCTGGTATGCATTGGAATGACTGAGTGTATGAATGATTGTTTCTGTCCTCACCTCCCTCTCCTCTTCTGGGTTTGCGGCCGTGCCGGGGCTGGTGATTTTACCCTCTTACTAAATGGCTGACATTAAGTGCGTTGCATGGAATATTAGGGGACTTAACTCTAAATTTAAAAGGGCCTCCGTGTTCAATTTCCTTAAGAATCATAATCCCCACATTTTGTGCCTGCTAGAGACGCACCTAGTTGGATCCAGAATTCTTGCCCTTAAAAAACACTGGGTGATGTCAGCATATCATTCTACTTATTCTAATTATGCCCGAGGTGTGTCTATACTGGTGAGAAAGGGTCTTCCCTATTCATCTTACTATACGACTGTAGTGGGTCACAAAAAATTCCCGTTCTTAAGACCTAGGTTGATCCACGCAGAGATCGTCCGTGTTTTACACCCCTAATACTAAGA
>BLSH010297388.1:199020-214706 GCA_018402905.1 Glandirana rugosa | reverse complement strand
TTTGATACCAACCCCCCCCCCCCCAAAACTCCTGCTCTTCGCGCCCCCATAGGCAGCCACTTCCCATCGGGGTGGATATGTGGGCAGGATCCCACACAGGGTTAGCCCACAACAGGTAATTAGAATAGGAGCTGAAAGAATTTCTGGCATATCAACGGGTAACATGGGGAAATGTGCTTATATTGCAGAAATGTACTGCTTTTTTTTTTATGTTTTTTTTTTTTTTAATATTGTGCTCTGACATACACTTTAAACCTGAACTCTAGGCTGGAAAAAATACCCTTGCAGTGGGGGCCTCAACACTGCAAGCATTAAATGATTGTCTAGGGCAGGGATATGCAATTAGCGGACCTCCAGCTGTTGCAGAACTACAAGTCCCATGAGGCATAGCAAGACTCTGACAGCCACAAGCATGACACCCAGAGTCAGAGGCATGATGGGACTTGTAGTTTTGCAACAGCTGGGGGTCCGCTAATTGCTTATCCCTGGTCTAGGGGGTACAGGAATAAGTAATACCCTATTCCTGGCTACAGCAGGCTTCCTCCATCCATGTGGCTGGTCCAGTGCTTCTGCCTGTCTAAAGTGTTTTGTCGTGGTTGCATGCTTGTCTCCTCCACATACAATGCAGAATTCATAACCCTGTACACGATCATGCCAAAGCACTGCCTTGAGCACCTTGGAGAAGATGACAATGCTGAAACCAGGCAGAAAGGAGAGTATGGTATGTAATACAGCCTCTTCCAATTGCCCCTGGAAATATTAAGCATTTTAATCTATTTTTTATTTTGAAAATCCCAGAAATCAGCTTTAAAGGTCAACTCCACCTTTTTTCCTAGGGGAAAAAAAATGCCAAAGAAAAAATAGAACGTATACAATTGCAAAACATAAGCCATATTGTAATTGAATGTTACTAAAAATTACCTTTCCTCTTCAATCTGCAGCTCTGTAATTTTCTGAAAATACAATACTACCTGAATGTGTACACAATGTCCCCCAGATATGTTATTACCTGCTTGTGTGATTGGCTCACTGATTTTCCCTGAAGTCTGCACCAAGATAAGTTTGATTTCAGGCATCCTCTGCAACAAAAATGTTATTTTTGTTGAGATCCTTCCAATCGGAAATCACAGCTGAAGGAATGCAGGCCCAGCCGCTCTCCTCATTACAGCCCTGCAGGTGCACAGCTGATTTGATAATTATGAAACCATTCATATTAGACTCACTTTCCCACATGGACACAGAGGGATTTCATCAGAATAACAAGTTAGGAATCTGCAACAAAGTTTAAATTACTTGTAATGTACATGGATCACCCAGAGGGGAATGTTTTTTTGTTATTTTTTCTCAACGAAAGTGGAGTTACTCTTTAAAGAGGATTTGAAGTTAAAAATTAAAAAAATTGCAGAAGAGACATGCAATGTCTCTTTTTAAGTAAAATGCATTTAACCGCCTGTTCGCAATCCCCTGTGGAACGTACACTGAGCTGCGCATGTGCTTGTGTGTTGGGTTGACTGTACTGTTGTCAACCCACGCAGCCCAATCAAGCAGCCAAAGACTTGCACCTGGAAATTCTGGCAAGGGACTTCGCGGCTGTCACTGTTGAAACTAGGGTAAGTATTTTTACCTTTTTAGTTAGTTCAATCTCGTTTTATTGGTCAGGGAGAGGAACAAAAAACTCTTACAGACAACGTTGTTAGAGTAAAGCAATATGAGCTATCTAGTAGAACATTGACATTCAGAGTGTATCCATTGCATGTTCATACGGTAACAACTTGACAATTTGGTTGATCCAACAGGTCTGCCATTTGCATTGGTTATATGTTTTAACTAGTCATATTCTGGAAAATGATAGAAACATGTCTTAGCAATCTGCGTACTCATGATGAGGGCATTTAGCTACTCTTATTATCCAAATGCATATGTCGAATGGATCTGTCTACTATCTGCATAGATATGATACCTGTATATGGGTAGTATGGAACAAATATGGTAAAAGATAAACTGTATAACAAAGTGAAGAAGATAAAGAATAGAGGGGAATAGTGCAGGGTATGTGCTCCATCATGGCTCAGTTGTATTGGGAGCAAGTGTAGATTCTGTCCATGGGATAAAATCCGCAGAGTGTCGAAACAAGGACCAGGAGGTCCACGTTGCAGTATACAATTCTACTTTATCACATTCCTGAGCCACCATGCGTTCCAGGTCTTGTATACGATCGACCTCTACAGCCCAGTCACCAAGGGAGGGTGCCCCTGTTGATTTCCATAAGCGGGGGATCACTGTTCGTGCTGCTGCGAGGAAGTGTCGTAACACATCTTTTTTCCCGGGATAATAGAGAGAAGCGCTATCTCCGGTGAGGGTTGGATGGTAGTCGCCATCAGTCTACAATATAGACTGAAAATCTTTTGCCAGAATTGTCATATAGGTGGGCAATCCCACCATATGTGGAGCATGGTGCCCCTTTCAGATGAACACCTCCAACAGACGTCTGACCTGGATGGGTCACAGTATTTAACGGTGGCCGGGCATCTATACCATCTGGTTATTAGCTTAAACCCTTTTTCCTGAGTGATGGTTGCAGGTGAGAGCTTATGTGTCAGGATGAAACATTTTAGCCAATCGGTGCGTGGTATAGAGTGTTGCAGTTCTCGCTCCCATGTCTGTGTGTAGGGGGGGAGGTCAGGTGAGGATGCGTTAAGTAATATGGCATATATTTGAGAAACAACATGAGTCGGAGGATCGTTTTGAACTAGTAAGTCTTCAAAGCTCGATGTGTCGGAGAGGAGTGTTGTCAGGGAAGAAAAACTACGTATATAGGATAAAGCCTGTCGTCTCTGAATCCAATGTATTGGGGGCTGGGAAATCGTAGGGGGTGAAGAGTTAGTCATCAAAGAGGGGTCTGCTTGTAGAATTTGAGCAAGTCTCCTACAGTTTTTCTTTTGCCAGGGTCCAAATTCTGCTCTCTTCTCTGCTGGTGGGAAGGCAGGGGTTCCAAAAAATGGTGTCATAGGGCCTATCCTCTTGGATATGGTGTCGGCTGAAGTCAGCCTGTCCCATAAGCGAAGCGTCTGACGGGTAAGATCCGCCAGAGGAGGTGCACCTTTACGAAAACTCGGGAGAGTCCAAGGTAGGGCGTGTAGCTCAATTGGATTTAAATGGCCCTCTAACTGTACCCACAGTTTGGAAGCAGAGTGATGAAACCAATCCACTATCCTTGTGAGCACAGCCGCTTTATAGTATAAAGAAACATCTGGAATCCCGGCCCCTCCCCCAGTTTTTGGTCGGGAAAGGGTGGTGTACTTTATCCTGGGGCGGGCTGCCCCCCAGATAAAGGAGGAGAACATTTGGCGGAGATTCCTAAAATATGATGCTGGCACGTAAACAGGAAGAGTTTGAAATAGATATAAAAAACGAGGTAAGACATCCATTTTCAGTGCGTTTATCCTTCCCAGCCAAGAAAGCCTCTTGGCTGCATAGGATGCTAGATCAGATTGAGTTTTGAGAAGGAGTGGGGTGAAATTCTTCGAGAAAAGCTTGGTTGTATCTGTGGGGATATGTATGCCTAAGTACCGTATGGATGTGGTGCCCGTCTTAAAAGGAAAGAAGGACAAGACAGATGTATTTTTACCTTTTTGTTAAGCTTTGAGCCTAGGTTCACACTGATTGTTTGAAGGAGTTCAGCTGAACTTGCACGATTTCAAACCAGCATTTTAGTCCGACTTCAGGGGCAATTTGAGAGACATCTGTGCGGGTTCATGCACAGATGTCTATTGAAAGTGTCGCCGAAAGTAGTACAGGAATTACTTTTGGGAATCGGTGAAGCGCCGCAAAGTCAGCTTCACACTTATTCAGATGGGGCTGTTGCCGGAAAGAGACTTCTATTTGGCATGGGATTTGACATGTCAAATCGGCCTGATGTGAACGGGGGCTGAGAGACTTTCTTATACTAAGTATCAGGCAGTGTTTAATACTTTTCAGGCCTACCAAATATATTATATATGGTAGGCCTGAAAAGTTATATATATTATAATTATTTATATATATATATATATATATATATATATATATATATAAAATATACACACACCCAGTATCTCACAAAAGTGAGTAGACCCCTCACATTTTTGTAAGTATGTTATTGTCTTTTCATGTGACAACACTGAAGAAATGACACTATGCTACAATGTAAAGTGAGTGTATGGCTTGCTAACAGTGTAAATTTGCTGTCCCCTCAAAATAACTTAACACAGCCATTAATATCTGAACAACTGGCCGCAAAAGTGAGTACACCCCTAAGTGAAAATGTCCAAATTGGGTACAATTAGTCATTTTCCCTCCCCTGTGTAATGTGACTCATTAGTGTTACAAGGTCTCAGATATGAATGGGGAGCAGGTGTGATAAATTTGGTTTTATCTCTCTCATACTGGTCACTGGAAGTTCAACATGGCAAAGATTTTTCTGAGTATCTGAAAAAAGGAATTGTTGCTCTACAAAAAGATGGCCTAGGCTATAAGAAGATTGCCAATACCCTAAAACTGAGCTGCAGCATGGTGACCAAGACCATACAGCGGTTTAGCAGGACAGGCTCCACTCAGAACAGGCCTCGCCATGGTCGACCAAAGAAGTGGAGTGCACATGCTCACCGTCATATCCAGATGTCTTTGGGAAATAGATGAATGAGTGCTTCCAGCATTTCTGCAGAGGTTGAAGGGTGGGGGGGGGGGGGGGTGTTCAGCCTGTCAGTGCTCAAACCATATGCTGCACACTGCATCAAATTGGTCTGCATGAAAGAAGCCTCTTCTAAAGATGATGCACAAGAAAGCCTGCAAACAGTTTGCTGAAGACAAGCAGACTAAGCACATGGATTACTGGAGCCATGTCCCTTGGTCTGATGAGACCAAGATAAACTTATTTGGTTCAGATGGTGGCAAGCATGTGTGGCTGCAACCAGGTGAGGAGTACAAAGACAAGTGTGTCTTGCCTACAGTCGTGCATGGTAATGGGAGTGTCATGGTCTGGGGCTGTATGAGTGCTGCTGGCACTAAGGAGCTACAGTTCATTGAGGGAACCATGAATGCCAACATGTACTGTGACATACTGATGCAGAGCATGATCCCCTTCCCTTCAGAGACTGGGCTGCAGGGTAGTATTTCAACATAAGGACCCCAAACGCACCTCCAAGATGACCACTGCCTTGCTAAAGAAGCTGAGGGTAAAGGTGATAGACTGGCCAAGCATGTCTTCAGATCTAAACCCTATTGAGCATCTATGGGGCATTCTCGAATGTAAGGTAGAGGAGTGCAAGGTCTCTAACATCCACAAGCTTTGTGATGTCCTCATGGAGTGGAAGAGTACTCCATGAGGAATTTCTGAAGCTCTAGTGAACTCCATGCCCAAGAGGGTTAAGGCAGTGCTGGAAAATAATGGTGGCCACACAAGATATTGATACTTTGGGACAAATTTGGACATTTTCACTTAGGAATGTACTCACTTTTGTCTCCAGTGGTTTAGACTGTGGCTGTGTGTTGAGTTATTTTGAGGGGACAGCAAATTTACACTGTTATACAAACGGTACGCTCACTACTTTACATTGTAGCAAAGTGTCATATATATATAATTTTTTTTTGCCTCTAAAGTACTTAAAATACTTTGAAACCTCACATTATCTGGGATTTAGGCCTCATTTACATTGCTGCTGGTAAACGGAAGTTTAGAGGCATTGGGGCATTTTTTTCAGCTGCCCCTGAACTTTCCCCTATGTTATCTTATCAGTACATTTACACAAGGTCGTTTCCAGGCAGTTGAGTTTAAAGGCTTTTTTTGGAACGCAAAAAAATGGGTTCTGACGCCAGTTCAGAGGCATTTGAAATGCCAAACAGCTTGTAAACGCACATAAGCGCGGTAACTCGCACCTAGAACCGTTTAGTTTACAGGTGTTTCCATTGTAAAAAAAAACAACTTTTTTTTTTAAACGCTCCTAGACGCAAACGCTGCTAAACGCGTCATGCAGAACGCGCCAAAACGGCTGTTTTAGACGTCGGCTTCTAGCTGTCTACACTTGATCTTGGCCAAAAGGCCGAGAAGCGATCGCTTCTAGCTGTCAAAGAAAAACGTTCAGGGGAGGTTGATAAAGCATCCCGTGTGGGAGCCTAAGAGCTTAATTCCACTCAGTGTATGTTTTTTCAGCTGCCCCTGAACTCTCCTCTGTTATCTTATCAGTACATGTACACAGGGTCATTCCTAGGCAGTTGAGTTTAGAAGTATTTCTTGGAAAGCAAAAAAATGCATTCGGGACGAATGTTCAGAAGCGTTTGAAACACCAAATGTTTGTAACAGCTTGTAAACGCGGTAACTCGCCTCTAGGAGCGTTTCGTTTACAGACGTTTTTCATTTACAAAAAAAAAAACGCTTCCAGACGCAAGCGAGGCTAAACGTGGCATGCAAACGCGGCTAAACTGAAGTTTTTAAACGTAGGTTTCTAGCTGTCAAGTTGTCGTTTAGGGGAGGTTAAAAAACCTCCCGTGTACTTTAAGCCTTACGGCTATAGTAAAAAGTTCTGTGTGTCCATAAAAATAGGATTCTATGGCTGTATTATCGTGTAGACTGTATTAAAAGCAGGCTTCTATTGTAACTAGGCCACAAGCAAAAAAAAAAAACTTCATAAAGAATTTAGGTGCCAGTTAATCTATTTTAACCACTTCCATACCGCGCACTGTATATTTACTGCGGCAGTGTGGACGTGTACTGCGAATCGCCGTAAATAGATGGTGATTTGCGGAGTGGCAGCTAGGGGGCGTGAGCCCCTCTGCTACTGCAGCAGCCCCCCTCTTACTTACCTGTACCTGATCGTTACAGCATCGAGGACAAGCCTAGCAGCTCCAGCCGCTGGCTCAGGTCCTCATTGGATAGATTGATAGCAGCAGGAACCATTTTCCGCTGCTGTCAATCAATTCCAATGACGCAGGGGGCAGGGCCGAGCCCTGCTGTCTGTGTCAATGGATGCAGCAGCAGGACTCGGGAGTGTGCCCGCATGAGTGTTTCTCCGAGGGGGCACTCGAGAAGAGGAGCCAGGAGCGATGCTGAGGGACCCTAAAAGAGGAGGATCAAGGCCACTGTGCTAAACCCATTGCACAGAGGAGGCAAGTATAACATGTTTGTTATTTTAAAAAGAAAAAACCCTGTGGGCCAGTTCACACCATAAAAACGCAGTCCGGATACTTTTCTTCATGCGCGGTTTTGGGGCGTTTTTCCCCCTCCTTTTTTTCCAAACCATAAGTGGCAGTGCTGGTGCGTTTTTGGTACTTTCTGGTGCATTTTTATGCTTTCCGGTGCATTTTTGGTACGTTTTACTGCGGTCTAGTACAGTTCTGTACATAAAAAATCCTGATGCCTTGTACACACGTTCAGATTATCGCACGACTAATCGTTCGCTTTTAGTTCTATACATAAATCGAATGGCACATTAGTTGAAGCACTGTACTAAAACTATGATTTTTTTTTTTTTTTTTCCATATGATTCTTGAAAAACTCTGATTGCGTTGTTGCGTATCTGAAATGATCCTGTTTGTGCAGCTACGTCCATGATCATGCGTAGTGTTTATCGATTATTTTTTTTTTTTTCTCTATCGGATGCATACTGTACTGATTATATGATTGTCGTTTGATAGGCTGTCATCCGAGCACAGTTTTCATATTTTTCCCGTCGAATATTGTTGGACAGACTGTCGTGATCGGCTGTCGAAAGCTCTGTACTAACGATCAGACTATCGGTACAACTGTTCCAAAAGCGATTTTTATCATCCGATAATCTGAGCGCGTGTACGAGGCAGTAAGACTGGCTCCTTCTTTTGAACAACTTGTTGCTATCCTCTCTAGGTTGGGAGGGACTAGGTAAACCCCCTGGGACCTGCAGTTCTGCCTCCTGAAGAAGTGATCAGGCAGTTTTACAGCTGCTCTGTTTACTTCTTCATTGTAGTCAGGAGCCCATCCTAAACTTTTTTTTTTTTTTTTTTTTTTTTTTTTTTTTAACCTTTACCAGTGGCCACTGGCAACAATCAGTTGATTCTTGCAGGCAGTTGTAAACACTGCCTGCACACAATGTATGTACATCAGTGGCTGTCAGATTTGAACTCCGTACAAATCAGTGGCTGGTGCTGCTGATGTTGGCATCTAAGTGGTTACATATGAATAAAGCTGCTGACCAACCCTGGACACATCATGCATCCAGGGGTCGGCGTTTCTGGCCATGTACAAACTGGGTGCATTTAATTTGCCAGTTTGTGTGCTGCATCTAAGTGCAGCATTTAGTTGCCTCTGAACACAGAAAAGTGTCGGGTGAATGTAACCTTAAAGCGGACTTTCAGTCATTTTTTCATCTTTCCATCTATTAAATCTTCTGCCTTTTTTATTTTAACTTTGGATAGTAAAACATTTTTTTTTTCTGCCAGTAAATACCTTTTACAGCCCACTTCCTGTTTCTTGTCTGGTAATTGGCCTAGGATTAAGACCTCATGCACAGCTCTCTCTCACTCTTGTGAGAGTTAGCCAGGAAGGGAGGGGGCATGAGTCATAAGAGGGCCAATGAGGGCTGCAGAGCTGAAGCCATGCCTCTGTGGAAACCCAGGAAGTGAACAGCTTCAGCTGCCCGCAGTTAAAATGGGTGCATCCAGACTTGGTGGAGGAAGTTTCTGCAGCATATTTGGCAAGTACAAAATCACAGTATATATAAAATGATATGCAAAGTGGTTGGGGGGAAGCTTCAGAATGGCAAAGATGTTTTGATTACAAATTATGTGAGCAGACTGCAGTTCCTCTTTAAAGTGGAATGAAACCCGACTTAAACTGCTAACAGGCACATTTATCTATTAAATGTACACTGGGCAGCACATGTGCATTCTTGGCACACTGACTCCCATGCACGTGCAGACGACATCATCCTTCACCAGCCAATCAAGAGGCCAAAAAACAGCACCTGGGTAGAAGATGGCAAGAGATACAATCGCTGCATCACTGGAATATTTAGATGAGTACAATCAGATGTTTAGTTTCACTTTAATATACTGCAGGTATGGCTGAACTCCATGCCATAGTCCACATCTGGGTATTTTTGGAGCTTGCCAGTACCTCCCTACCCTCATTCCTATTGGCTCACCCCTTGAGTATGCTGAATGCTAAAAGGGATGGGCAATCTTTGCCACCATTAAGAAATGTTGGAGCAATGCTTTCATAGTGACTCAATAATTGTCATAAAAACTTTGTTTTGAAGGCTACAGCTGTTATGTGTATCTGCATCTTTTTTTTGGTTTGTGTCTTTTTGGCGTAAAGCTGCCACTTTTTAAAACTTTATACTGAAAAATTAGTAAAACCTAGAAGAGCATATACATCTTTTTAAACATCCTTAGGTTTGTCCCAGGAGTTGGTAATGTATAGTATGCAAATTCTGACTTCATGTTAAAGCGGAGTTACACCCAAAAGTGTAACTTCCGCTTTAAGCACTCCTCGCCCCCTTACATGCCACATTTAGCATGTAATTTTTTAGGTGGGGGGGTGAGTTGATACCCTATTTTCAGAGGGACTTCCTGTCCCTCTTCCTCTTTTCTCTTCAGGGCCGCCTAGGCGGCGACTCCTCTCCTCCTAGAAGGCCCCTCCCTCCTGGTAATTTTCTGGGACACGTCACAGGTCCCAGAAGATTGCCTGGCCACTGGCAACGCACAGCGCGACTCGCAGTGCGTGCCCGGCCGTGAAGCCACAGCCGGTGCCCACACCTGCAATGCCGGCGCCGGAGGGGGGAGACGAGCGAGGCTTCGGGCGCAGCCGTCGCTGGACCGGGAGACATGTAAGTTAGTGTTAAAAGTCAGCAGCTACACTTTTTTGTAGCTGCTGACTTTTAATAAACTAGAAAAACTGAGTGGAACTCCGCTTTAAGCTGACTTTCTCTTTATCTTAGTGTGTTTACTATTTTTCAGGAGTTGCTTTGAAGTCGTACTTTCAATGTCTGAAGATGATCTTTCAAGTGATCAAGGAGAGCGCATGAAAAAGTCGATCATTGTGAGTCAAATATCCGTCTCTATTAAATCTATCAAAATCCATGAATAAAATTTTAATTTAACTTTTTTAAATGTTATGGCTGTGCGTTTTTTCCCCTTTCCTTTTTTTTACCTGATAATCCTTCCAATAACACACCCTCTGTTTTAGCGTGGCTATACTCACTCACTAAATCCCATAGAGGAGCAGTGTTACCACTTTTGGTCAGCATTGTTTTCAACCTGTGGGAGAGGGTAGTTTTAAACAGACTATTAGATTTGGTGGACTTCACATACGTGGCTAATATAGCCCAAACTCCAGCTATTACTTATTAAGCAGTTACAGCGACCGTTTTTTTTACTTTCCTTTTTTCATAAAGGTTTAAACCCTATTGATAAAATGATCATTGTAAGCACCCCTATTAGTTAATTTTTGTACAACCTTTTAACTGCCACTTTTGTTGGATACCTTGGCCTGTTAAAGGAAGTTGGAAAATAACTTACTGATAGGATTAACATTTAAATAAACTGTTAGGATGGGGTTTGGAAAAACAAAGTTCTCTCATGCGTGCGACAGACTGCATCATAAATGTCATTTTTCAATTCACATTAAGACCGGGGTGGTTTTCAGGCGCTTTATTGCTAAAAATAGAGCATGTAAAGTGCATTAAAACTGCCTCTCCTGCAGCCCCAGTGTGAAAGCCCGTGTGCTTACACACTGGGGGGCAGTGTGCTTGCAGGATAAGGAAAAAAATTCCTGCAAGCAGCATCTTTGGGGCGGTGTGTGAGCGATGTATACACCGCTCCTAAACCGCCCTGCCAATTGAAATGAGTGGGAATCGCTGCACCACAGGTGTTTTTAATCACCTGGGATATGGGGGTTACTAACGTCCTGCTAGCGGCCGAAAAGCGCCGATATAACAGCGGTGAAGCGCCGCTAAAATTAGCGGCGCTTTACTGCTGCTGCCCTGTTTGCCCCAGTGTGAAAGCAGCCTAAAGAGTTTACCTCTACTAAAAAAAACTGCCTATGCAGTTAGGGGGTGCTTGTAGATGAAGACTGCTGTTTTTACTAAAGCTGAATAATGCCCTTTGCTATAGATGAAGGCCATTTTATATACCTCCCAACGCATGGCCAAAAAACTGCCAGGGATGGCATCCCCTTTTCTGCCTTGTTGCTAAGATACTCCCAGCTGTTCGTGTTCACATCCAGCACAAGAGCCACCATTCAAATAGGGATCTCAGAGCTACAGCATCAGGTGAAAAGAGTGCATGTCGGAGTTAGAATCCAAGAAAGCTTCCATAAAGACGTGGATGAGTGAGTTTGGGGTGGAGGAAGAATGGTCAAACATTCCCATAGACACACTCCTAAACCTTGTGGACAGCCTTCCCAGAAGAGTTGAAGCTGTTATAGCTGTGAAGGGTGGGCCAACGCAATATTGAGCCCTACGGACTAAGACGCTATTAAAGTTAATGCGCGTGTAAAAGCAGGCGTCCCAATACTTTTGGTAATATAGTGTATCAATCCTTTAAACTGCACATGCATGTGAAACTGCAAGAATGTGTCCATAGGTGATACATTCAAAGCCTTACAACTCATCTGTATGAATGAGTGGTGACCCTATAAATATTGCTTCCACTCCAATGTTCGTGGCAGTACATCATGTGTGGTGTATCTGCTGTTTGCATACACATAAGTGTGTGTTGCTGTTCACTTGTGTTCACAGTGTGAGTGTTGCTTTTGCTTTTTTTTAATTTATTTTTTTATTAGGTTTTATTTTTATAACCCTCTATTTCCAATAACTTTACTGCTTTTATGAGGGCTTACAAACCACCTATAGCCTTTTTCACACTGATGCGTGTGGTTTAGCTACACCACCAATGCAGCGCACTGCACCCGTAGGTTAGCTGTGCTTTCCGATTGACTTCTATTCTGTCCCGCGGTTTTGCTGTTCTTTGAGTCCTGCTAAAAAATTTTAGAGGATGTCCAGTAGCTTTATTTTTCTTTTCTTTCCAGTTCCAATTTACCTGAAGGTGTGATATGTAATCACGTTGTAATGATTAAAGTGGATGTAAACCCTCACATGTACTCAGCGAAGTGAACAGCCTCAGATGGTACACAGAGTTGAAACAAATTTCCCTATAGAAGTTTTACATTCATATCTGCTGTATTTATCCTTTAAAAAGTGGAGATTGTGTTAGGATTTCTTTCTCTTCCTGGTTAGTCCTGCAGGGAAGCCTGGGTATACAGCCAAGACAGCTGATTGGAGGAAAGGCACACACTCCTCTACTCATTTGTAGAGACTTTTTTTTAGATGTCTTTGTTGTTGTGGTCAGCACGGTGCTAATCTATTTATAGCAACCTCCAAGTCCTGTGTCCCGCTACAGGACACAGGGCTTTAAAGAGAGATAAGAAAACACTGCAGATCTATGTGCCCAGCTCAAATTTCATGAATTGGGTTTACATCCACTTTAAAGAAGCCTGTGTACTGTCCTGTACTCCAGGAAACTATTATAAAAGTAATACAGCAGTCTTGTTTTTTGTGAATATTGGCACATCTTTTTCGTAAATGTCCGACTGTTTAGTGAATGTGAACAACTGTTTTTGTGTTAAGTGACTTTGCATACAAAACCCTATTAACATAAAGTTGTATCAATTTCATCCTAGGATTCCCATGAGATGTTGGTGGATTTTGGAAACAAACGTTTGCAATTGTTGGTAGATAACATTAATCATGGCGGAGCATGGAGAAATCCTGTACTTGTCAAAATCTTGTCTCGACAATCTGTAGACCCAGAAGAAGGTGAGGATGACAGACATACTTGCATTTTGGGTCTGTTAACATTTCATAATTCATAAAAAATTATATTGCAGTATTTTACATTTGATCCAAAATTGCACCTGTGATGAAATGTTTGCCACTCTTTTGCAAATGTTATTTCTCCTACGTTCACTGACAGACGCAGCTCTTCATTGACTTGTGGGGTTTATGCTTGTCCCACTAGGAGTTAACTAGGCAGGGAAAAGAACAGCTGGCCCCTCCCATGGGGCCGTCCTCTCTTCCCACATAAACCCTCCACATAGCATAGCTCCTCAGTTTCAATGCCTAGTTTGCATAGGAGTTGACCTGGCTCCCTTAGGGGATTTGCGATCCGGACTGTGATCGCTTTTTTACTTTTACATTTATTTTTATTCTTTACTTTTTTGCAACTACTTCTATCAAGCAAGACGTCTGCTATCAAGAAGCCGGCCGGGTCATAGAGAGTCGCACGGACTCTGCACCCTCCCTGACCTGGCTGACCGTTGCGAGCCAGTCCCGCGGTATGAGGACCCGCCGCATCGTGTCCGTTCCGTGCGGGCGGCCTGGGGTGACCCCCATCTGTGCCCAAGTCCCGGATTGCGATTCTGTTCGGGCGATTTCTTGGCCGGCAGCATCCTGTCCAGGCAGGGGTGGAAGGTCTGCAAACGGGTGGCTGCGCCCGACAGGAGTGGTGAGTGAGAGTTCATGGGGCCCCCCCCCCCACCCCGCACCGGATCATTAGCGCCGCTTTTTCAAATTTTCGCCGGACATGCTGGGTTTATGAAGCTTTCCCTCTAGTGCTCAGGGCAGCCATTTGCGGTAGTACACTTCCCCTGCAGGTGGTTTTGGCCTCTAGAGTTTACTCGGCGGCCATATTGGATTCCCCCTGCTGCTGTAAAAACGTGCTACAGACGGTTTCCTTTCTCTTTGGAATGGTGTGTGCTCCTGACGGCGCAGCTCTTCTGACGATCCTCAGTTACAGGCAGCAAACAGCAAGTATAGCTGGGCTCTCCTGTGGGTGCTGGTGGCGGCGGGTGCAGTTCTCCTGGGTCTCCCTGGTGTGCTTTGGGGCAGTGGTGTTCGGCTGTGCGGGGGTGCCTCAAGCTAAGTATACTTCTGCTTGTTGCTGAGGGTGATTTCTGGGGAAGAACGATGGCAGACTATACTGCTGAACCTGCTGAGGAGGACTCTGCATCGGCGCAATCTGCGCAAGGGGCTTTTTTGGACCAGCTGCGGGCAGTCTTTAGTGAATTTCTTCCCCGGGCGGATGTCGCCCATCAGACCCCTAAGAAGCGCCGTCCTCCTTCCCCTTGTTCCTCAGGGGAGGACTCTGATCCGGAAATGGCCTCGGGGGTCACAGGGGCCCCAGTGGATCTCTCTGACAGCGAACTGGGTCCCTTGGACGGAGAAGAGGACCAGGGGGCGGCGGCAACGCGTGAAAAAGCGCTGGTTTCCGCGATTATCACTGGTATTCGCACTACGCTGCGACTGAGCCAGGATGGCGAATCGCAGACATCGGCGTATGTGTGTGGGTCCACCCCCTACAATCAATTTTTTGATCATCTGATCTATCGTGAATGGCAGCGTCCGCAGCATTCTTTTTCGCAGTCCAAATGTTTTGCCGCTCGCTATCCCTTTGAGGACAGCTTTTTGAAAACATGGGAATCGCCTGTGGTGGACCAACTGTTCGTCTGCATAAGGCGACGACCATTCCTCTGGAAGGGGCCCCTTCCTTTAAGGACCCTGCTGACAGAAAGACAGAGGCGCTGTTAAAGGCTCTCTTTCTGGTAGCAGGCTCAGCTCTAAGGCTGGCCCTGGCGTCCACCATGGCGGCGCAACACCTGTCTGAGCTCCAGAATGATCTGGACTGCGGCCGCCTGATGGATGCGCCGCAGAGGGCTGATTTTTTTGCACCAGGGCATCAAGTACCTTTGTGACGCGGCTGTGGATTTACTGCCTATGTTGTCCAGAATGGCGGTTTTTGCCGTCATCCTTAGACGGGTGCTTTGGTTACGTTCTCATGGTCTGGGGACCACGCGTCCAAAAAAGGCCTCACAGACCTCCCCTTTCAAGGTGGACATCTATTCGGTCCAAGGCTGGATGAGATCATTAAGGATTTCACAGGAGGTAAGAGCACTTTCCTCCCAGAGCCCCGGAAGCGTGAGTTCCTCCGTAGACAGGGGCCCCCTGCCTCGGGTCAAAAGAGGTTTTTTCGCGCCACGGACATAGCGGGCAAAGGGACCCGTTCTGGTAAGGCCGCTGCAGGGGCCGGAAAACGGCAGTGGCTGCGAAAAACTGAAAAGGCGGAGGACAAGCCCTCCTCCGCCTGATGGGCTGCCCCCACCCGGGCTTCAGGTGGGGGGACGTCTTCTGGGGTTCGCAGACCGGTGGCTTGCTCGCATTTCCGACCGGTGGGTCCAGGAAGTGGTGTCCACCGGCTACAGGATAGAGTTCAACACTCTACCCCCAGACAGGCTCTTCCCTTTGAACTTTGGGCTCCCGCAGGCATGCTGGGAGGCCCTCTTCGGGGCTGTCCAAGCACTTTCGGACCAAGGGGTGATCGTGCCAGTGCCTCCAGCGGAGAGGTTTCGAGGTTACTACTAGGGTTGTCCCGATACCACTTTTTTAAGACCGAGTACAAGTACCGATACTTTTTTTTAAGTACTCGCCGATACCGATTACCGATACTTTTTTTAATGTCATGTGACAATAGCCATTAGCCATAGCCGCTCATGAATTTTTTTTCATAGCCATGAACATGAGCCAGAATTTTTTCACCATAGCCCTGTTGGGATCATCATTGGAGCTTTGGAGAGGCGACCTCCGTGACCGTGCTAGTGGGGAACCAGGCTTTCACGAACCTGT
>BLSH010297388.1:179166-189554 GCA_018402905.1 Glandirana rugosa | reverse complement strand
GGCAGGAAGTGGCTGCAAAGAGGCAGCAGAAGATCAGCAGCGCTGGAATACTTTTCACCTTTTTTTTTTTTGTATTTTATTTACAATGTCACTAAGGCTTTGTTTAGATGTGCAAGTTGGGTGGTAATAATGTGCAGTAGAGACATGTTTTTGCCAACCTTAAGCTCCATTAGGCAGGAGATGAGGGCGTTTTACATGTTGCAGTCACGATGCATTTGGCATAATAAGGAGTTTCCCCCATAACAGATTTTTTAATGTCACTCTTTCTGGCCAGCCTATAACCCTGATGTAATGGTGGAGTTATTGACTGGCTGCTCTGCTGTGAGTAAGTTAGGGTTAGGGGCGCAAATTACTTGTCTTACCCCTGGCGCTGGCAACCCCACACTACGCTATAAAAAACTGGCTCCTAACTTTTTTAGATGGCTCCTAGATTCAAGGCAAATTTGTCAAGCCCTGCCCTAACCGTTACATACCCTGTCAGCCCCTCACTTGTATGCATTCATAATGTACTATATACGTTTTGGTTAAAATCGATGCCCCTAAATACCGTTTTGCATGCATCTTCAGGCCGGTCACTTGATACGCAGCCGCTGTACACCTCCGATCCAGGGCTACAGCAGGAGGCCAAGATCTCCCTCTGACGTCAATCAGGCAGGTCACGTGGCTCATATATAATCTTTATTGCTTACATATAGGTGGATAAAAATAGCTTACATGTTTCGGCACAAAGCCTTGGTCACAGCATCACAGATGCGGCCACATAGGGCTTTAAGAAATTAGCTGGCATTTGTAAACTTTTGAATACCTTAAAATCCTAAAACCTCTGTGATAGTCGTGTAAAAATGGGGTGAGCAGATGCCTCTTCACCCATTGCTTTTACTGACACATTGACAAGTCTGAGTCTAAACTCTCCTCCCCCAGAGTAACTGTTTTTCTAAGCTTTGTTTCTAGTTCTTAATGTGAACTTGGTATCCATTCATGCGTACATTTCTACACAGATTTTATTTTATATTGTAAGTGCTATTCTTCATTTTATTTTTTCACAGTCAACTACTGGATTTTAAAAGAAGGCCTCAACTTTCTCCAGTTACGCATTAAACATTTAATGAAGACAAACTGTATCCAGCAAGCAATGCTGCTCTCCAAAATATGTTCAGATTCAGAAGAAACTTCAAGTGACACTTTTTTTCGACAGTCCTATATTACATGCTTGTGCACAATGTTACCAGATGATGAAGCCTTTAAAGAGGTACATATAAGCATTCCAAAGATGACTTGGGTGATCGTATCTGCTCTTATGTTATTTCTCCAATTGTCCGAATGTCATGTAAACAAAATGTGCACCTGTAAATACAGACCTAAATCAAGTAGGTGAAAGTAATTGTAAATGTATTTTTTTCTTAACAAACATGTGATACTTGCCTGCTCAGTGCAATGATTTTGCACAGAGCTGCCCGATTCCCCTTTTCTGTGGTCCCAAACAGTTGCTATGGGGCACTCATGCAGACTCTATCCCAGGCCGTGCTTTGTGAGTGTCCATTATGACGTTATAACATCTTCCCCAGCCTCGTGGTTGTAAACACTGCCGTTGCCATGGCTGGGAAGCCAAAATCTTCTTTCTTTTTTTAGGTTTTTCCAGCCTAGAGGTGAGATCTGGGGACTTATAGACCCCGGATCTAGCTGTAAAGAGGACCTTTCATGCCCATTTCCTATTGCAAGGAATGTTTTGACCAGTGTTTTGGACCAGGGTGGTGCTGTGGACATAGCGTATCTTTATTTCAGCAAGGCATTTGATACAGTTCCACATAATGATCTGATACAAAAGTTGTACAAGCTGGGACTTAACCCTTGGGTGTTTCAGTGGATATGCAGTTGGTTAAAGGATAGATCCCAGAGTATGGTTGTAAATGGGGTTCACGCAGAACAGAGACCTGTCACTAGTGGGGTACCACAAGGCTCTGTACTGGGTCCTGTTCTATTTAACCTATATGTAAGTGATATAACTAAATGTTTGTTGGGCAATGTATGTCTCTTTGCTGATGATACAAAGGTGTGTAATAGGGTTGATATCCCTGGAGGTGTCTGTAACATGGAACATGATTTGGCATTGCTGGAAGATTGGTCAAAGCAGTGGAGACTGCAGTTCAATATTTCTAAATGTAAAATAATGCATCTAGGGAAAAAGAATCCCCTTAGAGAGTACAGCATTGGGGGTGCAGTGTTAGCCAGCACTAAAGAAGAAAAAGATTTGGGGGTGCTTATTTCAGATGATTGCAAAATGAGCAAACAGTGTGACCAGGCAGTGGGAAAAGCAAATAGAATTCTGGGATGTATCAGTAGAGGGATCACCAGCAGGAGGAAAGAGGTTCTGATTCCTCTATATAGATCTTTAGTGAGACCTCACTTAGAATACTGTGTCCAGTTCTGGAGACCTCACTTACAAAAAGATATTGATAAAATAGAACGAGTTCAGAGACGGGTAACAAAAATGGTGAAAGGTCTGGGGGATAAAACCTATCAAGAGTGACTTCAGGAACTTAATATGTACAGTCTGGAGGAAAGAAGGGAGAGGGGAGACATGATTGAAACCTTTAAATACATCAAGGGGGTGAATCGATGGACTACTCAGTCTTTTCTGCCGTCACTTTTCTATGTTTCTATGGCCTGGGTGGCAAGTGGTTAAGCAGGTAACCACACAGAATTTACACTGGAATGGAGAGCTGCTGCAGTGCTTTACCGCTCCAGCAGCTCTCTGTTCCTGGCGACAGTAGAAGGCAGTGTGGTGCAAGATTCAACGCATCACACGCCTCCCGCTTTTTCTCTCTTCTTTTTTTTTTTTTTTTGTTTTTTTTTGTTTTGTGATAACTTTATGTGGAGGGTACAAAACATAGACTTCATTCGTAGCAATATACAGCAGCACGGTTAGCTGTGGTGCTGTACATTGCCATGTTATTTAGCACATTTTATTGCAGCACATGGCAGCACAGCCATAGGCTGCATTGCAGTGTGAATGGGGCAGATAGGAAAAAATTATTTCTTGTGTGTCCTTGCGGTGACAGACGTTTTACAATGCAGTAAAATGTCTGTAGGCGCAAAGTGTGAATTCACTTTTAAAGTGTATGTATATCGAACGATCTACTTCTATTTTCTGCCTGCATTAGTCCAGTAAATATACCATTGGAAAGTTACCTTTTTTTGATAAGTGCAATAACCATTAAAAAAAAAAATTCAAACCTTTTTGAAATTGTCAGAAATTAAACGCTGTCTTGTTACCTCTGCATACTTACCATGTCATCCCAAGATGCCCTCCTGGCTCTCTAGGACTACAGAAAGGTTTGTCTTCATGTTGTAGAGATTTAAGAGTTAGGGTGGTTGAGTCAATTAGCAAACAACCATGGACAGGGCTAACACCCCACAAGAATGCTGTCTTTTCAGCCCACAACAGGGGGCTTCTGCTGAGTGTGCTTCTGGCAGATCAGCAAATTGTAGTCCAGTGATGAACCTGACCTAGATGGCAGCAAATTCTATTCTGTCCTGAGTGGAGTTTCTCCTTCCAGTGATCTCTGCAGTGCACATTTCTTGGTTTGGGAAACTGTCATGCAGATTTCTCAGCAGACATCTAGACTGGGAGGAATAGGCTCTTCATTAGGAGGTGCTCTATGAAATTTGTCTGTGTTGGGCAACACCTGATGTGGATTTTCTACCTTCTTGGTTCACTGGCCAGATTTTTCTTCAAAATTCTGTACCTGGTAGCAGATGTCCTGGTGGTGCTGTTGGATCACTATTTAATTTGATTTATGCCTTTCCTCTGCTGGCTCCATTAAACCTCCATAAAACTGGCATGAGCCATGTGCGTTAGCCACCATCGAAGTTCAGGTGTTTGCACTGTCTGTTCTGTCCTCTTGTCTCTGGGAAATCTTTTGTCTGGGTGGATTTTCTTGCTGCTTTTCAGAGCTCCTCTCACAGAGGTCATTGTTCCAGTCTCGAGTGAGGAATGTTTTCAAACTTGTTCACAGTTCCTAAGCCAAATTAAGTCGTTAAGCTCATACTGTGACTGAAGATTCTCCATTGGTACCAGTGAGTTCAAAAGATCTATATGAAATCTGCCACATCTGTCCTTTTCCTCTCTAGGGCATTTTCTGGCTTCAGTAGACACCTGGAATGCTTACTTTCACACTCTTATCTTTGCCTCACCACAGCAGTCTGTTTTACAATGGGCAATCAGAATTGACAATCTGGACTTTTTTTGGCCCGTTTTTTTGTTTTCAGGAGATGCATGAACTGTGGTACCTAGATTATCTTTTGCTAAAGGATCAGTTCTTCCTATCACTGTCAGCCAATGGACAATGTAGACTGTGCAGAGCTTTGGTTGGATTCTCAACCTTTGGCAGTTGTTTATGGCACTGACTTAATAGGGGGACCTGACATTGCGTAAGGCCCTGTCCAGAATGTTCCACCAAACCCCCGCCCCCCCCAGCTTCGTGCCTGGGGGCTTTGTCCCTGATGGTAGCGACCTTCAAGGCACTGTTGTGTTACTCCAAACCATTGCAATTCAAGATTCTGGCAGCCTGGTACAAACTCTGTCCTTGGACCTTCTCATGGGTCTGACTCTCCCTTGCATAGTGGATTTCCAGCCCTATTCTGGAATCAGTGAAATCCTTTGCCTCAAAGATGTGAAAATTTCTCTTGAGAGATGCTAACCTGTCGGGCTGGGCGTGGAGAGGTCTTGGATGCCCTCTTTTGTGTTGGCTTGGTCGTCCGAGGAATCCTGCGTTCCCATCAACATTCTAGAATTCAGCAATTTCCATTGTCCCTTCATTGCTGAACCCCCAGTTGCAAGGTCACCTGAAAAGAATTCAGTCTGACAATGTTTTTTATTTTTATCAGTAATCAAGGAATCACTAGAAGTCATGCTGCTGAAAATTTAGTTACTCGCGAGGTATCTGATCTTACCTGCGAGGTGGTCTTTTTTGTTCTTATCACTGCACAGAGGGTCTCTGTGCAGAGGCTTGTTCTGTAAGTGTTTCCTAGTGAACAAAGGCAAGGATGTCCTGAGGCCAAAAGCCTTTTTTTTTTTTTCCTCTCTCTAGGGTGGCTCCTTCCTCTCATCTTAAGCAGGGTATTGTCCTTTTCTCCCTGTGTCCTTTTCTTAAACATACAAAGTTACTTCTCTCCACTTGTCATGGGGTGGTTTGAACTGTGCGTTTACTTCTTGGTTACAGCCTCTTAAAGGATAAGTTCACTTTTTGGAAAAAAAATAAATGCACATTTTTTTGCAGGTAAATCTACAATCTGACAAGAAGCATGAATGAACTACCACGGCACGCCATTGCGGGAGCCAGTCTTTTCTTCGTTACACCTTGAATATTGGTGTAATATGTAACCTGTTGCGAAAGGCCACCTGATCCTTTAAAGCGGTATTGAGCCCAAAAATGTAATATTGCAGCTTATCCGTCATATTAGATGTGGGGCTGCATCAGTTTTCTTTTCTTTGGACTTTTCCCTCTGTTTTCACCTAGTGATATGGCCAGTATCACATCACCCGTATTAGTGAGAAGCATCTCTTGCTGAATGAGCAAAGGAGGCACATCAAACAGCAGCATTGTCAGTCTCGGGAGAAAGGGAGTGTTTTATTTTTTAGCGCATTTAAATACACTAATTGAAGCGAAACTCCAGCTAACACTTTATAATCAGTTACAGCAGACAGTTTTTTTTTTCCTTTTTAAGATAAAGGTTTCACATGAATAAATAAAAGCTGATCCCTTGCCAGTGTTAAATGGTTCATCTCCTCCATGTAAACTGATGCATTCTGCTGGAGCTTTTGAAAAACAGACTTTCAGGCTTGATCACTAGATAAAAACTGATGAAAGCAAGCCTAAACAAAGAAAATGAATGCAGCCATCACATCTAAAAATTGGTAGGCTGCAATATAATGCATTTTTGGTTTAATACTGTTTTAACTTGAATTCTCTCTTTGTGATCATTATTCAAGATTACGGTCTAAAAAATAGGGTCCCTCCTTTCCCTGTTAAGACTCATTCTACAATTTTCTGTTCTGTGCTTTATAGGCTTCTCACCATCAGGTATCTGTTTCCCAGGCTGGCAAAGCGTCCACCTGATCTGCTCATACATGTAAAGTCTATTTTTTTCTATTTTGGATAGACTAAGAAAAGGTTATAACCCCTGTTTTTTTCCTACCTGTGTCTTGTTAGGAAGATTTACCTGCACTTCCTGTCCCATGACCAAAACAGGAAGTGAGTGGAATTACCTGCAAATTATTGGAATTCCTTGGTGCCTCCCGGGTCACCAGAACTAGTGTCCCAAAGGAAGATGTGCCATTTTTATTACTTTTCTGGGGAAAACATTTGGAATTTTATTTTACTTTCAGTACTACCAGTAAACAGGGCAACTATAGAGGATAATTCTCCCTAACAGGTGTTCTAATTCCTCTCCACACTATCCAAAACTAAAAAAAAGTTTTGCCTTCATTTCACTTCTACCAGGTGGATGTTTGGGTCTCCTTTTGATGCCAATTTCTGGCATAAGGTGCGTCAAGCTGCTCTGAGTCTGTCAAGCCTTTCTTGACCCTTTTGTTATGTGGACCTGTTGGCATTTGTTTGTGGTGTTGTCCTCCCCTCAGTTGGATTGCTTTTGGATGTCCCATGGTTAAAGTTATAAAATAAAACTTCCTATGTGGTCTCGTTGTCCAGCCCAACTGCACTAGACTCTTAAATGTAGAAATGTAAGGTACTGCTCAAGGGAAAAAAATCACCAGGTGATCACAGGGGTGCCAGCCCTGTTCGCAACAGAAGTTCACAAAGAAAAAGAAGCTGGCTGGCCTCACTCAGACACAATCACCTTTATTCCATGTTGTAAAAACAATAAACTGTAAGCAAATGGTTTTGATACCACGGATGACAGCTAGCGCATTTCACACCAAAACTGGTGCTTAATCGTAGCACCAGAGCTATGATTAAGCACCAGTTTGGATGTGAAATGCGTAACTGTCATCTGTGGTTTCAACACCATTTTCTTACAGTTTGTTTTTACAACAGTGAATAAAGGTGATCGCATCGGAGTGTGGCCATCCAGCTTCTTTTTCTTCGTGCAGTAGACCCTTGGTTATAGGCTGATATCTTTGGGTGATCCCCTTCTCGCCCTACCCCACACCATTAGTCCTCTGTTTTTTGCTGGTGTCTGAAGGTGATAGACCCGTTTTAACCACTTGACTGGCTTCCTCCATTTGACGGCGGCAGGTTGGCTCTTTTGCGCAAATCGATGTACGGCGGCGCATATTTAGAATACATATCGGCCTAAACTGAGGAATACATTTGTTTTATTTTTGTTTTGTTTTTTTGGATATTTATTCTAGCAAAAAAGTATTGTTTTTTGGGGGTTTTTTTCCAAAATTGTCGCTCTGTTTGTTTATAGCGCAAACAATAAAAATCAATCAAATACCACCAAAAGAAAGTTCTATTTGTGGGAAAAAAAGGATGTCCATTTTAGTACAGTGTTGCACAACCGCTCAATTGTCAGTTAAAGTGACAGTGTCATATCGCAAAAAGGTCCCTGGTCAGGAAGGGGGTAAATCCTTCTGGGGCTGAAGTGGTTAAAGAAATCACTTTTATCTGAACAATTTTATTTTAACTTCGGATTCTTCTGTCGTCTAATTCTGGCCACGCCGGTCAGTATATAAAACTATACTGGCAAACTGCCCATGGCTACACCTCAATGTGG
The DNA here is from genome assembly GCA_018402905.1 of Glandirana rugosa. Classification (NCBI taxonomy): domain Eukaryota; kingdom Metazoa; phylum Chordata; class Amphibia; order Anura; family Ranidae; genus Glandirana; species Glandirana rugosa. The sequence goes on along the minus strand of BLSH010297388.1, from coordinate 181,817 downwards.
ATTGTGCAGTCCGACTGCCCACATACCCAAATCGGGGTGAAAAATGCTCAGAGAACTGAACACTGTCTCATTCCCGCTGTCCTCACAAGGTGTAGGCTGTCGCATCAAACAGCAGGGCTGTCGGCTTGCTATGAGGTTGGCTGTACAGGAACAATTTTAGGAGGTGGATCACATGACCTGAATGTCTACGCGTTTCGTCTATCTCCTAGGCACTTCTTAAGGACATAATCTCGGGATGCCTAACTTGGGCTTTAATCAACTCTCCTGGATCGATTACCCTCCCACTTAAAGGCACAACCATTACATAGCCAGTCTCCTTCCCAAATGGCAAGCTGGGAGACCGAACAAAATTACCAAAAATACAAACCCAATATAACCCTCACCTGGACATTGTTGAGATCCTCAAATATGTGTATATAGAAAACACATAAGCAAATACATCATATAACTAGCCTCTCACAAAGTGTTGAAAGCTGCCCGATTAACCCAAAAACTACCCTCCCTAGAAAATCTTTGTGCTGGGGAAAAAAGTGATTGCAGGGGACAGTTAATTGAGACCCTTGGGGACCATAGTGTCAAGCACAAAGACCTTGTCTAGTTTATTTTTTTTAATTTTGTGCTCTTGTATTGCTACAAAAGTGAAGGCATGATGGGAGTAGGAGGGGTTATGCAGGGCTGCGTTTCAGGTTTACCTGTGCCAGTATCCCAATCACCTGGAGGTGGAGCAATTACCCCTCACTGGTCTTAGCCTGTCCTGTGATGCACAAGTAAGTCAAACCACCTATTTTTTTCAAGGTCATTAAAGGGATACAACCATGGGAAATGTGCATGTATTGTAGAGATGTACTACAATTTTTTACCAGAACATACACTTAACAATTTGCCAATCAATTTATTTGTAGCATTGAATATTGTTTTGTATCTTCATATAGATTTCTAAAATGGCTGGACAAGATGTATTGGATACGATTTGTAATCTGGAATCTGAGGGACAGATTAACACTGCATTTATTCTGTGTACCACATACCTTACTCAGCAGCTGCAGAATGAAGTAGCATCCTGCTCCTGGTAAGCAATGTTTTTATATAAATCTTTTTTATGTTCGTAATCTTGGGTTTTCATTATATCTATAGATAGATAAATAGATCATATTTATATAATCTCGCATATTAAATACACTTCTGCTTTTGCTTAAGGTTTGTTTTTTTTTTTTTGTTTTTTTTTGTTTTTTTTTATAAATCCCAGTACTAAAGTTAATATAAACAATTGTTGGTTGCATGAGTTTCCACTCACCTGATGTTACAGCTGCCATGTCTACAGTTGTATGAAAAAGTTTAGGAACCCCTGACAATTTCCATGATTGTCATTTATAAATATTTGTGTGTTTGTATCAGCAATTTCATTTTGATCTATCAAATAACTGAAGGACACAGTAATATTTCAGTAGTGAAATGAGGTTTATTGGATTAGCAGAAAATGCGCAATATGCATCAAAACGAAATTAGACGGATGCTTAAATTTGGGCACCCCAACAGAAAATTCACATCAATATTTAGTAGAGTCTCCTTTAGCAGAAATAACAGCCTCTAGACACTTCCTATAGCCTGTAATAAGTGGATTCTGGATGAATGTATTTTGGACCATTCCTCCTTAAAAAAACATCTCCAGTTCAGTTAGGTTTGATGGTTGCCGAGCATGGACAGCCCGCTTCAAATCACCCCACAGATGTTCAATGATATTCAGGTCTGGGGACTGGGATGGCCATTCCAGAAAACTGTACTTGTTCCTCTGCATAAATGCCCGAGTAGATTTTGAGCAGTGTTTTAGGTCGTTGTCTTGTTGAAATATCCAGCTCTTGTTGAAATATCCAGCCCCGGCGTAACTTCAACTTTGTGACTGATTCCTCAACATTATTCTCAAGAATCTGCTGATATTGAGTGGAATCCATGTGACCCTCAACTTTAACCAGATTCCCAGTACCGGCACTGGCCACACAGCATGATGGAACCTCCACTAAATTTTAGTGTGGGTTGCAAGTGCTTTTCTTGGAACACTGTTTTCTTTTGCCACCATGCATAACGCCCCTTGTTATGACCAAAATGAAGCTGGCTTGTCCCAATTTGCGTTTGCATACCTCAAGCAATGTTTGTGGCGTGTGTGCAGAAAAGGCTTCTTTCGCATCACTCTCCCATATAGCTTCTCCCTGTGCAAAGTGCGCTGAATTGTTGAATGATGCACAGTGACCCCATCTGCAGCAAGTTGATGAGGTGGTCTGTGTGCTGTTTGTGACCATTCTCACCATGCTTTGCCTTTTGCCCCTCCAATAATTTTATGTGGCCTGCCACTCCTTGTATCACTCCTTTACCTTCTGGTGTCTGTGTCAAGAACAATTCCGGTCTTCACCGTCCGGTGTATTTTAATAACCTCCCCGTTTTCCGTTTCGTACCACTCTTACCAGTGTTTGTCGTGTGTCTGGTGGAGTAGTTGAACGACGTCTACCCCAGTGACACGTAGTAAGTTGTTAAGTCGCGTGAAACGTGTCCCTCTTCGATATACCCTCTCACTACGCTTTCTTCGGAAAAGACGTGTGTGCGGTGTTTGTAACGAACTCCATACGTTTGCGTTTAACCCTGTTCGGTCGAAGTAAAAC
>BLSH010297388.1:96820-106991 GCA_018402905.1 Glandirana rugosa | reverse complement strand
CACAACGTCAACATATCTTCCACAGCCCCCTCACAGGCCAGACGACATAGCACCCCTAAGCTACCCCTCGCCCCCCTAAATGAAGCATGGACTGCTCCGAAAAAGACCTAGACCATAACAGAACATAAGTGCCAACCCCCTCCACGAAATTCAAGGGCTTATATCCCACCCCTCTATAGAAGTAATACGGAGCGAAAAGCTACACCTACCCACAGCCTTATGATACTGCAGACAACTAGCTTGTTAAGACTAGTTGGAAATCGGGTACGGTAGACAATTCGTAGAGGCCACCGGATGACGGCAGCATTCTTAAGTAAACATAACCATGCGAGCATTGTACTGTCATAATTAAGGCATGTTTTAACTGATCCCATTTTGTATGTAACATCCTCTTGACTTATGTTTGCCGAGTATATTGTACTGAATATATACTTCCAATAAAAAAATTTTCTAATGGGAAAAAAAAAAAAAATGCTAACCTGTAGAATTTTTTAAACGTCGCCAATGGAGATTTTTAGGTTGCAAACTTTGTCGCCAATTTTGAAGCATGACATGTTGGGTACCATTTTACTCGGCATAACATTATCTTTCACAATATGGAAAAAAAATTGGCCTAACTTTACTGTTGTCTTATTTTTTAACTCCTAAAACTGATTTTTATTTTTTTTTTTTTTAAAAAGTGCTTGTAAGACCGCAGCGCAAATACGGTGTGACATAAAATTTTGCAACGGCTGCGATTTTACTCTCTAGGATGTTAGAAAAATAAAAACAATATATAATGTTTGGGGGTTCTAAGTAATTTTATAGGAAAAAAAAAAAAAACTGGTTTTAACTCGTGAGCACCGAACCCAAAAAACAGGCTCGGTCTTGAAGTGGTTAATGTGTAAAACCTTGATGGTTTACAACCCCTTTAACAGCTGTCAGCTTAGGCAGAGAATGGCTCTGAATCGGAGATGCTGTTTTAAGGTAGTGAGGGGAGGGAAGGATCAGCTGCCACACACCAGGATGCGGTTTCTGGATGCCATGGCAATCTGACACCTGGGATTTGTCAAGTCTTGCATTAAAGTGAAAAACCACCTGTGATGCAGCAGCGCCTTTTATTTGAACCCGATTGTTCCAGTGATGGGGACGAGCCCAGCAGCTCCAGCCGCTGGCTCAGGTCCTCATTGGATAGACAGCAGCAGGACATGGGAGCGCACCCACACGAATGCCCACAGGGAAAGCACTTCTCTGAGGGGGCACTCGAGAAGGGGAGCCAGGAGCGCCGTGGGGGGACCCCAGAAGAAGAGGATTGAGGACACTGCGCAAAACCCTTGCACAGAGGAGGTAAATATAACATGTTTGTTTTTTATTTTATTTTTTTTTTAAAACCGAACCTTTACAACCCCTTTTTAAGGTTGATTCTTCAGCTCGAGAGCCAGGTGTCAGAGAACAGCTGAAATCTGCCCTGGAAATTGTCTGACCCGGCATGTGGTTGCCCATTTTTAACCACTTGCCCTCCCACTTATAGTGGGACTGTGATATTGCGGTGGACCATCTGACAGTTTCTGGGAATCGGTGGCACGAATACAGTGATCAGTGCTAAAAATATGCACTGTTACTGTACTAATGACACTGCCTGGGCAGGGGTTAATTGTGTACCTAACAAGTGTTTTTGTGTTTACTATGAGCTGTTTTTACTAAGGGATGTGCTGGATTTTATTCCCTGCTTTGAAAGGAAACCAAATCAACCACATCCCTGCTGACAGAACAGAGCTCTGCCTGTGTGTCTCCTCACTGGCACCTGCTGAGCGGCTTGTGCTGTGTCTAATCACAGCACAGCCCCACCTGCTTCCCCAGCCTGGCACTCCAGTGAGGGCCTGAGGGGCAGAACAGTGTGTGGTGACTGATAATTGCTGCTCTCTGTTCAGAGTGGATCAATAACCGTAATCATTGGTCATGTGATAAGTTAGTTCTTGGACTTACGGTTGACGGGGGACAACTGCAACATCGCACAGATGTTGAAACGGGGAGGCGAGTATGAAGGGTTTTTTTTTTTTTTCCTGTACCCCATACTGCTTTTAACCATAATTTTAATAAATCTGTAAGACCATATGAACATATGACTTCCAGGCAACAAAAAAATGTTTAAAAATATTCCATGGTGGTATAGTAAAATATTCCTTGTGACATTATAAAAAAAATAAGCTACGGTGTTAACCTCTTGAGTTGTTAAATATTGAAACAACATTTAGCATATGTAAACTCTAAAAAGGAACTTACAGTGGCAAGAGCTATGTAAATCCCTTGGAATTAAATTCTGCAGTAGTTTGTCTATTGTTGTGACTTGCATGAGGATCAGATCACATTTTATAACAAACACAACCCACAAACCGTTCTAATTTCTTGTGTCTTTATTGAACACACCCATTAAACCTGAACAGTGTTGGAGGAAAAAGTAACTTAATCCTTGGAGTTAATAGCTGATTGAACCTCTTTGGCAACATTGACTTCAAGCAAGTGCTTTCAGTAGCTCTGGAGCAGACCTGCTTAACGTTCAGGAGTTTTTGACATTGATCTTTACAAAACTGCTTAAGCTCAGACACATTTGTCAGATGTCTTGTGTGAATGGCTCTTTTGAGGTTATTCCAAAGTATCTCCGTGAGGTTAGGGTCTGGTGGGCTCTTACTGGACCACCCAAAAAGGCACGTTTTTTTTTGGGAAGCCATTCTGTGGTGGGTTTGATTTGATACTTATGGTTATTGTCCTGCTGCATCACCCAGCTTCTAAGCTTCAGCTGATAGACAGCCACCCGGACGTTATTCTTTTGGATATATTGGTAAACTTGAGTATTCATTTTACCCTCAATTATGGCAAGTGGTCCATGCCCGGAGGCAGCACAGCAAGCCCAAATCATGATGTTCCCTCCACCATACTTCACTATTGGGATGATGTTTTAATGCTTTTTTTTTTTTTTTTGGAAAGTAGTGGCTTCTTCTGGTGCTCTTCCTTGGACGCCCTACCTGTTCAAAGATTTACGGTGGACCCATGAACAGGGATGTTTGCCAGTTTCAGTGATGTCTTCAAGCCCTTTAGCTGTTACTCGTGGGTTCTTTACCTCTTAGAGGATTCTGTGTTGTGCTTTGGAAGTCCTCTTGCCTGTCCCCCACTTTTAGGAAGAGTAGCCACAGTACTAAATATTCTCAGTTCATAGACAATTTGTCTACATGTCCACTGATGGATGCCTAAACACTTTGAGATTTGCTTTGTATCTCTTTCCAGCCTTGTGCAGATGAACTACTCTTGAGCGAATGTTTTCAGAGAGCTCCTTTTTGTGAGGCATGGTTCACACCAGCTGATTCTTCTTAAGAACAGCATTTTTAAAATGTTTGAGTGTCTTATCAATGAAAGTCCCTTTAAACCACACCCCACACTAATTCCATGAATTACAAAGCGTACAAACTGCTGACTCCAATTGGCTTTCAGTGAAGTAATATGGGTTCACTTTCTTTTTTCTCCAGCACTGAATGTTAAATGGGTGTGTTCAATAAAGACATGTAAATATATCATTTGTGTGTTATTAGCTTAAGCACATTGTCCTGTTTCACATGCTTTGTGATATGCCTTTAAGGCTGGGTTCACACTATCTGACACAAAAACGGTCAGACTTTTGATCCTACTTTGCCCTGCAACATCGGTCCTATTTCTGTCCTACTTTGGTCCTACTTCCATCCAACTTGAATGAACAAGATAAGATTTTGCTCTGACTTTGAGATAGTAACTTGTCCTTTGACAAATCAAAACAATCCCAGTGTGAGATAAATTCCTTTTTACTGCTGCTGTTATCACAAGTCAGACGACTTTGGTCCTACTTCAGTCCATTGAATATCATTGAAGTAGGATCAAAGTAGTACAGGAACCTTTTTCAAAGTCGGACCAACTTGTGTTGTACCAGTTAAGATGGCTCTCATTGGGAAACATTGATTTTGTGATGTAATGTGACTTGTGCCCACAATGTCGGTTCGTCTGTCGGACAAGTGTGAACCCAGCCTAAGACTCCTTTCACACTGAGGCACCTAAAAAACGCCTAGCGCTATTGTCGTTGTTTCAGCTGCATTTTTGCCATGCTCGCGCTAAAGATTGCACACTACGCAGGTGTTTTTAAGGCATTTTTTTGAAGCATTGGTGTTCGCTAACAACCCCACCCCTACATCACATCCTGTTTACTTCCTTGTAGTTCATGGGGGAACAGAGAGAACATGGAGTTTTCTGAGCTGCTGTTGCTGTTTGTGCTACTTTATTAGGAAAATATCCTTAAACAGAGGCAGCAACGTCGCTTTGGGGTTCATCCCATTCTACAAACGCACTCCTCCAGAGGACAATGTGTGCTGCTTTATCAAGACTGGAGCGTGCACCCTGAAAAGTTCCGAAATTACAATCGGATGAGCATGCCAATGTAGGTGGAAAATATCCCAGTCCCACTACTCCTAGTCCCACTACTCCCAATTCCCCAACCCTAATTGTCCCATTGGTCCCAATCCTCCTACCTTAATCCCAGTCCCACTAGTCCCAATACCCTAATCCCAGTCCCAATCTCCTAAAACTAACCCTAATCCTGGTTCCACTAATCCCAATCCCCTAACCCCACTCCCACTAGTTCCAATACCCCAACCCTAATCCCAGTCCCAATCCCCTAAAATTTGCCCTAATCCCAGTCCCAATCCCCTAAAATTTACCCTAATCCCACTAGTTCCAATCCCCTAAAACGAATTCCAGTCCCAATACCCAACCCTTACCCTAATCCCAATACCCCTAATCCTAATCCCCTAAAACTAATCCCAATCCCCTAACCCAAATCCCACTATTCCCAATACCCCAACCCAAATCCCTGTCCCACTAGTCCAAATCCCCTAAAACTAACCCTATTCCCAGTCCCACTAGTCCAAATCCCTAACCCTAATCCCAGTTCCAGTTAGGTTTAGGGTTGGCATAGGGTTCTGGTTAGCTTAGGGTTAGAGTAGGGTTAGTTTAGGGTTAGCATAGGTCCGTGGTTAAGTAGTGTTAACAAATGACCAATTTTCTTGTCCAGATTCGACTTTCATCTCGAAATGTTGACATCTGCCTTGTTGAGACATGATACCAATTGCAGGGATGCAATATCACCATGTGAACGTTTACTCATAACGCTCCTGTAAGTTTATCTGATGGATCTATACGTCTATATGTAAACCCATAATCCAAACTCAAACACAATGCTTTTCAAAATGCATACATTTATTAATGCATTACATATGTTAATAAAATTGCACTACATGAGCATAATGAAAAACATAATAAACCTTTATAACAAAAAAATTATTTTATATAATCTTCAATACTTTTCAATAAGCAAAAACAATACATAGCAACCACATAACACTATGTATACAATATTGTGAGCTTCCAGGTATTCACAGATCCAAATACAAAAAATGTTTAACATAAAAAGAAATTACAGGTCATGATACAAGGGTGGTGGAGGATGTGACTCTTCTCGAGGGGGATATTGGGAATGTGGTTGATGCATCGGCATACCATATGCCCCTCCCTGAAACCGGGAATTGTTATAATGGGGAGGCAAAGCAACATAAGTTGACTCTGCAGCAGGTGGGTATGGCCTCATTTTATTCTCCTATGAGGTTCCCGGTGCAACTGTATTATCATGGAATATATATCGATAATGCTGCGCTGGATGTTGAAATAGTAGCAGCTAGCACAATATTGTTGAATTGGACCCTATAAGTAGCAAATGGAGAAAAGGTGCAGCGCTAAAGCTCAAATCTGATTCTATAATCCAAAAAATAAACCATGATGAAAAACCTCCTCTAAAGGGTGATAGAATGAAGAGCCCGTCACCAGCATCCTCACACACTGCCTCTTACCGGCTGTAAATTACCCCTGTCACATAGGTGTAATGAGTCTTCCCGATCACAAGTTGACACAAGAAAACCAGCTAAGGGTAGATGAGCTGATTGCGGTGTGGAACTTCTAAGTTGAAACACTGCCAGGGCTATTCCTTCCTCGGTGTGATATACATGTAAGGAAAAGAGACTCTCGTGGTGTAGTAGGTAGTATTAATATTTATGCTGTATGAGAAGCAAAGAGGATAAGCCCCCATCCAAAGAGCAGGAAAGTGAAGAGATCGACACTCTCACACACACACTACTCCTTACCAGATGTAAGTGACCCCCATCACAGAGGTCCAACAAGCTTTCCAAGATGCAGATGGCCAACTAAAATTGAATCAACCAGATGAGTAGATGTCAGAATAGTTGCCCAGCATGTAATGCACACCTCAGTGACCTTCATCATTTGAATGGTAAAACCAAGCTTCTTGTTTTTGTATCAGGAACTACCAGGGCTCCCAAACCACAAAGAGCCTGCGTCGTGTCCTAGGCTCCTCCCCAACACATTTTGTCATACATCAGCGCATTAGACCTCTGTGACTGGGGTCATTTACAGCTGGTAAGAGGCAGTGTGTGAGGGTGCTGGTGACAGGCTCTTCATTCTATCACCCTTCAGAGGAGGTTTTCCATCAAAGTTTATTTTTTGGACTATAGAATCAGATTTGAGCTTTAGCGCTGCACCTTTTCTCCATTAGCTGTATTATCATACCTGCCAGGTAATTGCGTGGGATTGGGGACCTCATATGGTTGCTGTCTGACAGCTGTTGCTCCAGAGCGTTGGTCGTAGGATTGAAACACATGTAGCACTTCCATCCTCATTTCGCATTGAAAATTAGGATCGACTTATCCCATTTGTGGAATCAAGGTCAATGCAAAAGATGCAATCTCTCCCTGGTCCTGTTGCTGAGTTGAAAGGAGCTTTTTCACAACACCAATAAATTCTTCTGATTGCTTCTGTTTGGTTTTGTTTCTTACTAACTCTGGCTCAGGTGATATTTCCGATTCAGTTTCTTCAAATAGTACTTGAGACTCAGCAACAGGTTCACAATCATCTGCTCTTTGGGTCTCATCTGGGTCCTCATCGCTGTCAGACCCCATGTTGCTTTCAGTCCTAAAAAAACATTAAAAAATAATTAGACAATTCAAAATAATTACTCCTTTTATACATGTTATACTTCCTGTCTCAGCACCATCACGGGCTTCAGGAACTGGAGCTCCTCATAGTGGCAATAAACTCATCCCGACTTGCCACCAGAACCACTTCTGTTTTTCATCTGTTTTTTATATTCCCTCCTGTAGTTGTCCCGCATTGGTTTCCAGCATGTTTTCAGTAGTCGGACTGGAAGATATAAAATTGATTGTTCTCTTTATTTACAGATATCTTGCTACATGCAATATGAATTTTGCACTGGAATATCGACCATTAGTGAAATTGTAAAGCTAACTTGTGATGCTATCTGGAATCTGAAAAATACATTCGTGCCAATTCCAAATAAGAAATGGGATGTTGTTTCCCAGTGGTTCTGGAGCAAAACCAACTTTCCAAACTGCCTGGGAGCAATTGATGGCAAACACATTAGGCTAATAAAACCCTGTCATAGTGGAAGTCGATATAACTACAAAAAGTATTTTTCTGTTGTGCTGATGACTGTGGTAGACGCAGACTATAAATTCCTCTTTGTTGACATAGGAGCATTTGGGAGCTGTACAGACTCCACTGTTTTCCAGAATTCTAAATTTGGGCAGTGTGTTGCTGCAAATCAATTCGACTTGCCTGATAACCGACCATTACCCGGGACATAAAGTCCAGATATGCAGTTTGTTTTTGTGGCTGATGAGGCATTCGCTATCAATGAACATCTAATGAAGCCGTATTCCCAGAGGAAGCTTAACCCCTGGAAGAGAATATTCAATTACCGTCTCTGTCGGGCACGTAGGCTAGTTGAATGTTTGTTTTATTGGCATCCTTGCCAACGAATGGCAAATTTTCCTAAAACCAATAAACCTAAAGGTTGAAAATGCATGCAAAGTAATAAAGGCAGCATGTGTGTTACATAATTTGGTAAGGGAGAGAGATGGCGTTAATTTTGAGGACACATTGGCACTCAATTTGGAACCTGCTGATTACCCTCATGTTCATGGTCTGAGAGTGGGTTTCACAATTAGGGATGAGTTGGCAGACTATTTTTTTGAGCCCTGCTGGTGCACAAAGTTGGCAAGGAGATATGATCTAACCCTTGCGCAAATGCAATTTACCAATGCATTATTAGATTTCTTGGAACACATTCTTTTTATTTGTTGTATTCCTGCATATACTTTGGCCAATAATTGCATTTTGTTACCAATTCTGGATATTTTTTTATTTATTATGATTTTATTACATGCACGTAATAAAAAGAAAACTGTTTGCTTTGAGTTTTGTCTGTCTTTATTTAATATATCAATAATAATCACAACAATAATATCAATAAGAATATTTATTACAATGGTTGGGGTTAGGGGATTGGGACTAGTGGGACTGGGGTTAGGGTTAGTTTTAGGGGATTGGGACTAATGGGACTGGGGTTAGGGTTGGGGTATTGAGATTAGTGGGACTGGGATTAGGGTCAGGTTTGGGGTATTGGGACTAGTGGGATTAGGGTCCGTTTTAGGGGATCGGGACTGGGATTAGGGTTCAGGGATTGTAACTAGTGGGACTGGGATTAGGGTTTGCGTATTGGGATTAGTGGGACTGGGGTTAGGGTATTGTGACTAGTGGGATTAGGGTTAGGGGATTGGGACCAGTGGAAGTGGGCTTAAGGTTGGGGTATTGGGACTAGTGGGTGTGCGATTAGGGTTAGATTTTGGGGATTGGGACTAGTGGAACTGGGGTTAGGGGATTGGGACTAGTGGGACTGGGATAAGGGTTAGTTTTAGGGGACTGGGACTAGTGGAAGTTGGGGTATTGGGACTAGTGGGATTAGGGTTAGGGGATTGGGACTAGGGTTCGGTTATTGGGACTAGTGAGATTATGGTTAGGGGATTGGGACTAGTGGGATTAGGGTTAGGGGATTGGGACTAGTGGGATTAGGATTAGTTTTAGGGGGTTGGGTTAGGATTAGGATATTGGGACTAGTGGGATTAGGGTTAGGGAATTTGGACTAGTGGGACTGGGATTAGGGTTGGACTAGTGGGACTGGGATTAGGGTTTGGGTATTGGGGACTAGTGAGATTAGGGTTAGGGGATTGGGACTAGTGGGGTTAGTTTTAGGGGGTTGGGACTGGGATTAGGGTTAGGATATTGGGACTAGTGGGATTAGGGTTAGGGGATTAGGACACATTGCTGGGGGAGCACATTGCAGGGGCTACTTTCTCAAAGTGATGATTTCTACAAGTGATACACACTTCAATCTCTGTATCATGTAAACATTTATTCTCTGTCCCTTCACAGGTATGTGTCAGCTGAAGCAATCATCCACCCTTAACTGGACTCTGCCTTAATCTCTATGGTGTCCTTTTATAAAACTGTGATCAGCGGTGATCCTTGGGATCACGGCTGATCACAGTTCATTTTCGGTTTATAAAGCAGAGATAATCGGGAGAGAAGCTGTTCTTCCCCGATTATCTCTGCACATCTCCAACTGTCATTCACTGACACAGAAACAGGCAGTTTATGAAGCTGCGATCTCCGCACTTCACTGGCGATCTCGGTCAGAATTCAGCCTCCCCGATTCACCAGCTCCGAGGTGGAGAATTGGGGGGGGGTGAAGAGGGAATCCCGGGGAAGGAGGAAGATTATAGACTTCCTCCTGCCTCGTTCAGACCCCCCAACACATTAGCCATGTCCCACTGCCCTGTATATGTGTATATATGCATATATATGTATATTATGTATGTGTGTATATATAATGTATATATAAGGTGTGTGTGTTTATATATACATATATTGTGTAGGGGGGCAGTGTCAAACACTTCACTTCTCTAGATGTTTGCGAAATTTGACACCTCTTGTGGGATTAGAGCACTCTGTAAGGCTCTAATGTCGTGGTTTTAAGTGTCTTTGAGTCTCTACAGTCAAATAATTCGTCACTATTTAATAGTGACGAGTCATTGCCTGTAAGAGGCTCCTCGGGCGGGTTTGTCATTTATTTTAATAATCGGGGGGATGTGTTATATACATATATATTTGTGTGTGTGGAATATATATGTAATATATATGTGTGTATGTATTATATGTATATATACGTATATATGTGTATATGTCCCGT
>BLSH010297388.1:50302-63168 GCA_018402905.1 Glandirana rugosa | reverse complement strand
AACACTGGGACATACTGATAGGTGCTAGATTTCCGGTTGAAAACAGCTCTATTCTTTAAACCACTATGTACATAGTCAGAAGGGGGTTCCACAGCTCCCTTGCTTTTGTTTTTCAGGAAAAATGTTTTTGTGTTTAACTTTCTAATACTGTTTCAACTTCCACAAATAACTCAAATTTGTCCATAAATTTGGCTGGGGCAAACTTCAGACCCTCCTGAAGCACCACTTCAAGTTCCGATTTAGAGAGTTGAACTCCCGCCAAATTGAACAACCCAAAATCGAATGGTCCCTTTTGCTTTTTCTTCCTCCTTCCTCTACATCCTTTTCTCTTTCCCTTCCGTACTCTCCTCCCTTGTGGGGGGGGCAGTATGAGTGTTTCCATCCCCTCCCTTCCCCGTTGTTGGACGTATCCCTGATGTGGGTTCCTCCATTCATATTGCTGTTGGGGATTTGGTTGATTTGCATACCCTCCCCCTCCTCTCTGTGGATATTGGGCGTTCCATTCACCCTGTGGCAGATGATAAGGTTTCTGCGGAGCTCTTCCCCTATTGGGTCCCCTGAATCTACCCCTGGGGGGTCTAGAGGGGGGTGGGTGTACCTGATATCCTCTTGGGTGTGTGTATCATACCTTCCTCTACTGTGCTCTGGATGGTATTGTCTCTGGGTCTTGTTTCCCTGTTCGTTTTGTATGTTCTCTAAGTGGTGAGAATCTATTCCTAGTGGGGATTGCATATGATGTGTTATATTGTCCTCCTCTTGCGCCACCATTTCTGGGGGATTTGGCCTCACATGATTCACTTATTCAGAATTAACTCTTTAATTTCCCCCTCATTGGACATTGAACCTCCTCGCTATGTTGTCCCTAATCTCTTGTGGGATGATATCTCTCTCCATTGAGGGTTCATTGGATTTTCCTGCCATACTACCATAATAGGGATCTGATTTGTATACGTATCTGAGAACGTATTTTAAAACCGTGGACAGTAATGGATATATTTCAACTAAAAATGAAAATGAGGGTGTTGCCGCGATACGGAAATTAAAATTGTGTTAGCTGCTGCCTCCACCTGCAACTGTTAAACAGCTGCTGAAAATAGAAAATAAAGTATCAGGGTGGATTTGGGCGCTGCTATCTAAAAGTGCGTGTGCAAAAAAGTGCTCGTGTGAATTGCTCGTGTGAATATATATATAAGAACCAGGTTAATTAGTAATGTGCAAAATCGTATATATATGCAAATGAAAATGTAAATATATAATGTATATAAAGTGCAGTGCAATATGTATTCAGATCCACTAAAAAAAATATAAAAATATAAATAAAAATCTTATGATGTAACCCCAAAGGTTCAGACAATAGCAATATATAATATCCAAAAAAATTATAATAATGATAATAATAATAAAATTACTGGTGAATAATAAATATAATAATGATAAATAACAAACGAAAGTGCTTATGCCAAAAATCAGAGTAAAGTTTACCACATAATATATATATAATACTCTGATGTGCAATAAAGAGTCAATAATAAAGTCCATAGACTGACAACAACACTGTCAACACTGTCAGCTGAATCAAATTTCAATCAGCTGTAGGGCAATCGCAAAAGAAAATTGTGTAATGCCCTCTTGTTATATTACATCAAACGTTGCCTTTACAAGGATCTGAAGTCCCTGGAGGACCGGAGGTCTCACTCCCGACGGTCTCGTATATTACTTCCAGATCCCGGTATATTGGATTGAATATGAGAGAAAAAGACAGAAAACTCAGGGTAAATATCAAGTATAAGTAGTAGAACCACCCAACGTATCTACTTACTGATCAGCTGGAGAAGTCAGACTCTGTCCCGTGGCTGGCGTTCCTTGCTCGTACAGCCTGGGGGATCGTGGGTGCGTGATGACGCAATGGCTCCACCTTACACGACGTCGTCGGAGGCGGCGCCATCTTACTACACCCACGGGCGTATAACAAATGTGGTAACCCAGCAACAAAAGACCACATGGTCCCACGGCCATGCTGGTTTCCCGGACCATAGTGAGTCATCATCCTTCACGCTTGTATGCCATTAACCCATTTAAAAATAGAGCAGCCTGCACAAAAAAGGCTGTGCCCCCAATCTAATTTACAATCAGCAATTCCTTTCACAAATAATACAAAAAATATACAGGGTGGGCCATTTATATGGATACACCTTAATAAAATGGGAATGGTTGGTGATATTAACTTCCTGTTTGTGGCACATTAGTATATGTGAGGGGAGAAACTTTTCAAGATGGGTGGTGACCATGGTGGCCATTTTGAAGTCGGCCATTTTGAATCCAACTTTTGTTTTTTCAATAGGAAGAGGGTCATGTGACACATCAAACTTATTGGGAATTTCACAAGAAAAACAATGGTGTGCTTGGTTTTAACGTAACTTCATTCTTTCATGAGTTATTTGCAAGTTTCTGACCACTTATAAAATGTGTTCAATGTGCTGCCCATTGTGTTGGATTGTCAATGCAACCCTCTTCTCCCACTCTTCACACACTGATAGCAACACCGCAGGTGAAATGCTAGCACAGGCTTCCAGTATCCGTAGTTTCAGGTGCTGCACATCTCGTATCTTCACAGCATAGACAATTGCCTTCAGATGACCCCAAAGATAAAAGTCTAAGGGGGTCAGATCGGGAGACCTTGGGGGCCATTCAACTGTAAAGTGGATTTTCTCGTCGTGGGCCAGACAATCCAACACAATGGGCAGCACATTGAACACATTTTATAAGTGGTCAGAAACTTGTAAATAACTCATGAAAGAATAAAGTTACGTTAAAACCAAGCACACCATTGTTTTTCCAAATAAGTTTGATGTGTCACATGACCCTCTTCCTATTGAAAAAAACAAAAGTTGTATTCAAAATGACCGACTTCAAAATGGCCGCCATGGTCACCACCCATCTTGAAAAGTTTCCCCCCTCACATATACTAATGTGCCACAAACAGGAAGTTAATATCACCAACCATTCCCATTTTATTAAGGTGTATCCATATAAATGGCCTACCCTGTATATTGTACATAGTGATTTTGAAGATCTGGGGATTATAACACTGAATTAAAAACAAACGTTTTAATACTTCTCTATATAAAAACTATTGGGCAATGTAAACCATTTGAACCTATATATATTACAATCTATACAAAAAACAAATCTTTACTATATTGATATATTGATGTTAACATATTAAAACCACATAAGTTAAAAAACAAAAATATATATAAAACCAAAAATAATAATAAAAAAAAGGACAATAAACCCATAAGAAAATGTAAAATTCCAGAATAAAAATATAATGTTGAATTGAAAATGGGAGGCCCTATGATGAAATATATATGTACGCATGGGAGTCCTTTACTAATACCATATTATGTTTCTTTGCAAGAAGGAAATATATGGATTGTATTGAATATTCAAATATGAAATAGCAGGATTATTTATTAATAGTCCGAAATATAACAATTTAAGTCAGTATCTATGTTCATATCCTCCTTCTGGAGGGTATTGAGTAGATAGATCCACTTTGTCTCATTCTTAGATATTGGCTGCTTTTTATTTTCACCTCTCCTATGTCCTTTTATATGGTCAATCTCATAAAAGCTCATAAGGGAGACATCTCTGTTGTGTACTTCATTAAAATGCCTTGATAGGCTGTGTTTAGGATAGCCTTTTTTAATATTCTTCATGTGCTCACGAAATCTGATTTGAAGGGGTCTTGTAGTTCTACCTACATATTGATATCGGCAGGGGCATTCTATGACATAAGTCACATGAGTCATATTGCAAGTAATCAATTGCTGGATTTTGTATACCTTTCCTGTGGAGGATGATTGGAATGTTTCTTTCTTCCTAGCTGATTTCTTACTTAAGCGACAAGGTAGACATTGTTGACATCGGAAAAAAACTTTCATATTAGGAAATAATTTAATTTCCTTAGGGGGGTCTACCACGTTGTGAACCAATCTATTTCTCAACGTGGATGCTTTGCAATACACAAAACTTGGCTTTTGCGGTAACAAGGCCTTTAATGTTCTATCAGATCGTAAAATAGGCCAATGTTTTTTTATAATTTTCTCGAACTTCTTGTGTTGTTTGTTAAACCCCGTCACAAAGGCAAATTCTCTTTGATTTTGTTTTCTTTCTTGGTCTCTTAGTAGGGATTCTCTGTCCATAGTCCTAACCTTTTCTTTTAGCAGGTTCAGCTCCTTTAAACGGTAGCCCTTTTCCCTGAACCTGTCAATAAGAATGTCAGCCTGAAGTTCAAAGTCTTCAATCCTGCTACAATTCCTCCTGATCCACATCAGCTGTCCCTTGGGCACGTTACTTATCCATTTTGGATGGTGACAACTTTGGGTGGGGATATAGCTATTACAATGAGTCCCTTTAAAGTATGTTTTAGTATCTAGGTTCTTATCTTGCTTTCCAATTTGTAAATCCAGGAAGTGGACGCAATGTCGATCACATTCCCCAGAAAAGGAAATTCCATACGGATTATGGTTTATTTCATTGAAGAATTCCTTGAGTTTCTCTTCGTTGCCCCTCTAGATTAAAAATATATCATCAATATATCTTCTATAAAAAAGAAGGTTTTGTCTTCCTTGGCTATAGATTTGCTCTGCCTCCCATTTTTGCAGGAGTAAGTTTGCTACGCTGGGGGCATACTTAGCCCCCATAGCAACACCCTTGGTTTGTGCATAATACTCATTCCTGTACCAAAAATAATTGGAGGTCATAGCCAATTAAAGTCCCTCAATAAGGAACTTAAATTTGTTCCTGCTTGAGGTCCGTGAACTCATTTAGGGCCGAATTAACACTGTCTATACCGTCTTTTTGTATGATGTTAGTATACAGTGAGTTTACATCGATAGTGACCAAAAGGTCCTCCTCTTCCACTTGTATGTTCTTTATATCCCTAATCAATTGTTTGCTGTCCCGTAAATACGACTTTCCTTTAGGTACAATAGGTTGTAGAAATTCATCCAAGTATTCTCCTAATCTTGAGGATAGGGAATTGATCCCACTGACGATGGGCCTCCCTGGTGGTCTATATTGGTTTTTATGGACCTTAGGCAGGTAGTATATGACTGGTGTTACGGCTGCTTCTGGGATTAGATATTTTGCTTCCTTCTTGTTTAAAAGGCCTTTTTCCTTTCCCTTCTCCACATAAGTTTTGAGTCTCTTCATAAATTTTCTCTTGGGGTTTAGACTCAGCTTCTTATATGTGCCATCTTTGTTTAATAAATTTTCCATCTCCCTTTGGTAATCTTCATTTTTTATTATGAGCAATCCTCCCCCTTTGTCTGCTGGACGTATAATAACATCTTTTTTCTTTTCTAATTCTTTTTATTGTCTTCCAAACTCTGTCCTCCCTTAATTTGTGGATCTTTAACTGTTTCAATTCCTCCTCCACCATTCTCTTGAATACCTCTAAACTTTCACTTCCTGCTACTTTGGGATTAAACACAGATTTATTCTTCATTCCTGTGTGTTTATATCTCTCCTGTCTTGTGTTGGAATTATGTTTCTTCTCGGTGGCAAAGAATTTCTTTATATTCAACTTTCGGAGGTACTTTTATAGATCTATGTATACTTCAAATTTGTCCATATTTCTCCCAGGGGCAAATTTTAAGCCCAGGTCTAAAATTTCCAATTCGTCTTTACTAAAAATAGTTCCGCTCAGATTAAAGATTCCATTTACTAGTTCTCCCTTCTTGTTTTTCTTGCCCCCTCCTCGTTTCCCCCTTGGCCGTTTCTGTTTGCCCATCCTTGGGGTCTGTTGTATGGTTCAGGACTCTGTCCCCAACCCCCTCTCTGGGGTTCCCATGTGACACCTCTTTGCGCTGGGTAAGGGGGTCTTGCATAATTCCATGTGTTGCCTCCCCTTGGGTTTCTGGGTGGTCCCCATCCCCTGAAGGGTCTTGGTGGGCCATGGTTTCCCCATTGCCTGGGGGGTCTTCCATTGTGACCTCCCTGAAAAAAAACCCTCTGTGGGTAGTTCCAGTTCCCTCCTCTCTCATATTGTAGAGGCGAATACCTATTGTATGTCTCAATAGACCTCCTGAATGTTCTGGGTGTTCTGGGTGTGTGTTCCTGATATCCCCTCCTTGGGCTCTCATGCCTTGAGTTGTTCCGATTCCTATCCTGTCGGACTGGGGTTCTATTTCCAGGTCCTTTTTGGTTAAATATAGGTGTTCTCTGTACCACAGATCTTGTATCGGACCAACCATCATCCATATCATCTCTGTCCGGTGTGGTCTCTCTTGATGTATTATCCATATTCACATTGCTGGGTTCCTTTGTTCCATACTCTTTTTTTTTTTTTTTTATTATTTTTGGTTTTATATATATATATTTTTTATATATGTCTTTTGTTGCTGGGTTACCACATTTGTTATAAGCCTGTGGGTGTAGTAAGATGGCGCCGCCTCAGACGACGTCCGATGATGAAACGCGTAAGGCGGAGCCATTGCATCATCACGCACCCACGATCCCCCGGGCTGTACGAGAAAGGAACGCCAGCCATGGGACAGAGTCTGACTTTCCAGCTGATCAGTAAGTAGATACTTTGGATGGTTCTACTACTAAAGCCTCGTACACACGGGACGACGATCATACTTACAATCGTCTCAAATAGTATGTTGGATAATATAACTTGCATACTGACTGCACTACATGATCGTACGACCACAGAAAGAACGTTCAGGTGCATGTAATTAGCATCCAGCCGTTCCTGACTTCGGAGCATGCGTGTTTTGCACAATACAACTTGTTGTACCAACTGTACACACGATACAATGGTCGTATGACCGCTTCTTGGTACGACCAAGTTTTCTAGTCTGCTCATACAACTCCCCTTGTACGACCGTCGTATGTCGGCTGTTCTAATCGTGCATAGGAACGATCGATTTCGCATACAACGGTCGTTCATACGACCTGTTGTATACGATCGTCATCCCGTGTGTACGAGGCTTTATACTTGATATTTACCCAGAGTTTTCTGCTTTCTTCTCTCATATTCAATCCAATATTCCGGGATCTGGAAGTACTATACGAGACCGCTGGGAGTGAGACCTCCGGTCCTCCAGGGACTTCAGATCCTTGTAAAGGTAACGTTTGATGTAATATAACAAGAGGGCATTACACAATTTTCTTTTGCGATTGCCCTACAACTGATTGAAATTTGATTTAGCTGACAGTGTTGACAGTGTTGTTGTCAGTATATGAACTCTTTTTTGCACATCAGAGTATTATATATATTATGTGGTAAACTTTACTCAGATTTTTGGCATAAGCACTTTCGTTTGTTATTTATCATTATTATATTTATTATTCACCAGTAATTTTAATATTATTATCATTATTATAATTTTTTTGGATATTATATATTGCTATTGTCTGAACCTTTGGGGTTATATCATAAGATTTTTATTTATATTTTTATATTTTTTATAGTGGATCTGAATACATATTGCACTGCACTTTATATACATTATATATTTATATATTTACATTTTCATTTGCATATATACATGATTTTGCACATTACTAATTAACCTGGTTCTTATATATATATATATATATATTCACATGAGCACTTCACATTTTTGCACACGCACTTTTAGATAGCAGCGCCCAAATCCACCCTGATACTTTATTTCATATTTCAACTAAAAGCTGTTGCCATCCCAATTGGGTGAGCACTATCCCCAAAGATCAATTTGTGCGTATTAAGATGAATTGCGGTAATAATCATGATTACATTGAACAAACTGATAATGTAATACAGAGGTTTATAGAAAAGGGGTATAAAAAGAAACAACTGGTGGAGGTTAGGAACAAGGTTCATCTAATGAATAAGCAAGAAATATTGGGAACTAGAAACCATAATCAAGAGAAAAAAGATATAGCTTTTATTTCAGGTTTTAATCTACAGTACAGAGATATTAAGAAAAGTATTAGAAAGTATTGGCCTATCCTGTTAAGAGATAATACTCTAAAGAAAGTATTGCCCAGCAAACCCTTATTTATATACAAAAGGGCCTCTGGTTAAAGAAATATGATCTCGAAAAATGTTCTATACCCCCTAAAAAAGTAACCACATTTTTTGAGAGAAATGGGTTCTTTTAATGTGTGAGATGCAAAGCTTGCAGAACCAGTAGGGACAAAAAGAAAAAGTGGAGAGCTGCACCTCATCTGAAGGAAAAATATATGAAATAGATACATTTATTACATGTGTCATATACCTACTTATTTGCCCTTGTGGACTAAAATATGTGGGAAGGACTACGAGAACCCTTATCTAAACATGTAGGAGAGCATATTGCAAACATAAGGAAGGCATATAAACAACATAGCGTATCGAATCTCTATAGGTTAAAACATAACAGGGATCCCACATCATTGCAGTTCATAGGTATTGATAGGATATTTAAGCATTGGAGGGGGTGGGGGGGCGATAGGCACAAGCAAATATCTCTGAATGAAACGCAGTGGATACATCATTTAAATACGTTGGGGTTGAATTTGGATATTGACTTTAATTGCTCCCTTAATGACTTTTGAGGAGAAATTTAGGGCATTGTATGTATGTCCCCATGTTCTGTTGAGTTTATAAAGTAAATGGATATAAAATAAGAATTAAAATTAAAAAGGAAAATATATTATATAAAGGAGAGGGCTGAATTTAGAATATTCAGGTATGTTGGGATGTGGTTTAATGATTCGGGGTTTGCATCATATTATTTTCTTCCCTCATTCTGATGTCTAAAATCCAAAATATAGAGTGTGGGGAAACAAGTTGACCACTAGTGGGAACCAGTTAGTTAGAAGAGAGTTTATAAAATCCATGTAGTGATATAGAGATTGTTCATGCGTTAAATAATAGGGAGAATTAGTATACATGGTAACATTGTAGAGTGGTTTTAAATAGACAAGAATTGCTACTATGGGTTGAGAATGAATTTTAATGTATAAAGTGTCATTTGTGAAATCGAGACCAGCTGGATGAACCGCACTGTGTGAAGTGTGATATACTGTATAGAGATGGTGCAGGGAAGGGGGGAGATCCTTGCTATTTGGCCATATAATACTCGGGAGTCGATCCACAATACGAGCATATTAGTTGTTCATCTAAATACAAAGGAACAGGATTGACATGGTTGTCCACCAATCGGAATTGGGCAGCGACTTTTTAGGCCGCTGAAAAAAGGACGGCAACCGGATTTCCTGATGATGCCAAGGATAGGCGAAATGCATTGAGATCGGGTTGCTGTCTGATTCCGTGGACAACCAGTGACAGTAGTTCCGGTGTCGGTGGAACCCATGCGGACCAGTTCATCTGACCGACTAAGCGGTGAGAGCGCACTTATATGGTGCTTTGTTCTGGCAGAGAGGATAGCCTAAAGGGGTCCGGAGCATTGTGAGCTGATGGTGTACAGGTTCCCAGGAACTCTGGATTTTGAGTGCCTAAGGCATTGTTTTTTAATCAAATTTTAACAAAATAAACTGTGTTGCACGATTATGGTTTCATTTGTTTTCCATGTTTGATCCATAATCATCGTATGGGGAGATCATATATAGAAGATTTGGCATAAACATTGGAGGCATTCGGTATCATATGTACTATAATAATAAGGTGATTATTGGACCATGGGGCCTGGGGACCTGGGTGAGTGCAATATATATGTCTGCACATGGTGGAGCATTGAATTTAATTGAAAGAAAGCACATATATGAATAATAAGCACGGTAGATGGTCACATAATTGCATAATGGATACACAATGAATTGGATTTGATAACTAAAACACTATGAACTGGATTTATTAATTGTTCGGAGATAAATTTGGGACTTTCTTTGCTAATAATTTTAAAACGATACACGTCTATATGAATTTATACATTTTTTTGGATGTATATATTAATTATTATTAAGGATCACTAATATTTGGTAGGTTGTGTGCAAGTTGGTATTAGGGTTTCATATTGATGATAAAGTGGGGATAACTAAGGTTTTATAGCACTAATATTTATTTTCCCCTACCGCTTGAGAGGATTATACACCAGTCCACATATTAGGAGGTTCCATTGTTATAACAGCTCCTTACTTTACTAGATCATAAAACCTATTTTGTGGTTCACACTTAAAGGGGCAGCAGTTATGGTATTTAACCCTCGTTCTTCCTTATATATATATGAGTTGGAGTCATCTTTTTTATGTGGTTTATATAATGGTCAATTTGGTGTTACATATAAGCCTGCGGAAAGACCCCTGGGAGACGCTTTTACATAAACTGATAAAAGACGCTACGAAAGGAGAGCTCACTCTAGTGTCCCATATATTTTTGGCCACGAAGCAGATGATTGCAAAAGCGTGGAAAATGCTGATTCTCAACTTCCATGAGGTGAAAATTCGGGTGCCCAGTACCCTCATGAATGAGAAACTGACGATGATATTAACTGACACACACAATACATTTTTATGCACTTTGCAGCCCTGGCTAGATTATTTCACACTAGCACAACCACCTACGTGTTTTCTAGAACTGTAATCCAAAACGACGTCAATATACCCATAGAACCTTCGGGACAGAGGTGGCCTCCTCCCCCCCACCCCCCGTTTTCTCCCGTTTCCTCTTACTTTTTTATTTTTCTCCCTGGTTCCTCTCCACTTAAACATTGCCTTCCTTTTTTTTTTTTTGCACTTGAACAAGAGCGGTATTTAGTCCTATAGTCGACTGTACTGTTTTTGTTAGTTCAAGAGCCCCCAGTCGAAAGGCCTTTTTATCAAAACAAAGCACAAGGCAAAGCTCTGACAATTGATTATCTAACAGTATGATATTGCTTGGGACCTACGGTCCTTTATTTCTATATCATTGTTTAATGTTACGTAGCTGCGAAGAGAGACTCCTCCTGCACTTGTTATATTTTTGCATAGTATTTTTGGCTATGCAATGGTCTATTGTTCTTGTCATTTTTAAAAATAATAAAATTCAAGTGAAAGAAATAAAAGCTGTCTGACAAAGTAAAGCATGCTAAAGATCTCAAAAAGCAATACATCATGCCACAATCTAAAGGAATTCAAGAACAGAGAACAGTCTTGAAAGGGTTACAAAGCCTTCTTTAAGGCTTTGGGACTTCAGCGAACAATGGTGAGAGCCATTATCCACAAATGGAGAAAACTTGGAACAGTGGTGAACCTTCGCAGGAGTGGCCGGCCTGCCAAAATGACTCCAAGAGCATGACGACGACTTATCTAGGAGGCTGTAAAAGAACCCAGAAAAACCTCTAAAGAACTGCAGGCCTCATTTGCCTTAGTTAAAGTGGTTGTCAACATGTGACAACCACTTTAACCTACAGGTAAGTCTAGAATAAGGCTTACCTGTAGGTACCCTGCATATCTCCCAAACCTGTACAGTTCAGGAGATATGCAGTTTTCTGCATGTGCCGACGTCATTTCGGCACATGCATAGCGAAGAAACAGCACACTGTGCCGTGACTAGCGGCTCCTGCACGCATGCTCGGGAATGATGTCACGTGATTCTGGCCAGTCACAGAGCTGGAGTCGCGGCCCCGGAAGGAAGAGGGGCTGAAGATGGACGCTGCCAGCCCAGGGGACAGCGCTGGACATCGCAGGCTTCGTTTGCAGGTAAGTGGCACATAATGGGTTACTATGCGACGCATAGTAGCCCATTATGCTTCTAATTTACAGGTGTATGTAGAGGAAGTAAACCCCATCTGGGTTAACTTCCTCTTTAAGGTCAGTGTTCATGATTCGACAATAAGAAAGAGACTGGGAAAAAATGGCATCCATGGGAGAGTTCCAAGGGGAAAGCCACTGCTGACCAAGAAGAATACAAAGGCTTGTCTCACACTTTTGCCAAAATAACCACTTGATTATCCCCAAGAATTTTGGGTAAATTTTCTGTGGACTGAAACAAAAGTTTAACTTTTTGGAAGGTGTGCATCCTGTTACATCTGGCATAAAACGAACACAGCATTTCATAAAAAGAACATCATACCAACAGTCAAACGTGGTTGTTAGTGAGATGGTCTTAGCCTGCTTTGCAGCTTCAAGACCTGAACAAGTTGCCATAATTGATGGAACCATGAATTCTGAGCTCTACCAGAAAATCCTGAAGAAGAATGTCCAGCCATAAGTTTGTGACCTCAAGCGCACTTGGGTTATGCAGCGGGACAATGATCCAAAACACACCAGCAAGTTCTCCTCTGAATGGCTCAAAAAAAAAAAAAATTAAGGTTTTGGAGTGGTCTAGTCAGTCTGGACTTAAATCTAATTGAGATGCTGTGTCATGACCTTAACCACTTCAGCCCCGGAAGGATTTCCAGCTTTAGGACCGGAGCACTTTTTTCAATTTGGCACTGCGCCGCTTCAAATGATAATTGCGCGGTCATGCAATGCAGTACCCAAACTAAATTTACGTCCTTTTTTCCCACAAATAGAGCTTTCTTTTGGTGGTATTTGTTCGCCACTGCGCTTTTTATTTTTTGCGATATAAACAAAAAAGGAACGGAAATTAAAAACAATATATATATTTTCAACTTTATGTTATTACAAAAATACAATAAACTAAATTTTAGTCATAAATTTTTGCCAAAATGCATTCAGCCACATGTCTCGGGTAAAAAAAAAAAAGCCAATTAGCGTATATTTATTTTATATATATAACAAAAATTAAAGGCAAGGAAAAAACAAATATAGCGTTTTTTATTTTTCGCGTCACCGCTTGTTTATGGTGGTTTTCTTTCGAGATAAACACCCTTTTTTCCTGCATTTAAATCAAACCCATGACGTAACGTACTGGCGCGTTA
>BLSH010297297.1:324921-345752 GCA_018402905.1 Glandirana rugosa | reverse complement strand
ATTCTAAACTCTTCACATACAGCTATAAGGAGAGGTTCCTGCTGGTGCTGTTTGGGACAGATATTGTTCTAAAATCATCTCAGAGTGCTATAGGGAGAGGTTCCTGCTGGTGCTGTTAGGGGCAGATTATTGTTCTAAAATCATCACATACTGCAAGAGGGAGAGGTTCCTGCTGGTGCTGCGAGGGGCAGATTATTGTTCTAAAATTATCACATACTGCTAGAGAGAGAGGTTCCTGCTGGTGCTGTTAGGGGCAGATTATTGTTCAAAAATCATCTCCTACTGCTTAGTGAGAGATTCCTGCTGGTGCTGTGAGGGGCAGATTATTGTTCTAAATTCTTCACATACAGCTATAGGGAGAGGTTCCTGCTGGTGCTGCGTGGGACAGATATTGTTCTAAAATCATCTCCTAGTGCTATAGGGACAGGATCCTGGTGGTGCTATAAGGGACAGGTTATTGATCTAAAATAATCTCCTAGTGCTAGAGGAAGAGTTTCGTGCTGGTGCTTCGAGGGACAGATTATTGTTCTAAAATCATCTCCTACTGCTATAGGGAGAAGTTCCTGTTGGTGCTTTGAGGGACAGATTATTGTTCTAAAATCATCTCCTACTGCTATAGGGAGAGGTTCCTGCAGGTGCTGTGAGGGACAGATTATTGTTCTAAAATCATCGCCTAGTGCTAGAGGGAGAGGTTCCTGTTGATGCTGTGAGGAACAGATTATTGTTCTAAAAAAATCTACTAGTGCTATAGGGAGAGGTTGCTGCTGGTGCTGTGAGGGACAGATTATTGTTCTAAAATCATCACATACTGCTAGAGGGGGTGTTTACTGCTGGTGCAATGAGGGACAGATTATTGTTCAAAAACAATCTTTTACTTCTATAGGGAGAGGTTCCTGCTGGTGCTGTGAGGGACAGAATATTGTTCTAAAATCATCACCTAGTGCTAGAGGGAGAGGTTAGTGCTGGTGCTGTGAGGGGCAGATTATTGTTCTAAAATTATCTCCTACTGTTATAGGGAGAGGTTAGTGCGGGTGCTGTGTGGGGCAGATTATTGTTCTAAAAACGTCTCCTACTGCTATAGGGAGAGGTTCCTGCTTTTGATGTGAGGGACTGATTATTGTTTAAAATCACCTCCTACTCTTATAGGGAGGGCTTCCTGCTGGTGCTGTGAGGGACAAATTAGTGTTGTAAAATCATCTCCTAGTGCTATAGGGAGAAGTTCCTGCTGGTGCTGTGAGGGACAGATTATTGTTCTAAAATAATCTCTTAGTGCTATAGAGAGAGGTTCCTGCTGGTGCTGTGAGGGACAGATTATTGTTCTAAAATCATCTCTTACTGCTATAGGTAGAGGTTCCTGCTGGTGCTGTGAGGGGCAGATTATTGTTCTAATATCATCATATACTGCTAGAGGGAGAGGTTCCTGCTGCTCCTGTGAGGGACAGATTATTGTTCTAAATTCTTCTCATAATAGTGCTATAGGAAAAGGTTCCTGCTGGTGCTGTGAGGGACAGATTATTGTTCTAAAATCATCTCCCACTGCTATAGGGAGAGGTTCCTGCTGGTGCTGTTTGGGACAGATATTGTTCTAAAATCATCTCAAAGTGCTGTAGGGAGAGGTTCCTGCTGGTGCTGTAAGGGACAGGTTATTGTTCTAAAATCATCTCCTAGTGCTATAGGGAGAGATTCCTACTGCTGCTGTTAGGGGCAGATTATTGTTCTAAAATCATCACATACTGCAATATGGAGAGGTTCCTGCTGGTGCTGAGAGGGGCAGATTATTGTTCTAAAATTATCACATACTGCTAGAGAGAGAGGTTCCTACTGTTGCTGTGAGGGGCAGATTATTGTTCTAAAATCATCTCCTACTGCTATAGTGAGAGGTTCCTGCTGGTGCTGTGAGGGGCAGATTATTGTTCTAAATTCTTCACATACAGCTATAGGGAGAGGTTCCTGCTGGTGCTGTGTGGGACAGATATTGTTCTAAAATCATCTCCTTGTGCTATAGGGACAGGATCCTGCTGGTGTTATAAGGGACAGGTTATTGATCTAAAATAATCTAATAGTGCTAGCGGGAGAGGTTCTTGCTGGTGCTTCGAGGGACAGATTATTGTTCTAAAATCATCTCCTACTGCCATAGGGAGAAGTTCCTGTTGGTGCTTTGAGGGACAGATTATTGTTCTAAAATAATCTCCTAGTGCTAGAGGGACAGGTTGCTGCTGGTGCTTTGAAGGACAGATTATTGTTCTAAAATCATCTCCTACTGCTATAGGGAGAGGTTCCTGCTGGTGCTGTGAGGGACAGATAATTGTTCTAAAATCATCGCCTAGTGTAGAGGGAGAGGTTCCTGATGATGCTGTGAGGAACAGATTATTGTTCTAAAATAATCTCCTAGTGCTATAGGGAGAGGTTCCTGCTGGTGCTGTGAGGGACAGATTATTGTTCTAAAATCATCACATACTGCTAGAGGGAGTGGTTACTGCTGGTGCAGTCACTTCCGGTTCCGGCGCCACATGGAGTAGCTGTGCTCTCAGCTAGCTCCCTATCTGCCCTCAAAAATCTGCCTGAAAAACCAGCCGATTCTGCCCTCTACACCCCTCACCTCCATCAACACACACTTCTCCTAACTGGATGGATCGATTCGTGGAAAAAGGTGTGCCCAGATCGCTCCCGTCGCGTCGACTTGAAATCGAGGCCGCGGCTCCGGCCTGCTCAGCCGCGGCTTCGGGAAACGCGCATCCGATCGTTCAAGCGATCGTTCATCCGCCCGTTCCGAGCCCGAACGATCAGAGCCAGCACGAACACGGTGGACCTGATATTGCACTACAAGGAGACCCAGACATGGATGTCAGCGCTCCATCTCAACATGCACCCCCGGGCTCCAAGGATTCTGACACCGAACGCATAGCACGTGCAGTGGCAGCCCTTCTCACCCCAACGATTGAGCAGTCTGTCCAGAGAGCCATCCAAGCCAGCATGGCACTTATCCACAAAGATCTCAAAGATCATTCGAACAGGCTCAACGAAGCGGAACACCGCATATCAAACCTGGAGGACGAATTTTATCAAATGCAGGGGCTCGAACAGTCCCAAGAGAAAACCAACCAGTTCATACTTCAAAAACTGGATGACCTTGAAAACAGGTCAAGAAGGAACAACCTTCGATTCGTGGGTATTCCGGAGTCCCTCCCAGCGCGCAACCTGGCCGAATTCTGTGCTAATCGGATTCCCAAAGCCCTAGGCCTTCCCTCTCCTGCTCTAGTTGAGCGTGCTCATCGTCTTGGACCACAGAGAAGCGATCACACCACCCCTCGGCCTATTATAGCTAGATATCTCAACTACTCGGATAAATCCGGCATCCTACAGAAATTCAGACAAAACAGGTCACTCCAAGTCGACGGTGTAAAAATCCTTATCTTCGCCGATTACTCAGTGGAGGTATCCAAGAAGAGAAAGGCCTTTCAGAGCGTATGTGCACAATTGTTCCAAAAGAACATCAAGTTTACCCTAGCCTTCCCGGCAACGCTGCGACTCCGGGGACCTAATGGAGACCAGCTTGCTTTTCAAGATCCCACGGAGGCCGAGCTCTTTCTCCGTTCCCTGCGTACTCCCACTCATGGAGCCCAAGGGAACTCGTCCCCCCACTCCACAAGACCCCTGGAACAAAGAAGCCCGCGCAAGGACTCCCCCAAGAGACCCAAGATCTCCGGATCTCTGGACACTTCCACCCACTAACTCAGACCGTCAGGCGAGGGCTGTTACAGTCATCCTGCTCCCGTAACTCAACCATTCCACGCGGACAAGTGTACCAAGAAACACCCCTCATGGGTGAAGAGCTGCTTGATGCCGCCTGTAACTTCCTCCATGAGTTATAGGTGACTATTGCTCTGCCAATTTCTGCTATGTTAAAGCCTGAATAGTAGTTCATGTTTTTTTTCTTCACTCTCAGTAATCCACATGTCTTCCTGCAAATGACACCTGCTCCACAATTCGCCTAGCTATGACCAGGTGAGGTCACTGGTGCTGCCTTACGGCCTAGACCTATTATTCCCCAATTTTAAGAGGCGCAGAGGGAGTCGTCATAGGCAGTTACCCATGTGGAAAAAAGTGAAGTGCCTAGAAGGTTGCTCTTTTGTTTTGTTTCTGATTATTGTTTATACCCTCCTCTCCCTTCCCCACCCCACGCTGCACTCTACCCCCCGAAACCTAATCCTACCAGCTGCCCAATCGGCATCATACAGACCTAGCCCCACTAAGTCACCTGAACTATACTCCTCCCAGGGAATGTATGTCAACCACCTCACGACTTCACCCCTCTCTCCTAACCCCCCCCATGAGAATTGTATCCTGGAACATTAAGGGGCTCCGCTCCCCTATCAAGAGGATGAAGGTCCTTCGCCACCTAAAACGATTAAAAGCAGACATCGCCCTACTCCAAGAGTCACACCTCGTCCACTCAGAATTTCCCCTCATGCAGAAACTCTGGGTCGGATCTGTATTTGGTTCCGAGGCCACCTCACGAAAAGCAGGCACCCTGATCCTAATTAACAAATCCCTACCACACAAGATACTCTCCCATATGGCAGATGACCAAGGTCGGATGGTCTCGATACACATAGAAATTAACAAAACTAAATACATAATATCCAGCATCTATGCCCCCAATAACCCTAACAAAGCATTCTTTAAGGACTTGTCCACATTCCTATTAAAACACCCTGACACCCCCCACATTGTGGGAGGGGATTTTAATAGCCACATGTCCCTATCGGAAGACAAAACGTCCTCCAAGCCCCAAGCCACCACCCCACATTCCCCTCCAACTCTTTTATCTTCGGTCATTGACAGTTTAGGCTTAACCGACATTTGGAGGCTCCAACACCCATTAGACAAGGAGTTCACATTCTTCTCCCACCCACATAACGCCCTGACTAGAATCGACTACTTCTTTTGCACTAACTCCTTAGTCCCCAAAGTCACGGAATCCGTTATACATGAAATAGCCATTTCAGACCACGCGCCCACGTCCCTCAAAATCGCATTGGAACCCCCCGCCCACTCCACTCCCACCTGGAGATTCCCCTCCTTTCTTCAAGGCAACAAAGACTTTCACCAATTCCTTGAAACCGAATGGGATGAGTACGTTTCACACAATCACCCCCAGGCAGAAAACCCGACCCTATTCTGGGAGGCTAGTAAGGCCTTCCTCAGGGGAAGGATCATCTCCTATGCGACTGCCTTTAAAAAACGAGCCCTTTCCCTCTATCAGGAGGCGAGCTTCAAACTCAGGTCGGCCCAACAGGCTCTATGCCAAAACAACACCCCAGAAAACAGAACAGCCTGGCAAACAGCCAAACTCTCTTTTGATTCGTGGACTGCTGGTGCAGTGAGGGACAGATTATTGTTCAAAAATAATCTTTTACTTCTATAGGGAGAGGTTCCTGCTGGTGCTGTGAGGGACAGATTATTGTTCTAAAATCATCACCTAGTGCTATAAGGAGAGGTTCCTGCTGGTGCTGTGAGAGACAGATTATTGTTTTAAATCATCACATACCGCTAGAGGGAGAGGTTAGTGCTGGTGCTGTGACGGGCAGATTATTGTTCTAAAATCATCTCCTACTGTTATAGGGAAAGGTTACTGCTGGTGCTGTGAGGGCAGATTATTGTTCTAAAATCATCTCCTACTGCTATAGGGAGAGGTTCCTGCTTTTGATGTGAGGGACAGATTATTGTTCAAAAATAATCTTTTACTTCTATAGGGAGAGGTTCCTACTGGTGCTGTGAGGGACAGATTATTGTTCTAAAATCATCACCTAGTGCTATAGGGAGAGGTTCCTGCTGGTGCTGTGAGAGACAGATTATTGTTTTAAATCATCACAAACTGCTAGAGGGAGAGGTTAGTGCTGGTGCTGTGAGGGGCAGATTATTGTTATAAAATCGTCTCCTACTGTTATAGGGAGAGGTTACTGCTGGTGCTGTGAGGGCAGATTATTGTTCTAAAATCATCTCCTACTGATATAGGGAGAGGTTCCTGCTTTTGATGTGAGGGACAAATTATTGTTCTAAAATCATCTCCTAGTGCTATAGGGAGAAGTTCCTGCTGGAGCTGTGAGGGACAGATTATTGTTCTAAAATCATCTCCTACTGCTATAGGTAGAGGTTCCTGCTGGTGCTGTGAGGGGCAGATTATTGTTCTAATATCATCACATACTGCTAGAGGGAGAGGTTCCTGCTGCTCCTGTGAGGGACAGATTATTCTTCTAAATTCTTCTCATAATAGTGCTTTAGGAAAAGGTTCCTGCTGGTGCTGTGAGGGACAGATTATTGCTCTAAAATCATCCCCCACTGCTATAGGGAGAGGTTCCTGCTGGTGCTGTGAGGGCAGATTATTGTTCTAAATTCTTCACATACAGCTAAAGGGAGAGGTTCCTGCTGGTGCTGTTTGGGACAGATATTGTTCTAAAATTATCACATACTGCTAGAGAGAGAGGTTCCTACTGGTGCTGTGAGGGGCAGATTATTGTTCTAAAATCATCTCCTACTGCTATAGTGAGAGGTTCCTGCTGGTGCTGTGAGGGGCAGATTATTGTTCTAAATTCTTCACATACAGCAATAGGGAGATGTTCCTGCTGGTGCTGTGTGGGACAGATATTGTTCTAAAATCATCTCCTTGTGCTACAGGGACAGGATCCTGCTGGTGCTATAAGGGACAGGTTATTGATCTAAAATAATCTAATAGTGCTAGCAGGAGAGGTTCTTGCTGGTGCTTCGAGGGACAGATTATTGTTCTAAATTCATCTCCTACTGTCATAGGGAGAAGTTCCTGTTGGTGCTTTGAGGGACAGATTATTGTTCTAAAATCATCTCCTACCGCTATAGGGAGAGGTTCCTGCTGGTGCTGTGAGGGGCAGATTATTGTTCTAAAATCATCACATACTGCTAGAGGGAGAGGTTCCTGCTGCTCCTGTGAGGGACAGATTGTTGTTCTAAATTCTTCTCATAATAGTGCTATAGGAAAAGGTTCCTGCTGGTGCTGTGAGGGACAGATTATTGTTCTAAAATCATCTCCTACTGCTGTAGGGATAGGTTCCTGCTGGTGCTGCGAGGGGCAGATTATTGTTCTAAATTCTTCACATACAGCTAAAGGGAGAGGTTCCTGCTGGTGCTGTTTGGGACAGATATTGTTCTAAAATCATCTCAAGGTGCTATAGGGAGAGGTTCCTGCTGGTGCTGTAAGGGACAGGTTATTGTTCTAAAATCATCATCTAGTGCTATAGGGAGAGATTCCTACTGCTGCTGTTAGGGGCAGATTATTGTTCTAAAATCATCACATACTGCAAGAGGGAGAGGTTCCTGCTGGTGCTGCGAGGGGCAGATTATTGTTCTAAAATTATCACATACTGCTAGAGAGAGAGGATCCTACTGGTGCTGTGAGGGGCAGATTATTGTTCTAAAATCATCTCCTACTGCTATAGTGAGAGGTTCCTGCTGGTGCTGTGAGGGGCAGATTATTGTTCTAAATTCTTCACATACAGCAATAGGGAGAGGTTCCTGCTAGTGCTGTGTGGGACAGATATTGTTCTAAAATCATCTCCTTGTGCTACAGGGACAGGATCCTGCTGGTGCTATAAGGGGCAGTTTATTGATCTAAAATAATCTAATAGTGCTAGCGGGAGAGGTTCTTGCTGGTGCTTTGAGGGACAGATTAATATGCTAAAATCATCTCCTACCGCTATAGGGAGAGGTTCCTGCTGGTGCTGTGACGGGCAGATTATTGTTCTAATATCATCACATACTGCTAGAGGGAGAGGTTCCTGCTGCTCCTGTGAGGGACAGATTGTTGTTCTAAATTCTTCTCGTAATAGTGCTATAGGAAAAGGTTCCTGCTGGTGCTGTGAGGGACAGATTATTGTTCCAAAATCATCTCCCACTGCTATAGGGAGAGGTTCCTGCTGGTGCTGCGAGGGGCAGATTATTGTTCTAAATTCTTCACATACAGCTAAAGGGAGAGGTTCCTGCTGGTGCTGTTTGGGACAGATATTGTTCTAAAATCATCTCAAGGTGCTATAGGGAGAGGTTCCTGCTGGTGCTGTAAGGGACAGGTTATTGTTCTAAAATCATCATCTAGTGCTATAGGGAGAGATTCCTACTGCTGCTGTTAGGGGCAGATTATTGTTCTAAAATCATCACATACTGCAAGAGGGAGAGGTTCCTGCTGGTGCTGCGAGGGGCAGATTATTGTTCTAAAATTATCACATACTGCTAGAGAGAGAGGATCCTACTGGTGCTGTGAGGGGCAGATTATTGTTCTAAAATCATCTCCTACTGCTATAGTGAGAGGTTCCTGCTGGTGCTGTGAGGGGCAGATTATTGTTCTAAATTCTTCACATACAGCAATAGGGAGAGGTTCCTGCTAGTGCTGTGTGGGACAGATATTGTTCTAAAATCATCTCCTTGTGCTACAGGGACAGGATCCTGCTGGTGCTATAAGGGGCAGTTTATTGATCTAAAATAATCTAATAGTGCTAGCGGGAGAGGTTCTTGCTGGTGCTTTGAGGGACAGATTAATATGCTAAAATCATCTCCTACCGCTATAGGGAGAGGTTCCTGCTGGTGCTGTGACGGGCAGATTATTGTTCTAATATCATCACATACTGCTAGAGGGAGAGGTTCCTGCTGCTCCTGTGAGGGACAGATTGTTGTTCTAAATTCTTCTCGTAATAGTGCTATAGGAAAAGGTTCCTGCTGGTGCTGTGAGGGACAGATTATTGTTCCAAAATCATCTCCCACTGCTATAGGGAGAGGTTCCTGCTGGTGCTGCGAGGGGCAGATTATTGTTCTAAATTCTTCACATACAGCTAAAGGGAGAGGTTCCTGCTGGTGCTGTTTGGGACAGATATTGTTCTAAAATCATCTCAAAGTGCTATAGGGAGAGGTTCCTGCTGGTGCTGTAAGGGACAGGTTATTGTTCTAAAATCATCATCTAGTGCTATAGGGAGAGATTCCTACTGCTGCTGTTAGGGGCAGATTATTGTTCTAAAATCATCACATACTGCAAGAGGGAGAGGTTCCTGCTGGTGCTGTGAGGGGCAGATTATTGTTCTAAAATTATCACATACTGCTAGAGAGAGAGGATCCTACTGGTGCTGTGAGGGACAGATTATTGTTCTAAAATCATCTCCTACTGCTATAGTGAGAGGTTCCTGCTGGTGCTGTGAGGGGCAGATTATTGTTCTAAATTCTTCACATACAGCAATAGGGAGAGGTTCCTGCTAGTGCTGTGTGGGACAGATATTGTTCTAAAATCATCTCCTTGTGCTACAGGGACAAAATCCTGCTGGTGCTATAAGGTTATTGATCTAAAATAATCTAATAGTGCTAGCGGGAGTGGTTCTTGCTGGTGCTTAGAGGGACAGATTATTGTTCTAAAATCATCTCCTACTGCCATAGGGAGAAGTTCCTGTTGGTGCTTTGAGGGACAGATTATTGTTCTAAAATAATCTCCTAGTGCTAGAGGGACAGGTTACTGCTGGTGCTTTGAGGGACAGATTATTGTTCTAAAATCATCTCCTACTGCTATAGGGAGAGGTTCCTGCTGGTGCTGTGAGGGACAGATTATTGTTCTAAAATCATCGCCTAGTGTAGAGGGAGAGGTTCCTGATGATGCTGTGAGGAACAGATTATTGTTCTAAAATAATCTCCTAGTGCTATAGGGAGAGGTTCCTGCTGGTGCTGTGAGGGACAGATTATTGTTCTAAAATCATCACATACTGCTAGAGGGAGTGGTTACTGCTGGTGCAGTGAGGGACAGATTATTGTTCAAAAATAATCTTTTACTTCTATAGGGAGAGGTTCCTGCTGGTGCTGTGAGGGACAGATTATTGTTCTAAAATAATCACCTAGTGCTATAGGGAGAGGTTCCTGCTGGTGCTGTGAGAGACAGATTATTGTTTTAAATCATCACATACC
The DNA here is from genome assembly GCA_018402905.1 of Glandirana rugosa. Classification (NCBI taxonomy): domain Eukaryota; kingdom Metazoa; phylum Chordata; class Amphibia; order Anura; family Ranidae; genus Glandirana; species Glandirana rugosa. The sequence goes on along the minus strand of BLSH010297297.1, from coordinate 335,786 downwards.
GCTAGAGGGAGAGGTTAGTGCTGGTGCTGTGAGGGGCAGATTATTGTTCTAAAATCATCTCCTACTGTTATAGGGAGAGGTTACTGCTGGTGCTGTGAGGGCAGATTATTGTTCTAAAATCATGTCCTACTGCTATAGGGAGAGGTTCCTGCTTTTGATGTGAGGGACAGATTATTGTTTAAAATCATCTCCTACTGTTATAGGGAGGGCTTCCTGCTGGTGCTGTGAGGGGAAAATTATTGTTCTACAATCATCTCCTAGTGCTATAGGTAGAGGTTCCTGCTGGTGCTGTGAGGGTCAGATTATTGTTCTAAAATAATCTCCTAGTGCTATAGAGAGAGGTTCCTGCTGGTGCTGCGAGGGGCAGATTATTGTTCTAAAATTATCACATACTGCTAGAGAGAGAGATTCCTGCTGGTGCTGTGAGGGGCAGATTATTGTTCTAAAATCATCTCCTACTTGTTAGTGAGAGGTTCCTGCTGGTGCTGTGAGGGACAGATTATTGTTCTAAATTCTTCACATACAGCTATAGGGAGAGGTTCCTGCTGGTGCTGTGTGGGACAGATATTGTTCTAAAATAATCTCCTAGTGCTATAGGGACAGGATCCTGCTGGTGCTATAAGGGACAGGTTATTGATCTAAAATAATCTCCTACTGCTAAAGGGAGAGGTTACTGCTGGTGCTTTGAGGTACAGATTATTGTTCTAAAATCATCTCCTACTGCTATAGGGAGAGGTTCCTGCTGGTGCTGTGAGGGACAGATTATTGTTCTAAAATAATCTCCTAGTGCTATAGGGAGAAGTTCATGCTGGTGCTGTGAGGGACAGATTATTGTTCTAAAATAATCACCTAGTGCTATAGGGAGAAGTTCCTGCTGATGCTGTGAGGAAAAGATTATTGTTCTAAAATCATCTCCTAGTGCTATAGGGAGAAGTTCCTGCTGGTGCTGTGAGGGACAGATTGTTCTAAAATAATCACAAACTGCTAGAGGGAAAGGTTACTGCTGGTGCAGTGAGGGACAGATTATTGTTCAAACATAATCTTTACTGCTATAGGGAGAGGTTCCTGCTGGTGCTGTAAGGGACAGATTATTGTTCTAAAATAATCTCCTAGTGCTATTGAGAGAGGTTCCTGCTGGTGCTGCGAGGGGCAGATTATTGTTCTAAAATGATCACATACTGCTAGAGAGAGAGGTTCCTGCTGGTGCTGTGAGGGGCAGATTATTGTTCTAAAATCATCTCCTACTGCTTAGTGAGAGGTTCCTGCTGGTGCTGTGAGGGACAGATTATTGTTCTAAATTCTTCACATACAGCTATAGGGAGAGGTTCCTAGTGGTGCTGTGTGGGACAGATATTGTTCTAAAATAATCTCCTAGTGCTATAGGGACAGGATCCTGCTGGTGCTATAAGGGACAGGTTATTGATCTAAAATAATCTCCTACTTCTAGAGGGAGAGGTTACAGCTGGTGCTTTGAGGTACAGATTATTGTTCTAAAATCATCTCCTACTGCTATAGGGAGAGGTTCCTGCTGGTGCTGTGAGGGACAGATTATTGTTCTAAAATAATCTCCTAGTGCTATAGGGAGAAGTTCATGCTGGTGCTGTGAGGGACAGATTATTGTTCTAAAATAATCACCTAGTGCTATAGGGAGAGGTTCCTGCTGATGCTGTGAGGAAAAGATTATTGTTCTAAAATCATCTCCTAGTGCTATAGGGAGAGGTTCCTGCTGGTGCTGTGAGGGACAGATTGTTCTAAAATAATCACAAACTGCTAGAGGGAAAGGTTACTGCTCATGCAGTGAGGGACAGATTATTGTTCAAAAATAATCTTTACTGCTATAGGGAGAGGTTCCTGCTGGTGCTGTAATGGACAGATTATTGTTCTAAAATCATCACCTAGTGCTATAGGGAGAGGTTTCTACTGGTGCTGTGAGAGACAGATTATTGTTTTAAATCATCACATACTGCTAGAAGGAGAGGTTAGTGCTGGTGCTGTGAGGGACAAATTATTGTTCTAAAATCATCTCCTAGTGCTATAGGGAGAATTTCCTGCCGGTGCTGTGAGGGACAGATTATTGTTCTAAAATAATCTCCTAGTGCTACAGGGAGAGGTTACTGCTGGTGCTTTGAAGGACAGATTATTGTTCTAAAATCCTCTTCTACAGCTATAGGGAGAGGTTTCTGCTGGTGCTGTGAGGGACAAATTATTGTTCTAAAATAATCTCCTAGTGCTATAGAGAGAGGTTCCTGCTGGTGCTGTGAGGGGCAGATTATTGTTCTAAAATATTCACATACTAATAGAGGGAGAGGTTCCTGCTGGTGCTGTGAGGGTCAGATTATTGTTCTAAAATCATCACACACTGCTCTAGGGAGAGGTTCCTGCTGGTGCTGTGTAGTGCAGATTATTGTTCTAATATTATCACATATTACTAGAGGGAGAGGTTCCTGCTGGTGCTGTGTGGGACAGATATCGTTCTAAAATCATCTCAGAGTGCTATAGGGAGAGGTTCCTGCTTGTGCTGTAAGGGACAGGTTATTGTTCTAAATTCATCTCCTAGTGCTATAGAGAGAGGTTCCTGCTGGTGCTGTGGGGGACAGATTATTGTTCTAAAATAATCACCTAGTGCTATAGGGAGAGGTTCCTGCTGATGCTGTGAGGAAAAGATTATTGTTCTAAAATCATCTCCTAGTGCTATAGGGAGAGGTTCCTGCTTGTGCTGTGAGGGACAGATTGTTCTAAAATAATCACAAACTGCTAGAGGGAGAGGTTACTGCTGGTGCAGTGAGGGACAGATTATTGTTCAAAAATAATCTTTACTGCTATAGGGAGAGGTTCCTGCTGGTGCTGTGTGGGACAGATATTGTTCTAAAATAATCTCCTAGTGCTATAGGGTCAGGATCCTGCTGGTGCTATAAGGGACAGGTTATTGATCTAAAATAATCTCCTACTGCTGGAGGGAGAGGTTACTGCTGGTGCTTTGAGGTACAGATTATTGTTCTAAAATCATCTCCTACTGCTATAGGGAGAGGTTCCTGCTGGTGCTGTGAGGCACAGGTTATTGTTCTAAAATAATCTCCTAGTGCTATAGGGAGAAGTTCATGCTGGTGCTGTGAGGGACAGATTATTGTTCTAAAATAATCACCTAGTGCTATAGGGAGAAGTTCCTGCTGATGCTGTGAGGAAAAGATTATTGTTCTAAAATCATCTCCTAGTGCTATAGGGAGAGGTTCCTGCTGGTGCTGTGAGGGACAGATTGTTCTAAAATAATCACAAACTGCTAGAGGGAAAGGTTACTGCTGGTGCAGTGAGGGACAGATTATTGTTCAAAAATAATCTTTACTGCTATAGGGAGAGGTTCCTGCTGGTGCTGTAATGGACAGATTATTGTTCTAAAATCATCACCTAGTGCTATAGGGAGAGGTTTCTGCTGGTGCTGTGAGAGACAGATTATTGTTTTAAATCATCACATACTGCTAGAAGGAGAGGTTAGTGCTGGTGCTGTGAGGGACAAATTATTGTTCTAAAATCATCTCCTAGTGCTATAGGGAGAATTTCCTGTCGGTGCTGTGAGGGACAGATTATTGTTCTAAAATAATCTCCTAGTGCTACAGGGAGAGGTTACTGCTGGTGCTTTGAAGGACAGATTATTGTTCTAAAATCATCTTATACAGCTATAGGGAGAGGTTTCTGCTGGTGCTGTGAGGGACAAATTATTGTTCTAAAATAATCTCCTAGTGCTATAGAGAGAGGTTCCTGCTGGTGCTGTGGGGGACAGATTATTGTTCTAAAATCATCTCCTACTGCTATAGGGAGAGGTTCCTGCTGGTGCTGTGAGGGGCAGATTATTGTTCTAAAATAATCACATACTAATAGAGGGAGAGGTTCCTGCTGGTGCTGTGAGGGTCAGATTATTGTTCTAAAATCATCACACACTGCTCTAGGGAGAGGTTCCTGCTGGTGCTGTGTAGTGCAGATTATTGTTCTAATATTATCACATATTACTAGAGGGAGAGGTTCCTGCTGGTGCTGTGTGGAACAGATATCGTTCTAAAATCATCTCAGAGTGCTATAGGGAGAGGTTCCTGCTTGTGCTGTAAGGGACAGGTTATTGTTCTAAATTCATCTCCTAGTGCTATAGGGAGAGGTTCCTACTGCTGCTGTTAGGGGTAGATTATTGTTCTAAAATCATCACATACTGCAAGAGGGAGAGGATCCTGCTTTTGTTTTGATGGGCAGATTATTGTTCTAAAATTATCACATACTGCTAAAGGGAGAGGTTCCTGCTGCTCCTGTGAAGGACAGATTATTTTTCCAAAATAATCTCATAATAGTGCTATAGGGAGAGGTTCCTGCCTGTGCTTTGAGGGACTGATTATTGTTCCAAAATTATCTCCTACTGCCATAGGGAGAGGTTCCTGCTGGCGCTGTGAGGGACAGATTATTTTTCTAAAATTCATCTCCCAGTGCTATAGGGAGAGGTTCCTGCTGGTGCTGTGTGGGCCAGATATTGTTCTAAAATCATCTCCTAGTGCTATAGGGAGAGTTTCCTACTGCTGCTGTTATGGGTAGATTATTGTTCTAAAATCATCACATACTGCAAGATGGAGAGGATCATGATTTTGCTGTGAGGGGCAGATTATTGTTCTAAAATTATCACATACTGCTAGAGGGAGGGGTTCCTGCTGGTGCTGTGAGGGGCAGATTATTGTTCTAAATTCTTCACATACAGCTATAGGGAGAGGTTCCTGCTGGTGCTGTAAGGGGCAGGTTATTGTTCTAAAATCATCTCCTAGTGCTATAGGGAGAGGATCCTGCTGGTGCTGTGAGGGACAGATTATTGTTCTAAAATCATCACATACTGCTAGAGCGAGAGGTTCCTGCTGGTGCTGTGAGGGACAGAATTTTGTACTAAAATCATCTTATCATAGTGCTACAGGGAGAGGTTCCTGCTGCTGCTGTGAAGGACAGATTATTGTTCTAAAATTATCTCATCATGGTCCTACAGGGGGAGGTTCCTGCTGCTCCTGTGAGGGACAGATTATTGTTCTAAAACCATCACATACTGCTAGAGGGAGAGGTTCCTGATGCTACTGTGAGGGACATATTATTGTTCTAAAATCATCACTTACTGCTAGAGGTAAAGGTTCCTGCTGCTACTTTGAAGGTCAGATCATTGTTCTAAAATCCTCACATACTACTAGAGGGAGAGATTCCTGCTGCTCCTGTGAGGGACAGATTATTGTTCTAAAAACATCTCATCATAGTGCTTTAGGGAGAGGTTCCTGCTGGTGCTGTGAGGGACAGATTATTGTTCTAAAATCATCTCCTACTGCTAGGGGGAGAGGTTCCTGCTGGTGCAGTGAGGGACAGATTATTGTTCTAAAATCATCTCATCATACTGCTACAGGGAGATGTTCCTGCTGGTGCTGTGAGGGACAGATTATTGTTCTAAAATGATCACATTCTGCTAGAGGGAGAGGTTCCAGCTGGTGCTGTGAGGGACAGATTATTGTTCTAAAATCATCTCATCATAATGCAATAGAGAGAGGTTCCTGCTGGTGTTGTGAGGGACAGATTATTGTTCTAAAATCATCACTTTTTGCTAGAGGGAGAGGCTCCTGCTGCTCCTGTGAGGGACAGATTATTGTTCTAAAATCATCTTATCATAGTGCTACAGGGAGAGGTTCCTGCTGCTCTTGTGAGGGACAGCTTATTGTTCTAAAATCATATCATACTGGTGTAGGGAGACATTCCTGCTGGTGCTGTGAGGGACAGATTATTATTCTAAAATCATTTCCTACTGCTAGAGAGCGAGGTTCCTGCTGGTGCTGTGAAGGACAGATTATTGTTCTAAAATCATCTTATCATAGTGCTACAGGGAGAGGTTCCTGCTGCTCCTGTGAGGGACAGATAATTGTTCTAAAATCATCACATACTGCTGGAGGGAGAGGTTCCTGCTGGTGCTGTGAGGGACAGATTTTTGTACTAAAATCATCTCATCATAGTGCTACAGGGAGAGGTTCCTGTTGCTCCTCTGAGGGACAGATTATTGTTCTAAAATAATCTCATCATGGTGCTACAGGGAGACATTACTGCTGCTCCTGTGAGGGACAGATTATATATCTAAAATCATCACATACTGCTAGAGGGAGAGGTTCCTGATGGTGCTATGAGGGACAGATTATTGTTCTAAAATAATCACATCCTGCTAGAGGGAGAGGTTCCTGCTGGTGCTGTGAGGGACAGATTTTTGCTCTAAAACCATTTTCTACTGTTAGAGGGAGAGGTTCCTGCTGCTCCTGTGAGGGACAGATTACTGTTCTAAAATCATCACATACTGCTAGAAGGGGAGGTTCTTGCTGGTGCTGTGAGGGGCATATTATTGTTCTAATATCATCTCACTATAGTGCTACATCGAGAGGTTTCTGCTGCTCCTGAAAGGGACAGATACTTGTTCTAAAATCATCACATACTGCTAGAGGGAGAGGTTCCTGCTGGTGCTGTGAGGGACAGATTTTTGTACTAAAATCATCTCATCATAGTGCTACAGGGAGAGGTTCCTGTTGCTCCTCTGAGGGACAGATTATTGTTCTAAAATAATCTCATCATAGTGCTACAGGGAGATGTTACTGCTGCTCCTGTGAGGGACAGATTATATATCTAAAATCATCACATACTGCTAGAGGGAGAGGTTCCTGCTGGTGCTGTGAGGGACAGATTATTGTTCTAAAATCATCTCCTACTGCTAGGGGGAGAGGTTCCTGCTGGTGCAGTGAGGGACAGATTATTGTTCTAAAATCATCTCATCATACTGCTACAGGGAGAGGTTCCTGCTGCTCCTGTGAGGGACAATTTTTTATTCTAAAATCATATCATACTGGTATAAGGAGACGTTCCTGCTGCTCCAGTGAGGGACAGATTATTGTTCTAAAATCATCACATATTGCTAGAGGGAGAAGTTCCTGCTGCTCCTGTGAGGGACAGATTATTTTTCTAAAATCATCTCATCATGCTGCTACATGGAGAGGTTCCTGCTGCTCCTGTAAGTGACAGATTTTTGTTCTAAAACCATCACATACTGCTAGAGGGAGAGGTTCCTGCTGTTCATGTGAGGTACAGATTATTGTTCTAAAATCATCTCATCATATTGATACAGGGAGAGGTTCCTTCTGCTCCTGTGAGGGACAGATTTTTGTTCTAAAATCATCACTTACTGCTAGAGGGAAAGGTTCCTGCTGCTCCTATGAGAGACAGATTATTGTTCTAAAATCATCACATACTGCTAGAGAGAGAGGATCCTTCTGGTGCTGTGAGAGATAGATTTTTGTACTATAATCATCTCTTCATAGTGCTACAGGGGAGAGGTTCCTGCTGCTCCTGTGAGGGACAGATTATTGTTCTAAAATCATCTCATCATGGTCCTACAGGGAGAGGTTCCTGCTGCTCCTGTAAGGGACAGATTATTGTTCTAAAACCATCTCATCATAGTGATACAGGGAGAGGTTCCTTCTGCTCCTGTGAGCGACATATTATTGTTCTAAAATCATCACTTACTGTTAGAGGTAAAGGTTCCTGCTGCTCCTTTGAAGGACATATTTTTGTACTAAAGTCATCACATACTGCTAGAGGGAGAGATTCCTGCTGCTCCGGTGAGGGACAGATTATTGTTCTAAAATCATCTCATCATAGTGCTATAGGGAGAGGTTCCTGCTGGTGCTGTGAGGGACAGATTATTGTTCTAAAATCATCACCTACTCCTAGAGGGAGAGGTTCCTGCTGGTGCTGTGAGGGACAGATTATTGTTCCAAAATCATCTCATCATAATGCAATAGAGTGAGGTTCCTGCTGGTGCTGTGAGGGACAGATTATTGTTCTAAAATCATCACATTATGCTAGAGGGAGAGGTTCCTGATGGTGCTGTGAGGGACAGATTATTGTTCTAAAATCATCTCATCATTGTGATACAGGGAGAGGTTCCTGCTGCTCCTATGAGGGACAGATTATTGTTTAAAATCATCACTTTTTGCTAGAGGGAGAGGTTCCTGCTGCTCCTGTGAGGGACAGATTATTGTTCTAAGATAATCTTCTCGAGCTATAGGGAGAAGTTCCTGCTGGTGCTGTGAGGGACAGATTATTGTTCTAAAATAATCTCCTCGTGCTATAGAGAGAGGTTTCTGCTGGTGCTGTGAGGGACAGATTATTGTTCTAAAATCATCTCCTACTGCTATAGGGAGAGGTTCCTGCTGGTGCTGTGAGGGTCATATTATTGTTCTAAAATCATCACACACTGCTCTACTGAGAGTTTCCTGCTGGTGCTGTGAAGGGCAGATTATTGTTCTAATATTATCACATACTGCTAGAGGGAGAGGTTCCTGCTGCTCCTGTGAAGGACAGATTATTGTTCTAAAATCATCTCATAATAGGGCTATAGGGAGAGGTTCCTGATGGTGCTGTGAGGGACAGATTATTGTTCTAAAATCATCTCATGCTGCCATAGGGAGATTTTCCTGCTGGTGCTGTGAGGGGCAGATTATTGTTCTAAATTCTTCACATACAACTATAGGGAGAGGTTCCTGCTGGTGCTGTGTGGGACAGGTATTGTTTTAAAATTATCTCAGAGTGCTATAGGGAGAGATTCCTGCTGGTGCTGTAAGGGACAGGTTATTGTTCTAAATTCATCTCCTAGTGCTATAGGGAGAGGTTCCTACTGCTGCTGTTAGGGGTAGATTATTTTTCTAAAATCATCACATACTGCAAGAGGGAGAGGATCCTGCTTTTGCTATGAGGGGCAGATTATTGTTCTAAAATTATCACAAACTGCTAGAGTGAGAGGTTCCTGCTGGTGCTGTGAGGGTCAGATTATTGTTCTAAAATCATCACACACTGCTATAGAGAGAGGTTTCTGCTGGTGCTGTGTGGGACAGATTATTGGTCTAAAATCATCTCCTACTGCTATAGGGAGAGGTTCCTGCTGTTGCTGTGAGGGGCAGATTATTGTTCTAAAATTATCACATACTGCTAGAGGGAGAGGTTCCTGCTGGTGCTGTGAGGGTCAGATTATTGTTCTAAAATCATCACACACTGCTGTAGGGAGAGGTTCCTGCTGGTGCTGTGAGGTGCAGATTATTGTTCTAATATTATCACATACTGCTAGAGGGAGAGGTTCCTGCTGCTCCTGTGAAGGACAGATTATTGTTCTAAAATCATCTCATAATAGTGGTATAGGGAGAGGTTCCTGCTGGTGCTGTGAGGGACAGATTATTGTTCTAAAATTATCTCCTACAGCCATAGGGAGAGGTCCCTGCCTCACTGTGAGGGACTTATTATTTTTCTAAAATTCAACTCCCAGTGCTATATGGAGAGGTTCCTGCTGGTGCTGTGTGGGACAGATATTGTTCTAAAATCATCTCAGAGTGCTATAGGGAGAGGTTCCTACTGCTGCTGTTATGGATAGATTATTGTCCTAAAACATCACATACTGCAAGAGGGAGAGGATCCTGCTTTTGCTGTGAGGGGCAGATTATTGTTCTAAAACTATCACATACTGCTAGAGGGAGAGGTTCCTGCTGGTGCTGTGAGGGGCAGATTATTGTTCTAAATTCTTCACATACAGCTATAGGGAGAGGTTCCTGCTGGTGCTGTGTGGGACAGATATTGTTCTAAAATCATCTCCTAGTGCTATAGGGAGAGGTTCCTGCTGGTGCTGTAAGGGGAAGGTTATTGTTCTAAAATTATCTCCTAGTGCTTTAGGGAGAGGATCCTGCTGGTGCTGTGAGGGACAGATTATTGTTCTAAAATCATCACATACTGCTAGAGTGAGAGGTTCCTGCTGGTGCTGTGAGGGACAGAATTTTGTACTAAAATCATCTTATCATAGTGCTACAGGGAGAGGTTCCTGCTGCTGCTTTGAAGGACAGATTATTGTTCTAAAATCATCTCATCATGGTCATAAGGGAGAGGTTCCTGCTGCTCCTGTGAGGGACAGATTATTGTTCTAAAACCATCACATACTGCTAGAGGGAGAGGTTCCTGCTGCTACTGTGAGGGACAGATTATTGTTCTAAAATCATCTCATTATAGTGATACAGGGAGAGGCTCCTTCTGCTCCTGTGAGGGACATATTATTGTTCTAAAATCATCACTTACTGTTAGAGGGAGAGATTCCTTCTGCTCCTGTGAGGGACAGATTATTGTTCTAAAAACATCTCATCATAGTGCTTTAGGGAGAGGTTCCTGCTGGTGCTGTGAGAAACAGATTATTGTTCTAAAATCATCTCCTACTGCTAGGGGGAGAGGTTCCTGCTGGTGCAGTGAGGGACAGATTATTGTTCTAAAATCATCTCATCATACTGCTACAGGGAGAGGTTCCTGCTGCTCCAGTGAGGGACAATTTATTATTCTAAAATCATATCATACTGGTATAAGGAGACGTTCCTGCTGCTCCAGTGAGGGACAGATTATTGTTCTAAAATCATCACATATTGCTAGAGAATCTTGTTATTAGACATGGAGTGTCCTCGTCGTCCTTGGAGAGGGAGATCGTCATACACTACCAAAATCTTGTTTTTAGACAGTGAGTGTCCTCGTCGCCCTTGGAGAGGTACATCGTAGTACTACTCTACTAAAATCTTTTTATTAGACAGGTAGTGTCGTGGTCGTCCTTGGAGAGGGATATCGTATTACTACTCTACTAAAATCTTTTTATTAGACAGGGAGTGTCCTCGTCGTCCTTGAAGAGGGAGATCGTTATACACTACTAAAATCTTGTTATTAGACAGGGAGTGACCTCGTCGTCCTTGCAGAGGAATATGGTCATACTATACTAAAATCTTATTATTTAACAGGGAGTGACCTCGTCGTCCTTG
>BLSH010297297.1:265531-301627 GCA_018402905.1 Glandirana rugosa | reverse complement strand
ACCTGAATCATCATCATCAAAGTGCTATAGGGAGAGGTTCCTGCTGGTGCTATGAGGGACAGATTATTGTTCTAAAATCATCTCCTACTGCTAGAGGGAGAGGTTCCTGCTGGTGCTCTGAGGGGCAGATTATTGTTCTAAAATAATCACATTCTGCTAGAGGGAGAGGTTCCTGCTGGTGCTGTGAGGGACAGATTATTGTTCTAAAATCATCTCATCATAGTGCTACAGGGAGAGGTTCCTGCTGCTCGTGTGAGGGACAGATTATTGTTCTAAAATCATCTCATCATAGTGTTACAGGGAGAGGTTCCTACTGGTGCTGTGAGGGTCAGATTATTGTTCTAAAATCATCTCCTAGTGCTATAGGGAGAGGTTCCTGCTGGTGCTGTGAAGGAAAGATTATTGTTCTAAAATCATCACATACTGCTCGAAGGAGAGGTTCCTGCTGGTACTGTGAGGGACAGATTATTGTTCTAAAATCATCTCCTAGAGCTATAGGGAGAGGTTCCTTCTGGTGTTGTGAGGGACAGATTATTGTTCTAAAATCATCTCCTAGTACTATAGGGAGAGGTTCCTGCTGGTGCTGTGAGGGACAGATTAATATTCTAAAATCATCACATACTGCTAGAAGGAGAGGTTCCTGCTGGTGCTGTGAGGGACAGATTATTGTTCTAAAATCATCTCCTACTGATATAGGGAGAGGTTCCTGCTGCTCCTGTGAGGGACAGATTATTGTTCTAAAACCATCACATGCTGCTAGAGGGAGAGGTTCCTGCTGGTGCTGTGAGGGACAGATTATTGTTCTAAAATCATCTCATCATAGTGCTACATGGATAGGTTCCTGCTGCTCCTGTGAGGGACAAATTATTGTTCTAAAATCATCACATACTGCTAGATGAAGAGGTACCTGCTGCTCCTGTGAGGGACAGATTATTGTTCTAAAATCATCACATACTGCTAGTGGGAGAGATTCCTGCTGCTCCTGTGAGGGACAGATTATTGTTCTAAAATCATCTCATCATAATGCTATAGGGAGAGGTTTCTGCTGGTGCTGTGGGGGACAGATTATTGTTCTAAAATCATCTCATCATAGTGCTATAGGGAGAGGTTCCTGCTGGTGCTTTGAGGGACAGATTGTTGTTCTAAAATCATCTCCTACTGCTAGAGGGAGAGGTTCCTGCTGGTGCTGTGAGGGACAGATTATTGTTCTAAAATCATCTCATCATAGTGCTACAGGGAGTGGTACCTGCTGGTCCTGTGAGGGACAGTTTATTGTTCTAAAATCATATCATACTGGTGTAGGGAGATGTTCCTGCTGGTGCTGTGAGGGACAGATTATTGTTCTAAAATCATCTCCTACTGCTAGAGGGAGAGGTTCATGCTGATGCTGTGAGGGACAGATTATTATTCTAAAATTATCACATACGACTAGAGGGAGAGGTTCCTGCTGATGCTGTGAGGGACAGATTATTGTTCTAAAATCATCTCATCATAGTGCTACAGGGAGAGGTTCCTGCTGCTCCTGTGAGGGACAGCTGATCGTTCTAAAATCATATCATACTGGTGTAGGGTGACATTCCTGCTGGTGCTGTGAGTTACAGATTATTGTTCTAAAATCATCACATACTGCTAGAGGGAGAGGTTCCTGCTGGTGCTGTGAGGGACAGATTATTGTTCTAAAATCATCTCATCATAGTGCTACAGGGAGAGGTTCCCGCTGGTGCTGTGAGGGACAGATTATTGTTCTAAAATCATCTCATCATTGTGCTACAGGGAGAGGTTCCTGCTGGTCCTGTGAGGGACAGTATATTGTTCTAAAATCATCACATACTGCTAGAGGGAGAGGTTCCTGCTGCTCCTGTGAGAGACAGATTATTGTTCTAAAATCATCACATACTGCTAGAGGGAGAGGTTCCTGCTGCTCCTGTGAGGGACAGATTATTGTTCTAAAATCTTCTCATCATAGTGCTATAGGGAGAGGTTCCTGCTGCTCCTGTGAGTGACAGATTATTGTTCTAAAATCATCACATACTGCTAGAGGGAGAGGTTCCTGCTGGTGCTGTGAGGGACATATTTTTGTACTAAAATCATCTAACCATAGTGCTACAGGGAGAGGTTCCTGTTGCTCCTGTGAGGGACAGATTATTTTTCTAAAATCATCTCATCATAGTGCTATAGGGACAGGTTCCTGCTTTTGCTGTGAGGCACAGATTGTTCTAAAATCATCTCATCATAGTACTATAGAGAGAGTTTCCTGCTGGTGCTTTGATGGACAGATTTTTGCTCTAAAATCATCTCCTACTGTTAGAGGGAGAGGTTCCTGCTTCTCCTGTGAGGGACAGATTATTGTTCTAAAATCATCACATACTGTTAGAGGGGGAGGTTCCTGCTGGTGCTGTGAGGGACAGATTATTGTTCTAAAATCATCTCATCATAGTGCTATAGGGAGAGGTTCCTGCTGCTCCTGTGAGGGACAGATTATTGTTCTAAAATCATCTCATCATGGTGCTATAGGGAGAGGTTCCTGCTGCTCCTGTGAGGGACAGATTATTGTTCTAAAACCATCACATACTGCAATAGGGAGAGCTTCCTGCTGGTGCTGTGAGGGACAGATTATTGTTCTAAAATCATCTCATCATAGTGCTACATGGAGAGGTTCCTGCTGCTCCTGTGAGGGACAAATTATTGTTCTAAAATCATCACATACTGCTAGATGGAGAGGTACCTGCTGCTCCTGTGAGGGACAGATTATTGTTCTAAAATCATCACATACTGCTAGAGGGAGAGATTCCTGCTGCTCCTGTGAGGGACAGATTATTGTTCTAAAATCATCTCATCATAATGCTATAGGGAGAGGTTTCTGCTGGTGCTGTGGGGGACAGATTATTGTTCTAAAATCATCTCATCATAGTGCTATAGGGAGAGGTTCCTGCTGGTGCTTTGAGGGACAGATTGTTGTTCTAAAATCATCTCCAACTGCTAGAGGGAGAGGTTCCTGCTAGTGCTGTGAGGGACAGATTATTGTTCTAAAATCATCTCATCATTGTGCTACAGGGAGTGGTACCTGCTGGTCCTGTGAGGGACAGTTTATTGTTCTAAAATCATATCATACTGGTGTAGGGAGATGTTCCTGCTGGTGCTGTGAGGGACAGATTATTGTTCTAAAATCATCTCCTACTGCTAGAGGGAGAGGTTCCTGCTGGTGCTGTGAGGCACAGATTATTGTTCTAAAATCATCTCATCATAGTGCTACAGGGAGAGGTTCCTGCTGTTGCTGTGAGGGACAGATTATTGTTCTAAAATCATCTCATCATAGTGCTACAGGGAAAGGTTCCTGCTACTCCTGTGTGGGACAGCTTATTGTTTTAAAATCATATCACACTGGTGTAGGTAGAGGTTTCTGCTGCTAGTGTGAGCGTTGCATTTCTTGCACAATATTAAAAAGTGCAGAATGAGGAGAGCGTCAAACAAGGGACATGATCGTGGTCGTGGTGCTGCTGGTGCTGCTGATGTTGGTGGTGTTGGTGAAGTTCCTGTTGCAAGGAGAGGACGTGGTCGATTTGTGCCAGCTACACGTACAAGTGAAAGACCTTCTTCAGGTGCGAGTAGCCGACATGACCTTCAACGTTATATGGTAGGCCCGAATGCCGCTCAACGAATGGTGAGGCCATAGCAAGTACAAGTCATTCGAGTGATGTGTGCAGTTTGGAGGAAGAGGTGGTGGTCACACAGAGGCACCAGCACAGCAAAAGAGGAAGCAGGTTGCAAAAGCGGAGCGAGTGTCCCCTAGACAGTATGCCTGCTACTACCCACTTCACCCAGGGACCTAGCACACCAAAGGCAGCTCAAAGGCGTTCTCCGGCGTGGCAGTTCTTCAGACAATGTTTTGACGGCAAGACACGAGTGGTTTGCACGCTGTGCAATGAGAGCCTGAAGCGAGGCATAAAGGTTCTAAACCTGAGCACAACCTGCATGGCCAGGCATCTAAATTCAAAGCACAAGCTGCAGTGGAATAAGTATCTTATAATCCAAGAAAGGTCTCGGCCTACTCCTGCTTCCTCTTCTGCTGCTGCCTCGGCCTCTTCCTCCTCCTCTACAGTGCCAGTGTCACCTGCCACCCAGCAAACAGACGATGTGACAGCAACCACCTTGTCCGCCACCGTCCCCAAGCATTTCCACACGGTACCATGGAAGCTTACAGCTCACCATTTCCCAAACACTGGAGAGAAAGAGGAAGTACCCCCCCACCCACCCGTAATCCTGGCCCTGAATGCCAGCATTTCAAAATTCCTGGCCTTTGAAATGCTGTCATTCCATCTGGTGGACACGGACAGTTTTAAAAACCTGATGGAGGTGGCTGTCCCACAGTACGTGGTTCCCATCCGCTACTACTTTTCCAGGCAAGCCATCCCTTCCCTGCACAAACAAGTCGGGGACCAGATCAAGTGTGCACTGTGCAATGCCATCTGTGTCAAGTTCCACATAACCACTGATACGTGGACCAGTAAGCACGGGCAGGGACGCTATATCTCGCTAACTGCACACTGGGGAAATGTAGTGCCGGGTGGGCCTGAGGCGGATAGCCATTCGGCGCATGCCCTTCCGCCACCGAGGATTGCAGGGCCCTTCTCTTTGCCTCCTCCTCCTACTGCGCTTCCTCCTCCTCTACCACCTCCTCATCCACTCAGCATAACACCTTCACCACCAACTTCAGCACTTTCAGGGGGAAACGACAGCAGGCTGTTTTAAAACTGATATGTTTGGGGGATAAACCCCACACTGTGCAGCAGCTGTGGATGGGCATTGAACAACAGACCGATGAGTGGTTGTTGCCACTGAGCCTCAAGCCCAGCCTGGTGGTGTGTGATAATGGGCGAAATATCGTAGCAGCTCTGGGCCTAGCCGGTTTGATGCACATCCCTTGCCTGGCGCATGTGCTGAATTTGGTGGCGCAGAAATTTCTAAAAAACTACCCGGATATGTCAGAGCTGCTGCATAAAGTGCGGGCCGTCTGTGCACGCTTTCAGCGTTCTCACCCTGCTGCTGCTTGCCTGTCTGCGCTGCAGCGGAACATCGACCTTCCCGCTCCTATGCGATGTGCCCACAAGGTCGAACTCCGCCTTGCACATGCTGGAGAGACTGTGCGATCAGCAGAAAGCAATAGTGGAGTTTCAGCTGCAGCACACACGGGCCAGTCGCTCTGCGGAACAGCACCACTTCACCATCAACGAGTGGGCCTCCATGCGTGACCTGTGTACCATATTGCGGTGTTTTGAGTACTCCACCAACATGGCCAGTGCCAATGATGCTGTTCTCAGCGTTACTATCCCACTTCTATGTCTCCTTGAAAAAACACTTCGGGCGATGATGGAAGAGGATGTAGCGGAGGAGGAAGAGGGGTCATTTCCACGGTTATCAGGCCAGTCATTCACAAGTGGCTCAGAGGATGGGTTCCTGCACCAGCATTGGCCAGGTAAAAAAATTTCAAGCCAGGGCACAGTTCTGGAGGATGAGGAGGACAAGGAAATTGATGTGGAGGAGGAGGAATGGTGTTCACAGCAGGGTGGCACCCAACGCAGCTCCTGGGCATCACTGGAGTGTGGCTGGGGGCTTACGGAGGACACAGATGATACACCTTCCACAGAGGACAGCTTGTCTTTGCCTCTGGGCAGCCTGGCACACATGAGCGATGACATGCTGCAGTGCCTGCTCAACGACAGCCGAGTTGCCCACATTGTAACTTGTTCTGATTACTGGGTGGCCACCCTGATGGATCCCTGTTACAAGGACAACGTGCCGTCCTTAATTCCCTCACTGGAGCGTGATGGGAAGATGCACGACTACAAGCGCACGCTGGTAGACGCGCTGATGAGGGCATTCCCAAATGACCCAGGGGGCTCAGTGGAAGCACAAGGCGAAGGCGGAGGAGGAGGAAGAGTTCACTAATGGAGCATGGCCGAAATGTGGAAAAGCTTTGTCAGCAGCATGCCACAACAAACAGCACCACCAGCTGATAGACAACATCTTAGCAGGAGGTAGCATTTCAGCAACATGGTGGAACAGTATGTGTGCACACGCCTACACGTACTGACTGATGGGTCTGCCCCATTCAACTTCTGGGTCTCCAAATTGGGCACATGGCCTGAGCTTGCCCTTTATGCCTTGGAGGTGCTGGCCTGCCCTGCAGCCAGTGTATTGTCTGAATGTGGGTTTAGCATGGCAGGGGGCGTTATCACAGACAAGCACAGCCGCCTGTGCACAGCCAACGTGGACAATCTAACGTTTATTAAAATGAACCAGGCATGGATCCCACAAGACTTGTCTGTACCTTGTGCAGAACAGCCATTTAGTCCGGCCTCACACAGCCATTGGTATACTTGTTTTTTTTTAATATGTCTCAATATTTTGAGGGCTACCCCAATTAGAAAAAAAATCCAAACAAACAAAAAACAGTGTTGGCTACCTCCTCCTCCTCCTCCACCGCCACTTCCACCTACACTGCCACTGTCATGGCCTAGTCAACCTCTAGGCTCCTACTCCACATCCACCTCCTCCTCCCATTTATATTTTTTTTTTATGTGATTTTAAGTTATTTCCCTATCCACATTTGTTTTCAGGACACTTGTCCTACTCTTTCCCCCCATTTTGCTTCCTTTTGCAGCCCTCTAGCACTTTCCAGGACATTTTTACAGCCATTTTTGTGCCCAAAAGTTCGGGTCACCGTTGACTTCAATGGGGCTCGGGGTCAAGTTCGGGTCAAGTTCGGTACCGAACCCGAACGTTCGGCCAAACCAGACAAACCCGAACATCCAGGTGTCCGCTCAACTCTAATCATAATATTTCATGCATTCCAGAACTAGAAAATGCAAAGCTTAATATACCCATAGAGATTGTATTAGTTCCAGTGGAATGTCAAAGAATTATTTCAGTTGGTTAACCTGTTATCTTGAATTAATGCTTGTAATGCACCATACAACGTGATTTGTTAAATCTTTTGAAACTCAATAAAAATGTTCGACTAAAAAAAAAGAGGGTCCTGTGTAAGATCCGTGGGCAATGTTGTTTGCCTGAGAAAATGTGGAGGGGGGGGGGATAGAGACAGCATTACTCTTGTAGGAGAGCTACGTGTAATGTTTCTCTAACCGGGGGGGGGGGGGAGTTTAAAGGTGTATCAGCCTTAGTGTTTTAGGAGCCTCCATTATGCTTCTTGTAGCCTCTTTTGTACAAGACTACGTGCTATTCTTGTTCTATATTTGAGGGTGGATTTGAGTAGTTAGGAGCTGATGCCTAGCCTGGTATTATGCCCTATTGGCGCAGGGCAGATATGCTCTCTTCCAGGGTGGAGATTGAGATTGTTGCTCCATTGTGAGTGAGAGTCAACATTGAACAGTATATTTCCACAATTTTGTGGTTTCTTAGAACCTTAGTGATTGTTGCAAGATTGCGGCGACGTTGGAGAGTGTGTCTGGAAAGGTTGGGTAAAATCTGCACAGTGGCATACATATTAGGTAGATTTTCAGCCTTTTAGATGCAGCCATCAGCATTTCTTTTACTTTGTAGAAATATACTCTTAGTAAGACAACGCTTGGTGTTTCAGCTGCCAGGAAGGATGGTTTTGAAAGTCTATGTATCCTGTCAATTGGGAGGTCCTGTGCTGTTAATGAGGGTACCAGTGAGGAAAAAAGGGTCAGTAGAAACTTTTGTAGTTGCTGGGGAGGTACTGTCTCAGGTATGCCTCATATTTTGAGGTTGTTCCTCCTGCACCTGTCCTCTAAGTCAGAGATTTTATCCTTCAACCTTCTTCAGTTTGTGCATTATGGGATTACACTAATGTATTGAAGGACACAGTATAGTCCCCATAGTTTTTCCACATGATCCACCCTGTCTCCTAGCATGTGTACGTCAGCCTGGCAGTTTTTAACACTTTCTATGAGGTCAGCTTGCAGAGATGCTCTGAGTGAGAGTATTGTGCTTTTTAGCATTGTATCTGAGACAGGCTGGCCTGAGGTGTGGAAGGCCACAATGGGATCTGCTTTTTCTGTAGCGTTTTCTTTTGTGTGGAGGTCCGGGGTCCACTCACCTCCATGTCCAGTGCTTCTGTCTCTCTGAACGAGAAGTGCTGGCAGGCTTTGGCCTTCGCAGGGCTCCTGGTAGTCGGGCTGGAGTTTGCTGACCAAGATCCACTGTATCCTTCCTCTGGGGTGTTCTTGCCTCCGTGCTGGCTGCGGCTTGTGTTGGAAATCAGGGCCCGATCGTGCTGTATGTAGCAGGTGCCACCGCCATTTTGTTGTAGCCCTCTCTGGATTGCGGGGTAAAAACCCAGCATTTTGCTGGGCTGTTGCGGCGCTTTCCTATGGTGGGGCATTCTAAGTGTTCTCTGGGTTCAGATGGAGGTACTGGGATCTTTGTAGCTCATCTGTGGGCTCCGATGGGTGCGGATTCCCCCGGTGGCAGAGCGGAGCTCCTGGATCAGGCATTCATCTTGGAGCTTGGTAGCTACAGCCCCAGTAGTGCTTTCTAATACACATTTTGCAGTATATGCACCCTTGGTGTCCTGGTACCAAATGAGAAACTTGCAACACTGGGAGGCATTCATCATTTTGGGAGGAGCTTGTAGTTCACCGAAAGGAGCTTAAGTTGGGGAAGAAGAAGTAAGTTTGAAGGGCAAGATCATTAGTAATAGATATTGCATGTAGCAGAATATTGCTTATTCTGATGACAATGCCTGTTCGGCTGATATTGAAGTTGCTGCAGTGAAGATGGTACAGGTGCTAGTGATAGGGGACTTTGTAATTAGATAAAAAAGACCTTGGTTATATGTGTTAGAAGACTGTGCTAAGGGTTAAATGCATGTGCTTTGCTCTAATTCATTAAGCAGCAGCAGCAGCAGCCCTATTTAAGCTTCCTGTTTCCTGTAGCAGATGCTGTTCGTTCTACAGCGTGAGTGTTTCTGAGCGTCCTGATTTCCTGTTTATCTGATCCTGAGACCCGGCTTGACCTAGACCTTGTTGATTTCTGCCTGCACCGACCCCCAGCTTGCCCAGCGACCACTCTTCTGCCTGATCCTCTTGTACTTCTGCTGCCAGCCTGTTGACGACCCTGCCTGCACCTGACGACCCCTTTGCCTGCACCCTTTGTACCACATTGCCTGCCTGTTACCGACCCGGCCTGTACGACCATCCGCTACCTGCACGAGCTGCACCGGACCATACTTATCACCACCAGGGATCCTGTCCAGCCCTCGTGCCCCCCTGAGCTCCTGGGCTCCCTGTCTGCTCTACCGGGGACCCTCGAACCAGGGCCACAAGAGTGGTTGCTTCCTGCACAAGACAGACTCCACCGCCAGGTACGTGACAATATGTTACTAACCCCATAAATTTCAAGCTGCGTGTTTTCTTCCAGGTGCTCAGACTTACCATAATATGAAATAGATAGATTTATTAGGTGGGACTGGTACTTTGTACTTTTGGCATCAATGACAAAGAAGAATTGCCTCCAAAAACAGATTTAGTGAATTTGTTAATACTCTTTAATCTAAAATAAAAAAACATAGTATTTTCAGAATTACTACCAGTGACACATTAACAAGACAAAGCGATAAAGCAATGAACTAAGGAAATTAAAGTGGTTAAAGGTTTAGTGTAGAAAAGGGAGGGTTTGAGCTTTTGGAAAAAAGTATCTAACAATGGCTAAAGGCTTTATGGTGGGGATGGGTTGCCATTTAATGGAATATTTGATAGTTTTACATATATTTCCCTTTTTATGCATTATTGCTAGGGTTAAAAAATATAACTTAAAAAAGGTCTAATCTTACCTGCTTTATTGAAAAAGTCCATTCCCAAACCATTATTCTCTTGAAAGGGGAACATCTACTGTTTTTGCACACATATGCTTTCTTATATTCTTATTATGCTCAGGACAAAAAAAAAATATTTTTTCATTCAGATAAATATAAAATATAGCATATTGATTTTTTTGAGAGATCAATAGCTCAAGCTGAAATTTAGTGTGGATTGGGTGGATGCAAGTATATAAAACAGAACATTAACTAAACCTTAATGAAAGACTCTGTTCCAGTTTTCAATCGAAGCGTGCCTTAAGGCAGGCAACATCTCTTGTGTTATCATAACCCATGGTGCTCATTTTTAAAAACTTATTAAAGAAATAAATAAATAAAATAAACTTGAATGGAGTATAGCTGTTCATTGTGCCGGAGAAATGATTTATTAGAAATCTGAAGAAAATGTTAAGCTAGGATCTTGGGAAACAGCATAAAGCATATATCTACAAAATAGGTATAAATAGATGCGCGAGGGAGTGGAAAATGCAGATAGTAGGGTCTATGTATAATATAAGGATGAAGAAAAAGGCAAAAAGATAATTAAACCTACATGACCTATTAAAAGGTAAAATGAGATGGTAAAATATATGAAAACAAAAATTGTTAGCAAATACAAGATGTCTTCCAAATAAACCAAATGTACTGGAAGTTTTTAGCAAAAATGTTATACAGTATAACAGATTTAAAGCAAATATGTCTTGATAAAATATTGACCAATAATTTAGAAGGTTATATTGTGTTTAAAAGAATAGAAAACTACAAAGGAATAGGTTTGTCTGTAATTTCTTGTTTAGGACAAGCTTTCAATGAAGATATTTGTTAATACCTGTAATGCCATAGAGTTTATAAGGGTGAATATAAATGGAAAAATACCCACTTATATAGAGTAGCTGGTGTTTGTTATAACCCAACTCACACAAATAGGTGATTAACGGAGACTTTGCAGATAGAGGTTCTATCGAAGGGCAAAAACTTTTACCCTGTTATAAGACAATTCTTTTATATAAATTTAGGTGAAGCACTGGCAAATTTGATCAATAGTATCAGAGTATCAATAATCAGACAATGTCATGGGTACAACGCTGGGATTATTTGGGCAACAGCTACCACAAAATAGTAATATTTAAATTTCTATTCAATAAAATAGTGGACAAAGGGGCATCGCAGTGTTCAGGTGGCATTGCTTACACACCAGATGCAAACAAAGTATGTGAAAAGCAGCAAACGCAACAGTGATCATTTGATCATTATTGTTTTTTGTTTTTGTTTTTTTTGCACAGGCAAAGTCTATGGGAATATAGAGAGACAATAGGGGAACATCTGCATCTGCTAGTCTTGGACTGCCAGCATTAGGTTGAGCCAAATGCCCCGGTTCAGTTTGAGGCTAGGTTCACACTAGTCTGATTCTTGGACCGACATTAGGAGCACAAGTCGCATTACATCACAAAAACAATGATTCCCTATGAGAGCCATCTTAACTGGTCCGACTTGTGTTTTTCAAAGTCGGACCGACTTTGAAAAAGATTCCTGTACTACTTTTGTCTGACTTTGATCCTACTTCAGCCCATTGAAAAGCATTGAAGTTGCATCAAAGTCGGATCATTGTCTTAACTGATCCAACTTTGGCATGCAACTTGTGCACTGAGGATCTTGAAGGGGAACTCCACGCCAAATTGAAAAAAAAAAAGCATGGGGTCCCCCTCCAAGAGCATACCAGGCACTTTGGTCTGGTATGGATTTTAATTTTCAATATTTCTTTATTGAGTTTTAAAGAAGACATAGGAAACGGTAACATGTAGCAAAATAAACATATTCAACATTCCAGATTAAGGGATCTTGCATTACAAATATATTGTTCTGTCATATAAGAACCCTCTAGGATCAAGGAAAAGGGGGTTTACATCTGTAGGCTCCCAGGGGGAAAGAGCTGAATCTGCGGCTCTCAATAAAAGGGGTTCATCACCTCCCCATTCCCGGCACCCCAATGGGATCATACTGTGCTCTATGGGAAGGGGAGTAGCAAAAACGTCGCTATAGAGCCGTCAGACTGTAGTATAGAATCCAGATATGGTCAAGTCTCTAGAACGTCTTAACTGAACTGAATAGTCAAAAAAAAAAAAAAAATGGAAGGGTGGAGGGAGGCGAGATTAGAGAGGGTGGGGGAGGGGAAAGGGGAGGAACCTTATGTGTAGTCCAGTGTTATTGGTGGGTGGGGTAGAGATTATGGTTAAGCCATGTGTCCCAGGTTACCAGAAATTTAGAGGAGTAAGAGTTGGCAGATGCTAGAGTTTTTTCCATTTCACATTGATAGTTTAACAGGCGTATCGTGTCTGAGTATGATGGTGCTTCGGTGGATTTCCAGAGTTTTGTGATATTTGTTTTTGCGGCTAGCAGAAGGTGTAGTATAATAGTACGTACCTTATAGGGGAGGGTGTGGGTATTTAAGTGTAGTATCGCTAGTTCGGGGTTGGGCTTGATTTGTTGTTTACATAGTTCTGAGATCAGGGAGAAAATTTTGTTCCAGTATGATTTTAAAGATTTACAGGTCCATATAATATGGAAAAGGGTACCAGGTTCTCCACATTCTCTCCAGCATTGTGCGCTTTGGCTCGGGTATATTTTTGCTAATTTGAATGGGGTGTAGTACCATAGGTGGAGTGTTTTTTGGGAATTTTCCCAATGGTTTACGCATTTCGTGGCAGAGTATGTCACCTGGAAGGCTTTGTTCCACTCCTCTTCTGAGAAAGAGTTTCCCAAAGTATCCTCCCATTTGTGCATAGTGGAGGTTTTCAGTGGAGACGTTTGGGCTTGTAGTATTTTATAGAACAGTGAAATACCTTTAACCGTGGGGTTATCGTTGTTAAGAAAGTTATGTATTGATAGAGGGATTCCAAGGGTAAGTGAAATTTTGTGGGATGTGAGATATTTTTTTATTCTGATGTAGTCATATAGAGTTTAGTCTGGGATATTGTGTTTGGTCTGTAGTGTTGCAAATGAGCATATTTGAGAGCCGTTATATAGGTGTTTTTACCCCTGACGCGCCATGGCGATAAGTTGAGATGAGGGATAGCATGGTTTAGAACGGTTATTGGGGTGTCAACTTTTTGCATGGAGTCTTTGGTAGAATTGTTTATAGCTAGCTCAGTCCAGGCGTCAAGTGAGGTTACTATTGAGGGGGAGGTAGAGGTAGTGGGCAGAATGCCTATTTTAGAAGCGATGAGCGTTGCTTGTAGGTCTGTGTGTGGTGTGGAAGCTGCTTCTAGTTCTGTCCAGATTTTGTATCTGGGGGGATTCCACCAGTATCTAATTTGGTCCAGGATGCACGCCTTATAGTAGGCATGAACATCAGGGGCTCCCAGTCCTCCTATATTTTTGGCCCTCTTTAATACACTAAATGAGCACCTGGGGGGCTTGCGTTTCCAAATGTATTGGTTGAAGTGTTTTTGAATAGATACCAGGAATGATTTTGGTATGGGAATTATCAGTGTTCTGAACAAGTAGAGAAGTTTGGGAAGAATCAGCATTTTTAAGGTGGCTATTCTGCCAGCTGGATTGGTCCCTTGTGACCTAAGTTGTTGGAGTAATTGTGGATAGCTATTCAAGAGAGGCTTAAAGTTATACTTGTATAAGTGGTCGGGTTGGGCTGTTAAGTGGGTGCCTAGGAAGGGGATGGAGTTAGTGGCCCATATAAAAGGGTATTCCTTCTGCAGGATAGTTTGGGTGGCGTTAGGGACGTGTATGCCTAGGATCTGTGATTTTGTGGCGTTTAGTTTATAGTATGATATTTTGCTAAATTCTGTTAGCAGGTGTTGTGTTTCTGCTAAGGAGGTTTTGGGGTGGGTGAGCATGAGCATGACATCGTCAGCAAACAAACTAATTCTATGTTCTCGGTTTTGAATTTTGATGCCTTTTATTTTGGGGTGGGTATGAAATCTGTCAGCTAAGGGTTCCATTAATAGAGTAAATATAATGGGGGAGAGCGGGCAGCCTTGTCTAGTTCCGTTTTTTATATGGACCGGAGATGAGTATAGTCCAGATGTCAGTACTGTGGCTGAGGGGTTAGAATAAAGGGCGAGGATGGCCATTTGTATTGAACCTATAATGCCAAAAACGTTGAGTGTCGCTTTAAGGTATCCCCAATGCACTCTGTCAAATGCCTTCTCTGCATCTAGAGACAGAAGCAGAGAAGGCATTTGTGTTTGGTTAGCACTGTACAGTACATTTATTAGGCGTCTGGTAGCGTCAGGGGCTTGTCTGTTAGGTACGAACCCTACTTGGTCTGGGTGTATTAAGTGTGGCAGTACTGTTTGTAGTCTCAGAGCGAACAATTTGGCGTAAATTTTCACGTCTACGTTCAGTAGTGATATTGGTCTGTAACTTGAGGGGGCTGTTGGGTCTTTGTCTGGTTTGTGTAAGGTCACAATAACTGCATTCAACATTTCACCAGGAAAGGTCCCAGAGGTAAAGGCTAGTTCGAAGGTGTTGCTGAGGTGTGGAGATAGTTCATCCACTAGGTATTTATAATATTCGTTGGTGAAGCCATCGTCACCTGGCGATTTGTTATTGGGGAGTGTCCTTATTATATCGTGTATTTCTTGAGTGGTAATAGGGCCAGAAATGGACTGGAGTTGCTTTTCATCTAATTTAGGGAGGTTTGTCTTGCTCAAGAATTGATCAATCAGTTCCTGAGTAGGTTGGGGGGTCTGGGTGTCCTTGCTAAGATCATATAGGTCTTGGTAGTATGCTGCGAAAGCCTTCGCTATGTCCTTGGGGTTGGTTAGTAGGGTGCCTGAGTGTGGGTGCTTGAGTTGCGCTATTTTTTGTTTCATAC
This sequence comes from Glandirana rugosa, assembly GCA_018402905.1. Lineage (NCBI taxonomy): Eukaryota > Metazoa > Chordata > Amphibia > Anura > Ranidae > Glandirana > Glandirana rugosa. The sequence goes on along the minus strand of BLSH010297297.1, from coordinate 286,955 downwards.
GTCTAGCTTTGACTTGGCTGGCTAGCCAAGAACCCGCTTTGTTGTGGAGTCCATAAAATTTGGCTTTCACGTATCTCAGGTTGTGTTCAAATTTGTGTAAGAGGAGGGATCTAAGGTGTTGTCTCAGTTCCGTCACCTCTTGTGTTAACAGTGGATTGGGGTGCTTTTTGTTTTCTGATTCTTTTATTGTGATGGAGTTAAGGACACCTTCGATCTGCCTTGACCTCTGTTTTTTGACCCTAGAGGCAATCTTGATTAAGATACCCCTCATGTATGATTTATAGGTATTCCACAGTACAAATCTATCAACATCAGGTTGGTCATTAAATTCAAAAAAATTCCTATGCTCCTGTATGATCAGTTGGTACGCTCTCTGGTCCTCCAGAAGAGAGGAGTTTAATCTCCATTTTGGAGGGGATTTTGCGTTAGAGTGGTCAGATAGTTCTATAGTAATGGGAGTGTGGTCGGACCAGGAGATCGTACCAATTGAGGTGTTAGTTACAGACTGTAAAGGACCCTTTTTCATAAAAAAATAATCAATACGTGAATAGGAGGTGTGGGCAGTGGAGAGATGTGTAAAGTCTTTTTCTGTTCCATGAAAGCATCTCCAGACATCGTAGAGGTCATGTTTTTGCAGCAGGGCTGCGATTGCTGGCACATTTTTCCTAGAGGGGGTGATAGAGTCTAAGTCCGGTGACAGTGCCACATTGAAGTCTCCTCCAATTATGAGGGTGCCCTGTGCCTGGGCTAAAATTTCCGACAGTAAGGGTTTGAGGAAATGTTTAATCCTGGTGTTGGGGGCATATACGTTGACCAAGGTATAGGTGGTGCGGTTGATTTCACACGTCAGGGATAAGTAGCGGCCTTGGGTTGACTGTAGTAAGCTGAAGTTCATAGAGTCTTTGATGGCTATCAACACTCCGCACTTCTTTTTCGGACCATTGGCCAGGTAGATGTGTGGGAAGTGTGGTATTTTAAAATGAGGGCACTTGCTTGCTGCGAAATGTGATTCCTGGGCAAATATTATGTCCACCTTGGCCTTGTTCGCCTCTTTCAGCAATGCATTGCGTTTAAATGGGCTATTCAAGCCTTTTGCATTAATGGAGATTATCTTCAAAGGCATGGTGGGGGCTGTGTTAGCTCATGTGTAATCAGGTGAAAACAAGATGTATATGTTAAGGTACAGTACCTGGTGCCTATATAGGTATGGTGGGTTCTGTTAGCTGGTTTGTTCGGGTTCTCGGTGATGCTGGGACAGGTTTCCGGAAGGTTGTCCATCAGTGGTTCATCTGCTGATCTGTTGGTGTTGGTCTTGAAGTAGGTTCCTGTAAGGGTGGAGACATTACGGGAAGAGGGGAGAAGGGAAAACATACACATAATAAAAAAGAAAAGTAGTAAGAAAGCCCTAGTAAAGCCTAGGGCAGATGTGCAGCAACTTTGCTGCTTGTTTAAACTGGGGATGTAGAGGTACCAGCAAACATGCTGGTGAAACTGGTGATAAAGCATAAATCAGAACGGGAGCCTTCGTCCCACATTTGTTGATGTGTGATGGGAGAGCCTTGTGGATGTCAATGGCACGCTATTTCAGGTGTCGATTGGTGTTGCCCGGTTATTTAGGACCATTCATTGCGCAGTCTTTCTGGTGGGGGTTCTGCTTGTGTTTGCATGTCCGCCGGGATCAGTTGCCACTCTTTGAACAGCATAATGCCTTTTTCCACACTGTATATGGGGTGAGTTTTTCCATTCCAGGTGACTAGAAGTTTAGTGGGAAATCCCCAGCGGTAGATTATGCCATTATTTCGAAGGATTTTGGTGAGAGTAATACGTTTCTTTCTATTCAGAGCAGTTTGTTGTGAGATGTCTGTGAAAAGGGATATGTTTAGAAATTCATCTGGTACCACAGGAGACCGCTTCGCCGCAGCCATCACTCTTTCTTTCACGTGGTAATAATGGATGCGTGCTAGGGTGTCTCTGGGAGCAGTGTCTGGCAAGAATTTAGGCTTTGGTAAGCGATGTGCTCTGTCTATGCAGAGCTCAATGTCACTCAGCGTTGGGATAAGGGCTTTCATTAAGCGTTGTATAAAGTTAGTCAGTTCATTTGGGGGCACCGACTCCGGTATCCCCCTGAATTTTATGTTGTTGCGTCTCCCGCGGTCTTCAAGGTCAGCAAGTTTTGTTTGTAAGCGTAGTTCAGCTTCTTGTTCGGAGTATGTGTCTACTAGCTCATTGTGGGCAGTGAATAGGTCCGCCATTTTGCTTTCTAGATGTAATATCCTGTCCTCATGTATCTGCACTGTCTCCTGCAAGGGGTTAAACATGTTGGAGAAGTCTCTGAATAGAGTACTCCTAAGGGAAAGGAGCATATTTTTCATCGTGTTTTCAGATATGGTCTGATCTGTGGCTGGGAACATATCAAGTGTCGGTCCTTGCAGTGGAGACTGTGTTAAGTCCTGTGGCAGCGTGCTGTGTGAGTTCAGCTCTGGTGTCTCTCCCTCCCTCCTCTGCTTCGTTTTGGCAGGGCTGCGGGTGGTAGGGGTGGAGGGGGGAGAGATGTCTGCGCTGATGTCTGCCTGTTGTAGGTTTATTGTGAGAGCCTGGCCTGTGTGGGTGACCGCGTGAGCTCTGCTCCCGGCGCCAGCGCCATCTTGCTTCCCCCTAGGCAGCGTGGCCGGGAAGAAATCTGTCAGGCGCTGCAGGGTTTTGGAGTCTTTTCTCCGTTTACTCATCCCTGCTCAGTGTCCTGGTGTTCCCCACTCACTTTTTGTAGCTGATCGGCTCTCCCGTGCCTTGTGCAGCGCCGCTTCGGATCTGTGGGACGCAGGAGCTCCTATTCACGCGGCCATCATCTCCGCCGGCCGGACATGCCCCGGTCTGGTATGGATTTTAAGGGGAACCCCAACACCGAAAAAACGGTGTAGGATCCCCCCCAAAATCCATGCCAGACCCTTATACCGATACTCCCCATGTTGAGAGCATGCAGCCTGGTATGGTCCAAGAGGGGGGAGGGGATGCTTGCTCGTCCCCACCCCCTTTCCTAGCCTGCCAGGCTGTGTGCTCGGATAAGGGTCTGGTATGGATTTTGGGGGGGACCCTACGCTGTTTTTTCAGTGTTGGGGTTCCCCTTAAAACCCATACCAGACGAAGATACTGGTATGCTCTTGGAGGGTGACCCCATGCCGTTTTTTATTTAAGTTGGTGGGGGTTCCCCTTCTAGATCCCCAGAGTTCCAGGTGCCTGGTAGTGTCGGGATCAAAGTTGGATCCCTGTTCACAGAAAATCGGACCAATTTTGACCCGACGTAGGACCGTAAATCGCACAGCAAAGTAGGATCAAAGTCAGACCGTTTAAATGTCAGATAGTGTGAACCCATCCTGAGAACAGGGTTCACTAAACTTCAAAGAAGTTTGAATGCCGAACCCTACTGAAGTCAATGTGAGCTGAATCTCAAAATTGACAATTTTCTGGGCTAATAGGTAAAGGCTTGTGCAAAAATTAAACAAAACAAGAAAAATTCATACTGGATCCTTCAAGTCTGGTATGGGTTTTAAGGGGGATCTTCAGGCAAAAAAAAAAAAAAAAAATCATAAAAATTTCATACCAAGCCCTTAATCTGAGCATGCAGCCTGGCTGGCCAGGAAAGGAGAGGATGAGCACACACCCCTCCTGAACTATGCCAGGCCATATGCCCTCAACATGTTGGGGTACCTTACTGGGAGGACACCCCTGGCAGATCTCCTTGTGCTCATTTTCCCCACAATCCTGGCCCAGTGATTGTGGGGTTCTGAGGGTGGGTGCTCATCAGAATCTGTAAGCCCCCTTTAAAAAAACAATTGGAATCTGAAAGTTCCCAGATACTGCCCTCTGTATGTGAATGAGTAAGGATTGCACCATACATAGTCCCCTACCAATTGACAAAAAAATAGAAATGCACCTTTGATAAAGAAATGCAACCTAGAAATGTACACCCACACTTTTGACAAATCTTTCATTAAAAAAATAGAACATCCCCCAAAAATATCTCTTAATTTAAATCTGTTAACAATTATGATGCCTGCCTCCTGGCAACTCAATGGAATGTGAAACTCTATAGAAAAAGCAAACATGGCAATGGTACTCCTGCCAAATGACAGCTCCCCAAGCTGTCATCTCCTATATAAGGGAAGCAGCAATTACATCATTGACCAAATATGGCCATGGCTATATTTGGCCAATGTCATTGCCCAAATATGGCCTGTGGCCATGTTTGGGTAGTGATATCATGGCTATGTCTACCCCTTTGCTTACATGGTCAGGGATTCCTGATCTTGCAAGTAGGGTTGCATCAATATTGTTTTTTTACCAGCGAGTACAAGTACAGATACCTTTGTGGTGTGATTTGCTGAAGTCACTATGACAAGCCTGGATTCACGCAGGAGCAGTTCACAAAACTGCATGTGATTTGGACAAGAATCGCACCACATCCCTGTTTAAATTGCATGACATTCTTTGCAGTGAGGTTTGAGCCCATTAATTTTGCATGGGCTCAAATCGTACCGGGAAGATAGAATTTTAAGATATTGGATTATGTGCATGAGTACAATTATTAATGCTAATGCTCAGTATCGCCATTATACCAGTATTGGTGCAACCCTACTTGTAAGCCAATGTGACAAAGGCAGTTCCTAGGGGCGCAGCAGGTGCCAGCACCCACTGCTTTTTTAGGAACCATTTACGGTGGGAAGCTATCACATATAGAAGCAGTAGAAATACTGCCTATTTATATGCTGCTCGATTACTGACAAACAGTGTACTGACTGATCGTTCATTCTTAGTAAGCATGCTGTACAAACTTTTCAGCAGTACAGGGGAAATTGGGAATGTGGAAATGTTTGTCTTAGCAGCCTATGGGCACAGTAATTGGTGTCTTAAGCCCCCTACCTTGATCATAGACCACACCCCTGTGCTATGCCTCTGTTGTGCTGTTAACAATGCAAAATGCTGATGACAATAAAGCTGAAGTTTATTCTGCTTATGGTTTGCCTACCCTGATTCCTCTCCCCCCACCAGCATGCTAATGAAATGTTTAAATTTTATCCTAGTGATAACATCACTGGGTCGCTGTGCTACTCTATGCAATGAAAGAAGATCATGGCTGGTGGGAGGGGGTGATGGGGTGCTGTATAAGATTCCTGAAAACATCACAGCACACTGCCACAGTATGTTCTTCAGCTGAGAAGTAAGTAAACAGCATGGCAGTTATGTGCCCTCCCATGGTGTGAATGGAAGTTACAGCCCAGGATTCTCAACCAGGGGGTTTGTGTAATTCAGAGGAAACTGGCTTCTTGGTTTCCTCATTGTTTAGGAAAATCTGTTTTGGTACCTGGAGATTTTCTAAGAGATCCAGGTGGGATGCACAGTACAGAAACTGCCTTGGTCAAAGTCACTAACGACCTTCTGTCAGCCTCTGATTCCGGGTCACTAAGTATTCTTATTCTACTAGATCTTAGTTCTGCCTTTGATGCTGTAGATCACAAGCTATTACTCTCTCACCTTGAAACCATATTTGGAGTCTCAGAATTGGCTTTGGAATGGGTTAAGTCATATCATACTGATCGCTGTCACTTTGTTTCTCTTGGTGGATTCAAGTCTGAATCTGGCCCAGTCAAGTGCGGTGTTCCTTAGGGCTCAGTCTTGGGTGTCTTACTTTTTAGCATTTACATGTTTCCACTTGGCCAACTTCTTAGGTCACATGGGCTCAAGTATCACGTCTATGCTGATGACACTCAGATATACAGTACATCCACACTAAATCAGATTCTACTTTGGCTGCTTCTCTCCTATCTAACTGGATTTGTGATATAAAAACTTGGATGGCTCATAACTTTCTTCAATTAAACTGTGACAAGACAGAAGTCATGCTTATTGGCACCCCCCATCAATTACGTAAGGCCAGTCCCAATAGCTTATCTATAGATGGCACTGTTATTGAGCTTAAGTCTAAATTGAAAAATCTAGGGGTGATATGTGATGCTAGTCTAACCTTTTTAAGCCACATGTACAAAATGCTGTCAGAACATCTTTTTTTCCACTTGAGAAACATTGCTTGACTGCGTCCCATGCTATCATACACTAACTGAAAACCTGATCCATACATTTGTATTCTCCCAACTTGACTACTGCATTGCTCTACTTGCTGGGGTACCTAAATCCATTATAAATCGGCTCCAATATGTTCAAAATTCTGCAGCCAGAATCCTGACTAGGTCTGGTACAAGTGATCATATTAACTTTATCCTGAAGTCCTTGCACTGGGTACCCATCAGGTTTCGCATACACTTTAAGATCCTCTTGCTCACCTACAAGGCTCTTCATGGCTTGGCACCCCATTATCTCTCTGAACTTTTTTCATCTTGATCTCCCCCTCGTAACCTCCACTCCTCAAATGCTGGTTTACTATGTGTCCCCCCTACTCACCTACACTCAATGGGTGACCGAGCCTTCTCCTGCTATGCTCCAAAGCTATGGAATTCACTTCTTAAGAATGTCAGAGAGTCCTCTTCTCTAAACTCATTCAAATCAAGTCTAAAAACGTTTTTCTTTAGACTAGCTTTCACTTAATTTTCCCTTTATCCCTTATGTTATGTTATCCTGTGTATTTCTTGTGTTTGCCTTGTAAAGCCAAGAAAGCCACCTTAAAGTGTAAGAAGCCACCTTTAAAGTGTAATTTATAAAATAAAGTTTATTATTATTATGAAATCTCAAGTCCTGGGTCCAGAGTCTGTAGACAGCTAGTACACTAATTCTACAAATGTGTACTGGGCTTTTAAACCAGCCATACATAGGTTGAATTCCCAAAAAAATTCATTTGAAAACCCTAACTAAGAATTTTAGTTTAAATTAGTGGGCCGCAGCAATGGACCATTTTCGCGTGTCCATCGAACTAGAGTGATCGGGTATGTTGGAAATTTTTGGAAAAACTAACAAATTTCCAATCAATAATGGTAAAATAGTGCAAGTAATATAATATAAAAAACATGTACATGAGCTGTGACCTGGAAAAAAAATAAGATTCCCAGCGATTACATTTCTTTTCTGTAGCAACATGAGATGAAACTGAAGGCTTGGTTGGTCAAACTTTGAAAACAATGGTGGCACCACCGGATTACAAAACGCGCAAACATTTCTGATTTTTGAAAGAAAATTCATCTGGAATTTTATCCATGTATGGCCTGCTTAAGTAATGACCTGACTAGGGTTCTGGGCTCCACCCTGGCAGAGTAGGTCTTTGTCCAGGAGTCAAGAGGGCTCCATCTAGGAGAGAGGAGAGAGGTGGGAGCCAGAGCAGCAAGGAGATGCTAAATCCTGGTACACACCACTAGTTTTTTTTTTGTTCAACCCAGCAGATTGAACGAAAAAAACCTCAAAGCTCAGATTGGAGCTACTGTACTAGCAATCTGATGTTAGTGCAGCGATCTCCCCCGCTGAGCTGTTGAGTGCTGGCAAGGGGACGGGGCCCCCTCACCAGAACACTCCGGTCAGTGCTCTTTGCCATTGGCTGAGAGCCCTGATTGGGATTTGGTCGGCTGCTGGTTTTCTGTCAGACCGGATGCCATACACGGGCCAAATGTTGGCCGATTTTTATTGAACCCACCAATGTTGCCCGACATTCAACCCGTGTGTACTAGGCTTATATGTATGATCCAAATGTTTGTGAGTGCCTGGAGTGTAAGGGCAGAGCGGCAGTGCTGCAAGTGCAAGCCAAAGGGGCTGGATGTTGTTTGTTTTTTTTGATGGAAAAGGAATGCTGAATATCCCTGAGGGAAACTCATGTTTTGTGTTTTTCTGGAACTTTCTTTAAATACTAGTTTGCAAGAAAAGCCCTTAAAAATAAGGAAAGGGAATGGCAGTGTCCTTAAAAGTTTTACTATTTGATGCAAGTTCTCACAATAGTTTCAGTATATTAGAGGAGCCTGTACAACTGCAAGACTGAGGGTAAGTCTAGAGTTTGCTTTTTATATAGTGGGGGTGGGGGAGAGGGGGAAATGACACTGATGCTGCTGAGATATGATGACACGGGTGGTAGGAGCATTTAGCAATATAGTCTACAGTAGTGGTTCTCAACCCTGTCCTCAAGTACCCTCAACAGGCCATGTTTGCAGGTTTTCCTTTATTTTGTACAGGTGCCTCAAATCAGAATCAATGGCTTGGCATTTTGGACAGCTATTTTATCCAAGAGAAATTCCCAAAACATGGCCTGTTGGGGCTACTTGAGGACAGGGTTGAGAACCCTTGGTCTACAGCACTGCTTGTTGTAGACTGTATTGCTTGTGAATGACAAACACAACCCTAGACCATCTTTTGTTGACACTGGTGCCTGAAGACACCATCCTAGGCTTAGAAATGACCCTGCTGGCAATGGCCTATTACAGCGGCATTGAAAATAACAATGGTAACAATGCTCTTAACTACAAAAGGAAGTTGAGTGAATATCGTCACCATATAATAGAAAGTACAATGTACCCAAGTAAAATTTCAAGATTACTAAATAATATTTAATACATTTAAATGTAAAACAAGCCATATATTATACTGTGCATCTTTACATGACCAAGCCCTGCTGGTTTGTCCTTTAGGGTTTACGAACATATTAAGTTAATATTAGACATGTATCAACATTAGCTAAATACAAAAATAAAAAAATAAACAGATACTAAGTATACTAAAGTAAATCTCCAAAAACTATACATGTATTTAAACTATAACTAACAGAAATTTTGAAAACATAAATAAGAAATTGGTTTCGAGAATAGGCATAACAAACTCAAAAGAAGTTAAGCGGCAAAGCACACACGGTTCAGACCTAAGGTGGCCATATTTGCATATGCATGCACTAATGCATAATTCAAATATGTTAAATAGCAACAACATATTATTTTTATTATTATTCAGGATTTAAATAGTGTCAACAGTTTATGCATCACTTTAAAACATAAAGGCAGACAGTACCGTTACAATACAATTCAATACATGAGGGTTAGGGGGTCCCTGTTTGTAAGAGCTTACAATCTAATAGGGATGGGCAAGTGGTTCAAAGATAATAATTGTGAGGGATGACAGAGTAGGAGATAGTAAGACATATTGGGGTAGGGAGTTCCAAAGGATAGGAGATGTTCTGAAGAAGTCCTAGAGGAGGACACAAGGGAGCTAGAGTAGGAGGTCTTGGGAGAAGTAGACCCCCCTAAAATCCATAGCTAGCAATCCAGTGCAGTTTATTCAATTTTGTATGGAATTCTCTTGTTAACCAATTCCTGCCGACGTAACACATATATACAGCCCCATTGCACTGGGCTTTTTTCTGGGGGGGGCGCATATATATACATATTCCCCTTTGTGCTGGGAGCATGCCGCACAGCACGCTCCCAGCACAGAGACCTGGGTCTCATCGAGGCCCCCGTGCTAACTAATGGGACCCGGAACGCTCGATTCTGGGTCACCTGATCGCTGTGTTAGCCTCTCTGGCTACTACGGTAATCAGTCACTTTGAAGCCTGCTCCTGTGTTTCTCTCTTTGTGAATGGAAAGGAAATATATAATGTATCTTTCTCTTTCCTTGCATAGAGAAAAAAGTGTGTGTAAAAACATGTAATAAATAAATAAATAATGAAAAATAAAGAAAAATACCTAGATCAAGGTTTGATCTGGGCTAGTGCCAGGGTTAGTGTTTGGGTCAAGGTCAGGGTCAAAGGTCAAGGTCAGGGTCTATTTCCTGGTTTTAATTCACAGCCTAGTTAAAGGTATCTACACTCATGTTCTTATAAGTGCTTGCAGTAACTTTAATTCAACCAGGCGTGTCAGAGGGGCTGAGGCTGTTCTTCGAATCAAGGTGCAGAACAGAGAACCCAAATTACCAAATGGCTCCTGTGGGGGTAGCGCTACATAAACATAACAATATGATTTGTCATTTTAAAACATACACAGACATTCAATTTTATTGTTTATTAAGAAATAACCAAAATACACATAGCAGTCTTCATTTCACACAGCAATATCCACAATAACATATCAGGTTATCTGAATTTAGAACAGTCACATGCTCACCCATCTAAAGAGCAATTTTAATTCATCACAGGTGATTCTGTGCTGTAAGATCTTCTGTCATGCTGTCTTCTGTCCCTCAGCTCTGATTTTTGCACAGCAGCACACTTTGAGCTATCATTGCACATGCTGTGTATATAGTGATCACTTTCTGCTTTCAGATCAATGTGGCTGACCAATAGAGCTACAGGACCCCAAGCACATAGTTGTCTAGCAACTAAAATCTTCCATGCCTACATTACCTCAGAGCAGCCAGTTGTCTTCAAGTGTTAAGCAGGCCATACATGGATTCAAATTTTGATCCATGTATGGACGTGTGCATTCATCATGATAAGTCGGTCTATCGATTGACTTCTCATAAATGAGCTAGTTGGAAAATTGTACTTGATCACTGATCAGTGTATTCTGAAAACAGGGGAGTCCTGCTGTCAGAATACAATGACAAAACATTGAGTATTTCCCTATCCACCTTAAAAATGTGGATGGGGAAATCAGCTCAGTTTTTTTCAGCCGGCTGAAGGAAAAAAACTAAGCCATGTATGGCCATCTTTATTAAAGTGTCTTCTTCCCCTTCCTCCTCAGCCCCACAAATAGAGGGGTCAGCGGAATTACAGGGGCAGATGCAACATGGGGAAAACCATTTAACTTTGTGGACCTCCCACACTGTTTGGTGAGATCTAGGGGCAGCTGTGTGAGATCTACCCCCTACCCCATCTCAGCATCAGGACCAGATGACCCTCAAGCAGCCTGGAGCTTGTGCAACATCCCAGGCAAAACCTTGCAATGTTGCTGCTAGTATGTCTGGGAGAAAGGAGCCATGCCAGGCCAAAGCTACTGGCATTTCTCCAGGTCCGGGCTGAAAACAAGCAAGGTTGTGTGTGATAATGGCACAAGCCTCCTGTCCACACTTTACCTTGGGGAACCTCATACATGCACCTTACCTGGCCCATATCCTAATCCTCGGAGTGCAGCTCTCCCTGTCAAAATACCCTATATTCTAAAACATGCTTCCTAATGCCAGGAGGCTTTATGCACACAAGTGTGCTTGTAACCAGGCAAAGTGTGTGGACAATTTTTGATTTCACTTGATCTATCACATGGACTCCTGTGGAGGTTTTTGAAAATAGTTTTTTATTCAACATATGGACACTCATATATTACTCTGTTTCTGTTATATTTATTAAGGTCAAACACTGTACAATACTATATATTTGTTTGCACTGTTTGTTTTGTCTGATTGATACATAGAAATGTGCTAAATTGGTTTACAAAATGATTTTTTGTTGCAGACTCATTTTTAGTTTAATGTAACTCAGATGTTGAAAACCAGTGGTTCTGGCACCTATTGAACTCTCCAACTCTATGGCAGAAAGCTGAGGATTTTCTTAATGCTTCTCTGTGCCTAGAGGCTAAAACTAATTATTTAAAACAGTTGAACCCAGATTGAATTTTGTATTAAGCTGCAACATTAATCTGGACCCTGACAAACTCGATGGCAACATTTTTGTAGACCTAATTACTGAATTACTGTATGTTGTAGAGTAGAGATCTTTCCTTGGCGAAAGATTGCTGGTTATACACTAAGGAAGAAGTGTGACTTCCATCCAGAAAAAAAAGATGAAGGTCATATTTGTGAGTATTTGGTGTATTTTAAATGTGTCCAGAATGTATACCGAAAACCTTGTATCCACTTTGTGTGACTGCTACAAAAAAATAGAAAAATAAAGTATATGTTCTAAATAAACACAAATATACAGGGTGGGCCATTTATATGGATACACCTTAATAAAATGGGAATGGTTGGTGATATTAACTTCCTGTTTGTGGCACATTAGTATATGTGAGGGGGGAAACTTTTCAAGATGGGTGGTGACCATGGTGGCTATTTTGAAGTCGGCCATTTTGAATCCAACTTTTGTTTTTTCAATAGGAAGAGGGATAAGAGAGTTGCATTGACAATCCAACACAATGGGCAGCAGATTGAACACATTTTATAAGTGGTCAGAAACTTGTAAATAGCTCATGAAAGAATAAAGTTACGTTAAAACCAAGCACACCATTGTTTTTCTTGTGAAATTCCCAATACGTTTGATGTGTCATATGACCCTCTTCCTATTGAAAAAACAAAAGTGACCGACTTCAAAATGGCCGCCATGGTCACCACCCATCTTGAAAAGTTTCCCCCCACACATATACTAATGTGCCACAAACAGGAAGTTAATATCACCAACCATTCCCATTTTATTAAGGTGTATCCATATAAATGGCCCACCCTGTATATCCTTCAAAGAGAAAAGCTGCAATACTGCAATATAAATCACTTTATTATTTGTAGACACATATAGAATCATCTGAAGGAGCTTAATAGCAATTAGGGATGAGCCAAGCTGCCCTGGGTTTGGTAACAACAGGGTGTGGCGAACTTCAATGAAGTTAGGATGCTGAACTTAAACCCTTTTGATATCAATGGGAGTCGAATCTGTGAAATTAAAAATGCCCATATTTGGGGATAATACTCAAGGCGGTTTGTGCCCTGGGGAATATGTAAAAATGCTAAATAAGGGGCGTGGCCGGCTGCAGATGAAGATGGCTGCTTAAGTGCTCAGCTCCGTTCGGCCTGAGAGAAGAAAGATCCCATTCCGCCATCCAAAAGAAAGAACCTCTCCTAATTCTGCTCTAAAGCATAAAATACTCCGCCAGCAGCAAGTAGATTGACCAGGAGAAGAGAAAATCTCAGCCCTGAGGTGAAGATCTGAGGGAAGCGCGGTGGAGAGCGCCGCGGACGCCGGATCACCGATCATAATCAGCCTCCATCCTCGGATCCTAGAGTGGGGTGAGTGACATTGAAACCCCCAGTTGAATCCCCAGACCCAGGAGCACCTAGTCAGCCACATATTGGGGAAATCGGCTACATACCCACGACTGTACAGCCTCCGGACCGGCTCCCTCACACACACTTGTGGCGGCCGCCGCCATCTTGGGGCCTAGTACAAACCCCGGAAAATTAAGGCAGACAAAAGTCTGGATCGGGGAATCCACAAGTCATCGGACAGTGACAGCATTGGCACCTATCCCCCACACCCCCGGCTAAGTCGTGCCACCGCTATTGAGCGAATCAGGCGTGGGACAGCAGAGAAATTTAGGCCGCGGCTCTGTCTCATCTGCTTGGGCCGTCTCCGCACAATCCAGGGTAATCTGTGAACCATCAGGTCGGGTGAGCACTGATACCACACCATACATATTCCCCATACCCCTGGCCACATCCTTACTCCATTATTGGGCAGATCGATCCCGAGAAGAAATATAAGCCATGCGGCTTCACGCGGTTCAATCTGACTAGGCCAAATTAGTTGTACACCACCAAACAGTTGCCATCCAATCCAGGGGGAATAGGATCTAGATATCCTAGGGCTCCCCCTTGTTACCTGGCTCCCCCACCATCAAATTTGGGACCTCCAACCTCAATAAATCTGAGGCTCAATCTGAGGCCTAACACGGCCGCCATATTGAAAGCCTGTGGCCTATAATACAGACCATCTGAGGACCAGAAACGTGGGACATATAATAGCATCCACTAGCTACACCCAGGAGGCACAAGGAACAGTATTTCTCTGACAAGGGCACTAGAAAACTAACTGGGACCAGTGGCCATCTTGGTACACCCGGCGAAGCCTAGAACCCACATAACAAATTGGCTCCAGCTCGGAGCCTGAGACAGGGCAGACCAATACTACCACCATCTGATTGAACTGGGATCCTCAGGGCCTACGTTCGGCGGCCATATTTGTACACCCTACCTTGCAGCCAGTATTCCTCTGTTCCAACTGCCTGTACAGCCACAACATTCCCTGGATGGTACATCTGGAACTAAACAAATTACAATCCAGAACCACAAGCCCACTTAAATCCCACTCCGGCTCCAACAAATTAATGATCCCTAACCCAGGGCAGGGCCTGACGACATCCGATATGATAGCTTGCTGAAACCAATCCCGGCTATAGCGGAGATCCAGGGCGGAAGCGATGACGGAATCAGCTGTCCCTAATTCAAAACAAAAATAAAACAACCCATCAACTCTCAAAAATGTCAAAAACAAAGACAGGAGCGATCGGTTCCACGTAAACTTACAGAGTTCTTTCTGACACCGGGCCGCTAGCCATTCCAAGATGGCGCTAGAGGCCATGAAGCGGCAACAAGTGTCAACCTTAGACTATCACACAAGAGTGGTTCAATACAAGGGGGAGAAAACGGGGGACAGCACACCTCTGAAACTCGCTCGGCAACCTCCACACCCTCATCCAGCCCAGCCAAATCCAAGATGAAATTGACACCGGAGGCAGAATTACAGAATGAGGGAAACCCTTTGCCACTACCTCTTCATGAGCAGATATCCTTATCCAACTCTATAGCTGCATTCCCTACCTTCAACCAGCCTGTGCTCGACACCACGTTAAGAGATATGTTAATGACACTCCAGAGCTCCATACACTCTGATATTACTAATATGCTACGACATTTTACTTCGGAAGTATCCCACCTCGGAGACAGGGTTACCACTGTAGAAAACAAGCTGGGGGAGGTCACAACCTCCTTCAACGAAATGGTGGATGCGCAAACTGATGAGGCAGAAGATATTGAATGGATGAAAGCGAAAATTGCAGACTTAGAAGACCGTTCCAGAAGGAACAATTTAAAAATACGAGGCATACCTGAATCCATTCAACAATCCGCCCTGAAGGACTACTTCATTCAACTCATGGCAACCTTCCTGCCTGGAACACATCCTGGTGAGCTGATAGTAGACCGGATCCATCGGCTACCAAAACCTCCACATCTTCCTGACTCCATACCGAGGGACACCATTGTCCGCATCCATTTCTACCACATAAAAGAGAACCTGTTACGTGCCACAAGAAACCCAGAAGCTTATCCACAAAACTACAACAACCTATCCTTCTATGCAGATTTATAAAAATACACCATGCTGAAACGCAAAAATCTCTCCACCATCACAAAACCCCTTTGTAACCACCAGATTCAATATAAATAGGGTCACCCAGTCAAATTGATAGTTACAAAGGAGAATAGATCACACTCCATTCGCGCACTGGATGAGGGCCTGACCCTACTGCGCCAATGGAACATCGTTGAGCCGATAGAACAACGCCAACAGAATCGTCACCATCGCCGCCAACAAAACAGAGAATGGGAGGACTTTGACCCTCCAGGTGACATGACCACTTGATTCCACTCAAACACACAAGGCACACAAATAAGCCCTGGATCAGCCGCTCGTGCCAGGCTTATCCGTCTTATACCCCCCAATAGTTGTCACGGTTAACTCCGCTCACAAAGTTTTACACTTCTCTTTTTAATCATCTCAGTTGATCACTTCTCTTTACCTTTGCATGCTTCTAAGGAAACGCTAAAAAGGTTATCTGTCGTTTTGTTCATCTGTTACTTTGTTTCCATACAGTACACTCGGTTTATCAACATAAAACAAAAGGTTACACGAACAACGGTCTTTCCAGCAGTCTTGATCTGTCGTGGACTTCTCTGGGGCTCAGACGTCACACCGTAAGTCTTTTGTATATTTATACACAACCATTACATTCTACTGCGGACTCCGCATAATTCAAAGTTTCATTCAAATCAGTTGTAGAATCACAGGCATACTAAAGATGCCTATAAGATTGTCCTCCCTAAATGTAAAGGGTTTTAAACCACCCAAGCAAAAGGCACTTCCTATGGACAGAAGCACATAAACTAAAATGCGATATTTTAAGCGTCCAAGAAACGCACCTTTGCCAGGGGAAAGCGCCCCCCATATTCCACAAAAACTTCCCAAACATTTTTTCCGCTAACTCACCAAACAAAACTAAAGGAGTTCTCACAGCCATAAAACACTCAGTGACTTTTAAACTGATTACATCAATCTCAGACCTGCAAGGAATCAACAATGCCACATACACAATCGCTAACATTTATGCGCCTAACACAGGATAACTGCGTTTTATATGCAAAATATGGAAGACAATTAACAGCCTCAAACAGGGACGCACAATAGTCTGTGGGGACTTTAATCTGGCACCCCACGCTTCTATGGACATTAAAGGGGCAATGCCAAAAAAACCCAGGAAATCTGATATGTTACAATTCCTACACAAGAATGATATATACAATATCTGGAGATGCCAACATTCCTCGGAGAAAGATTTTACTTTCTTTTCCAAGCCGCATTGCACATATTCAAGGATAGAGTTATTCCTAGGAGACAGTCAATTGCTACAAGACACCATCGCCACAGAAATCCATACCATCACATGGTCGGACCATGCTCCTATATCTCTGGATTTAAATGATAATTCAAACCACATCCTAAACTTCCATTGGAAAAATGACACGCACCTGATGTCCATCCCACAAAACACTGCCGATATTGACAAAAGCCTGAAGGACTATTTTGAAATCAATGCTACTACAGATAGCAACCCTACCATAGTATGGACTGCCCATAAAGCATATACCCGTGGTATTTTAATTAAATTAAGTTCCCTAGCCAAGCGCCGAAGGACGCAGCAGCTTAATGAACTCCTCTCAAATATCAAAACCCTAGAACAATTAAACAAGGAAAACCCAACTCAGACTACTAGCGACAAACTATTTGCAGAAAGGAACGCCCTTAGAACGTTCCTTAATGCAAAATATGTTAAAAATGTATTGAAATGGCGAGCTGACTTTCACGCAGCAGGCAATAAGGCGGGCAAATTGTTAGCAATGCAGATTAAACAAAAAAGAGTCAAACAAAAGATCCCCTTTATCTTGCACCCCCGCACAAAAGAAAAGCTGTACCACCCCGAAAGACATAGCAAATGCCTTCCACTCATACTATAGCGACCTATATAATCTTAACAATGATCCCTCAATCTCTCAACCCAACAAATTGGGGATTTTAGAATTCCTGGATTCAGTGGATCTCCCCAAAATTTCCCCTAATCAACTAGCAGCTTTAAATGCCCCAATATCTGAACATGAAATCCTTAAAATTATAGCCTCTCTTCCCAACGGCAAAGCCCCCGGACCTGACGGTTACTCGGCCGAATACTACAAACTTTTCAGCAAAACCTTAGTCCCACACATGAAACAGGTGTTCGACGCTGCTGTGTCCTCTGGCGCTTTTCCAAGTGAAATGTTATCTGCTAATATTGTCACTCTCCCAAAACCAGGGAAAGATCCGGTTTCGCCTCCAAACTTTCACCCTATATCCCTACTCAACACTGATCTTAAAGTCTATGCTAAACTAATGGCTCAGAGACTTGCCTCTATCATGCCTAACATCATTCATCAAGATCAGGTCAGCTTCATAAACGGAAGGCAAGCCCCAGACACCACTAGGAAAATAATAAATCTCATACATTACGCAAAACTAAAAAATATTCCGTCACTCTTTGTGACATTAGACACAGAAAAAGCCTTTGACAGGATCCACTGGGGATACCTGAACCAGACTTTATCAAAATTTGGCTTTCAAGGTAATATTCATTCAGCCATTCTCGCATTGTACTCCAACCCCAATGCCCGAGTTCTTACGAACGGAGCCTTTTCAGATCCGTTGGTAATTACAAACGGCACGAGACAAGGCTGCCCTCTTTCCCCTCTCATCTTCACGTTAATGATGGAAATGCTGCCCCAAAAGATTCACAATTCCTTTGATATTCAAGGCATCAAAATCAAAGACACAGAATTTAAAATAAGCCTCTTCGCAGACTACGTTAACCCTATCGAAACCGGATCTTTCCCTGACCAAGGTCATTGATCTACTCAAAGCTTTCGATGGTAGTTCGTATTACAAATTTAATGATGGCAAATCCAACATATTAAGCGTAAATGTGTCTGCATCCACTATAGCATCTCTTATAGCTAAACACAACTTCCAATGGATTTCCGAATCCATGCCCTATTTAGGCATATCGCTAACAGCCAATAACTCAAGCTTATTTGCAAAAAACTACTTGCCCTTTCTACACACGTCAGAGAGACCTCCAACAAATAGGCAAACATTACCTCTCCTGAGCAGGTAGAGCGGCGGCTTTTAAAATGATTGTCCTCCCTAAATTGCTATACCTATTTAGGGCCCTCCCCATACCAGCCCCGGACTCCTTTTTTAACTCCTTAAAGCTAATGATCAGAAAACATGTGTGGAGAGACAGTAAACCAAGATGTACCTACACAATAACTGTTAAACATAAATCTATAGGAGGCATGAGTCTTCCAGACATGAAACACTACTACATAGCGGTGATTCTAGACCAGCTTAGAAATTGGTTCACACCGTCTCTTAAAAAACAATGGAGTTACATCGAACAAGAACATGTATCAGTAGGAAACCTAAGTACACTCCTTATAGCCCAATCACTCTCCGATATACCCAAAAACTATACCCACCCCACTATATCAGCGGCCCTAACAGCCTGGAGATTTTTCTCCCTAAACACCACCTCCTCAACAGGAAAACAAAGGATACCCATTCCTATAGAAACACTGACATTTCTTCTTCCAGAAATCTCTCTCAAACATTGGTCTCATATTAAAATGCAACCACTAGGATCACTAATGGAACAGGGCCAAATCCTGTCTTTTGCAGAACTGAAAAACAAATACCATATTTCTACTCAAGGCTTGCACACATATAGACAAATAGCATCATATTTAGTAAGGAACCCTGTCCTTTTTATCTCATTACCTAGAAAAGCCTGGGCATTTTGGTCATCTGACTCCATAAAAGACAAAGGGATAGCATTATTGTATAACACCATCCAAAACAAACTAACCTTGCATAAGTTACCTACACATTAGATGGGAAAGAGATCTAAAAACAGTCTACACGGACTACCAATGGCAAATAGCAATTAGATACAACCAGATCTCTTCCAAATGCAGTAACTACTGGGAAATGTCACAAAAAATACACCATAGATGGTACCTCACACCTGTACAATTTTCAAAGTTCACAAACATAGAGGATGATTGGTGCTGGAGAGGCTGTTCTCAGCCGGGATCACTACTGCATATTTTATGGGAATGTCCCCACATACAATCCTTCTGGAGAAAAGTATTCTCGCTTATAGCAGAGACGACAGGAGTGATAACTAAGCCATCCCCAGCACTGGCTCTTCTTAGCATTGGTATAGAAACATTCCCTCATGTTTTTAGACCAAT
Source organism: Glandirana rugosa (assembly GCA_018402905.1). Lineage (NCBI taxonomy): Eukaryota > Metazoa > Chordata > Amphibia > Anura > Ranidae > Glandirana > Glandirana rugosa. Next base: position 267,662 of record BLSH010297297.1, on the reverse strand, counting down.
AGTAATGCACACACTATTCGCCGCTAGGCTACTCATAATGCGCAGATGGAGAGGTTCACTGACACCCAACATATCTGAGGTTAAATTGCAACTGAATCTGACCAAAGATCTGGAATGTTCCTTAGCCCTACAAAATGACACATTCAATAAATACACTAAAGCTTTGTCTCTCTGGACAACAATCCAAAGAGTTTGACCATATACCGATAATTAATGTTGTAATACAGTTACATCGGCTACAAGTGAGTGTACTGACATAGATCTGTAATACCTGTGGAAATTGGAAAAAAAAAAGGGGGGGGGGGAAGCCAGCCCCCCGGGACACAAATGTGGTCCCAAGTGGAGTGTCCCGCAGGGTTGGTGGCCCTGTACCAAATCACAATGGAATTCAGCCTAACTCACTCGTTACTCTCTACACAGAAAAGTCGTTGCTGGCAATAGGTTACTGTTGATAATATACAATTAATGTTTGATGTTAAACCTTCAATTTAAAGATCTGAGCAGACAGGATAAAATTTTGTCTGTGAAGTTGAGCCTACTAGCCTACTATTAACTTTTATATGCCTGTAAGATCGTTATTCATACCTGATGTGCTGTATGGAAGGGTTAATCTGGTAACCCACTTGCAATAACATGTAATGTATTCTTTTGAAAATCTCAATAAAAACTAAAATTGAAAAAAAAACATGCTAAATAAATATTAATTCAGCCAGGAGCAATGACTTTTTAAATGTTAAATAACATGCCTGAGGGGTGTCCTAATCTTGGATATCTGTGATGTATTGAAAGTGCTGCAGCAGCACTGACATTTACAATAGCTTGCAAATTGCATTTAATTTCTGCCTTTAAAAGGTCTTCCCCAAGGGTCTGCTATGTAATTGAGGGAACATCCCCTTAACACTGGGGGTAGCCATCCTTTTGAGGACAAAGGCTTTTTCTTCAGAACTCTAGTTGTTATAGGGGTCTGCTGGCAGTGGCTTATTGGAATCTGGAAGCCCCATTTAATATAAAAAGGATGCCCCCAGATACCGCCCCTGCTCATTCACAAAATAAAATAAAATGTGGCCCAGAATTAAAGACACCCAAACGTATGACAAGGCATTTATTTGAAAAAAAAATCTCAAAAAAGTCCCTTGCATTAAATCCATTGTCAATCACTATGTCTGCTGCCCGCTGACTCGTCATAAAAAAAAAACCTGATGACCAAGTACACATGACCTATTCTGGAGGTACCACTAACCAAGCTGTCATCAGCAGAAATACTACTTCTATATATGGTGCTAATCCTCCACTGAGCAGGCAAACGTTTGGGCATTCAACAATCAAAGTTTGGTCCCAACCTAGGTTTTTACTGAATTGTTGTCTCTAATAGCAATGCATATGTTGTCCAAAAGTCCAAACTATTTAGGAAGTGTACCCTTCCCTTTGTGGGATATACATAAAGCATTTAGAACCATAGATATTTTCAATAACCCATGTTTAATATATGCATCTGTTAAATGCAGCAAATGCAAGGATCTGCCTGGAGTCACCCAGTGGTCAGAATGATATCAAAACAAATTAGGTGGGAAAAAAATCCTGTCTATGTAATTACAATAATCTGAATCTCACATCTGCATCAATAATGAAAAAAACTACCATGGGCAACTGCATTTTACCATTAAAATACTGTACATATTTTTAATAGCACACATTCAAAGATACTTAAAAGTAAGTAATACAATATACTGTGGCACCAATATTCCCCATAATCAGCAGGGCCAAAATCTGAATAATCACAGAAATGCATTATATCATATACAGTCCTGCTCACCATTATTGGCACCCCTTCATGTTTTGCATAACTGAGTGAATGTCTTCAGAAATAAATGGAAATGTACCAAATTTATATCAGCAGGATAAACCATGTAAAGGTAAATAAAGACTTCTGTAAGTGAGTCAATACGTTTTGTACTTCCCCACGGTTATTACCACTCGTCCTGACATATACTATATTACGTAAAGACACTAATAAGTCTAAAACCGGGACGACTAATACCCCTTATAACCACGGTGTCATATAACATAATGAATGAAAATTCATAGAAACTTACACACGATAATTTTTATACATGTCATAAAATTACCATTT